>JAXRKP010000606.1:140000-205000 GCA_037039925.1 Doris montereyensis | reverse complement strand
GAAAGACAATTTCAAGACATTGAGGTAGAAAGACAAATATATAGTTTCCAAGACATTGAATAGAAAAAAAAACGAAAACAATTGGAGAGAAAAACACAGAACAAGAATATTGAAAGAGAAAAAAGAACAGAAGAAGAATATTGGGAGAGAAAAAGAACACAGAAGAAGAAAATGGAGAGAAAAAAAGAACACAGAAAACAATAGAAGAAAAAAGAACAAGAAGAAGAAAATGAGAAAAAAAACACAGAAAAAGAAAATTGTGAGTGAAAAAAGAACACAGAAGAAGACAGTTGAGAGAGAAAAAAGAGACCAAAATGGTGAATAATATTAAGAACAAAACACTTTTTTCAATATAGAAATCAGAGACTTATGGAGATAAAGAAACGTCACAAAATCATCAAATATATTATCTCTTAGTTAGGCGAATTAATTTGTCTTATGTTGTGCGTCATAAAAATTATGGGAGAGATCACAATGCTACAAAAGTAATACATTACCTCGCTAACTATTGTCTTTATTTATTTTTTTTCTTCGACAGGTGATGAATGCCCCGCAGGTAACTACTGCCCAGAGGGAAGCTCGGCAGGAACCCAGTGTCCACCGGGAACTTTTCTGGCTACCACAGGGGCCCTGACTGTGTCAGAATGTGATGTGTGCACACAGGGCTCATATTGTGCTGGCAATGGCAACGACGCTGTGTCGGGTCCCTGTGATCCCGGCTACTACTGTCCTTCTGGCATGAATATTTCCAATCCAGCTGAATACACCTGTCCTCAAGGTAACGATATCGACTAACATATTTATTTACAACTTGTTGTATTCTTGTCTCTTTTCTTTGATTTTAGTCCACCTTGTTTTATTCTTGTCTTGTGTCTTTTTTCTCTTAATCTTAGTCCAACTTTGTGTCATTTAATTTCTCTTAATTTTAGTCCAACTTGTGTCATTTAATTTGTCCAACTTAAATTTCTTTAATCTTAGAGCATTTACTTTTCAACTTGACCTTATTTTCAACCCGGGTCTTTTTATATATGTTTACTTCAATTAATTCCACTTCCCTTCATATTTTGATAATCAATTTGTTTCCTTTTACTTCCCTTCATTTCTCCCTAATCTAATTCAATTCATCTTCCATCTTGTCTCCTTTCATTCCACTTCATTTCTCCCTAATCTAATTCAATTCATCTTCCATCTTGTCTCCTTTCATTCCACTTCATTTCTCCCTAATCCAATTCAATTCATCTTCCATCTTGTCTCCTTTCATTCCACTTCATTTCTCCCTAATCTAATTCAATTCATCTTTCATCTTGTCTCCTTTCATTCCACTTCATTTCTCCCTAATCTAATTCAATTTATCTTCCATCTTGTCTCCTTTCATTCCACTTCATGTCACCCCAGTTGGATCTAACTTACTTCCCCTCACACTTTCCACATTTCAGTTCACTTTACTCCAACTCAGTTCAATCTAATTCACTTCAATGTTGATCTTTGAACATGCCATTTTACTTCACGTCATCCAAACTGTCCATTTCACTTGATATTTTTGTCACATTTCATCATTTCACTTGATATTTTGTCACATTTCATTTTACTTGATATTTTTGTCACATTTCATTTCACTTGATATATTTTTGTCACATTTCATTTCATTTTTTTTGTCACATTTCATTTCACTTCATATTTTTGTCACATTTCATTTCACTTCACTCCGCGTTATATACTTTTAATGTATGTTACTTTGTCCTTATTTTATTTTGTTGTTTTTGTATCTTTGCTTCATCATCAGATCATCAGTCATTTACTATTACTTTGTTTCTGTTTTTCCTTTGTCTGGTTGATTTCACATAACTTTACTGCTCTTCAATTACATTGGCTTCTTAAAATTCGACTTCTATAATTGTATTTCCATTCACTTTCCTTGCGGTTGCCTCCACATTTCATTGTCTCCTCTTGAACTCATATACTTCAATTCTTCTCTTTTGCTGATTTTGGCGCTTTATATTATACTGTTACCTTCTTCTCTTTTATATACTGTTACTGATTTTGGCACTTTATATACTGTTACCTTCTTCTCTTTTGCTGATTTTGGCACTTTATAGACTGTTACCTTCTTCTGATTTTGGCACTTTATAGACTGATTTTGCTGATTTTGGCACTTTATAGACTGTTACCTTCTTCTCTTTTGCTGATTTTGGCACTTTATAGACTGTTACCTTCTTCTCTTTTGCTGATTTTGGCGCTTTATAGACTGTTACCTTCTTCTCTTTTGCTGATTTTGGCACTTTATAGACTGTTACCTTCTTCTCTTTTTTGCTGATTTTGGCACTTTATATACTGTTACCTTCTTCTTTTGCTGATTTTGGCGCTTTATAGACTGTTACCTTCTTCTCTTTTGCTGATTTTGGCGCTTTAGAAGTCCATTTTCACGCTGCTGCTTTCAAAGAGCTTATACATAACATGACCTAATTTGGAAGTAAAGCAAAGTCATGATTACTGATCCATTTGTCTGTGTGTTGTTGTACTCAGGCCACTATTGTCCAAGTGGAAGTCATGAAGCCATAAGGTGCAATAGTGGAAGCTACCAAGATGAAACAGCCCAAGGGTCGTGTAAGACCTGCCCCGAAGGATTCTTCTGTGACGACACCATTGATCCTGTCGTGCTCTTTAACTCATCCATTTGTCATGTTGGTAAGTTTAACAACTCGGTATCACAGTTTAGAAATATTATTTATTCTGATAGCGGCTTGTGAAAATTATGTCTTCAAACTTACAAAACATTGAAATTTACATTCTAAGAAATAGACATTATACAAACATGTGTTTAAGTGTGGGAAGCATGTCCACCCTTCAAACTTGTGCCCAAAGTCAGACATATTTTTTAACTATATAAATTCACCACCTTTATTATACTATTAATTTAATTTGTGGAATTCAGATAATAAGGAAAAATAGCATCAAAGAGCATGTTGGAGCTTTGAAAGATTTTGGAATGTGAATTATGTATCATCTCTTTCTCACCTGCTCTTACAACACAGGGCATTACTGTCCTAACGGCACCAATTACGCAACTGAGTTCAGGTGTCCGCTTGGAACATTCAGTAATGCCACTGGCCTGAAGGCCGTAGATGAATGCAATCTCTGTCCTGGAGGGTACTACTGTGACGTTGAGGCTCAAACAGACTACACCAAAATTTGCAATGCCGGGTAGGTACACTAGTATTATAGAAGGAGAGACGTATCTGTCTCATGTCTCTGTATAGAATTTGTCATTGATAAATAATTTAACCCATGACTCGCAGCCCCCAGCATGTCTTCAAATCTTAGTTCTGTGGATTGTTAGTCACGAGGGCCTCAGTTGCCATGACAAGGTACAACTGTCTAAATTCCTGATGTGAAAGCAATTTGAACCCTTATTTTGTTTAGGGTTTTGTTTGGGTTGTTTTATTGTGGTTGTTTTTTGTTTGTTTTGTTTTGGGTATGGTTTGTTTTGTTTTCTTTGAGAGGGGGAGGGGAGTTGTTCGGTTTTGTTTTGTCTTAATTGCTTGGATGACTTATTTTTGTTTAGGTGTTATATAGTATCGGTGTTTTGTTTTATTTTTTTTGTTGGTTGGTTTATTGACTTATTTTTCTCCCTTCCTTTTTGTCAGTGGGTTTGTATATTCATTGGAGTTTACCCCTTGGTGGTAATTTTATGGTGAAGAAAAAGGAAACTGCAATATGTAAGGCATTTGTACAAGCAGGAAAGGAGAGGAATAGGATTCACAAAATTTGCAAGTTATTCTTTTCAAAACAATTGTACTCCAAGAAAAAGCGTAGACGTCATCATTTCTTTAAGATGTTTTTGTTTTGGTTCAAATTATGATACATCGTGCCATACAGGAAGACACAGTATATGCCCCTATGAGTTGGGGGCATAAAGGAATAGCCTACATGGAGAACAAGATGTTACGTAAGGGATCCTACTCATGGAGCGTACAGTTCTATCATATACTCTTTGTCTTTTCCATCTTTGTGGTGTCGGTGGTCTAGTGGTTAGGTTGCCAGGCTTTGGATCAGAAGGTCCTGGGTTCGAATCCAAGCAATGCAAGGCTAGACGTTGTGTTCCTGGAAAAAACACGTAACACACATTTCCCCACTCAACTCAGGTGCAAATTGGTACCAGCAACAGCGGGGAGTAAGAGCATGTGACAGACTAGCATCCTGTCCAGGAAGTGATTATTATTACCTGTTCCGTTTCATGCTATAGAAAGCAGAATGAGTTTTAGCTCTGTGGGCCGCAAGAGCCCAGAGGGAAATTCACGTTTCCATCTTTATTGTCCATGGTCTATCATGCCACAGGTTCTACTGTCGACAAGGTGCCACATCTGGCACACCCAACCAAGGAGACGATGCCGATGAATGCCCTCGTGGTCACTTTTGCCCAACCCAGACCTCCGAGCCTCAAAAATGTCCACTTGGAACGTATTCAAACAGCACACGCCTGACTGAACTTTCTGCATGCCTGAACTGTACAGCAGGTACAAAATTTGAATAATTATTTTCTTCTACTTCTACCGAAAGGTTTCACATTGATGATTCCTTATCATTAGTGAGCTTTTTGTCTGTTTTCCCAAATGTGCTGCCAGTTCAATATTGATCTCTGTTGGATATTATTTTGGGCAATTAAATGTAATTTTGACAAGTTAGTAAATTGACTATTTGGGTTAGCCATTAGTTATCATATATGTACATATGAGCAGATAGGTAATATCATAAGCTTCCCTGTGATGCTGTGGACCAATTTCTGCAGTCTGTTCTTCATTTAATATCTCTCTGAGATGATAAACTTGTTCTTGAATTCCAACCCTATGCATTAGATTTTTCTTCCAATCAAAATTCATTCATAGTGCCATTGGTCTTTGATCTGACAATGCTATTATTCTTTTTATTGTCTGGTTTTGTTTTATACATTTCTGATTAATATGCATTATTGCTTTGATTTCTAAAAGGCTTTTACTGTGGTGAGACCAACTTGACGCAGCCCAGTGGGCCTTGCAGTGCTGGCTATTACTGTCCTGAAGGTTCTTCCATTGTGACAGAGATAGACTGTCCAGCGGGGCATTACTGCAATGCCAGTGTGGGATTCCTGACTCCTTGTCCTCAAGGTTATCATTTTTTGTATTACAGATTTTTATTGATTGCTTTTTAACCAGGTACATGGAGAATGAACATTTTCTTCAGTTCAGACTTTACCCATTACTGAGAATTACACTTTAAAAAAAAACAAACATCAGGAACACACTGATACTTCCTATCACATCATTCTATGCAATTCCGTTGAAAAAGATTAAAGTCAAATAAGGAAAGTTTAAAATTATTGTCATGCATTAAAGTCAAGAGTTTATTCTTTGTCTTCCCAATTAATAGCCGACCAACTCAATTCTTGAGTACTACTGACATCTTGCATAGATCTATGTTTGATTCAGCCCAAAACTGTTAATGTGTTACTTTTATTTCAAATGAAAAACAAGTTCCTTTTCAAACTTCAGACTTAACAACAAATTGAAATGTAAGGTTTTAGGGATTATTTCATGGCAGTAATCACCATGTCTGTGTTTTTTTAGATTCTCATTTTATTCAATTTCAAACTATTGTCGGTAGGCACATTCTCAAACCAGTCCAACCTCCAGTCTGTATCGGATTGCACTCCATGTACTGGCGGATTCTACTGTGCCACAGACGGACTTTTGGAACCAACCGACCCGTGTGACCCAGGTGAGACTGAAGCAAAAATTAGTCACATCCTGTCATTCTTTTATTCTTTTCTGTCTTGCTCTGTTTTGATTTTTGTTGCATGGGGGTGGGGGGGAGCTGGTGGCTTTCTTCATGTGAGACATCTGTGTTCTGAAAGTTTGTTGCATTTTTTTCATTTTTATTTTTTATTGGCACTAGGGTTGTTAGTTGTGGGGGGGAGAGGGGAGGAGACAGTATTTTAGTTTGCAGTTTGTATTTGACTTTTAATTTAATCTTGTTTCGGTGGAGTAGATGGTAATCTTCAAACGGGGATGTTTAATACTTTCTTTTGTTGTTGGGTTTTATTTGTTTGGGAAAAAACTGTTTTTTTTTTTTTTAACTCTTCAGATTTTTGGACTTTTAAAAACTTCAGTTTGTTACTGTTTTACAAGTGAATGTTTAAATGTTTTCTCCCAAAATTTCCTCCATCCACATTGAAAGAAAGACAGTGCCAGGCAGGGGGAACAAGCTGTAACTTTATGTCATATTTAAGAAATGTTACACTTAAAATGTTACACTTACATGATGGTTAGGGATGTTGAACAATTGTTCCGCAACATTATAGAAGAATAAATTTCTAACTTACACTAACTGGTTATGGATGTTGAACAATTGTTCCGCATGTCACATTATAGGAAGAATAAATTTCTACACTCGATAAAAAAAAGAGCACTAACTTACATGATGGTTATGGATGTTGAACAATTGTTCCACATGTCACATTATAGGAAGAATAAATCTATTTTAAAATCTATAAAAAAAGAGCTCTAACTTACATGATGGCTAGGGAACAGTCGTGTATTTGAAATTCTTTGAGTCTTCCGCATGCCACATGATGGGAAGAAACAAATTATTATATTCAGGAATTAGAAGATAAACTACTGTTGTCTTTATCTCACGGGATAATAGCTTAAATCAAGAATGGAAATTTTTGTTGCCCAAAGGGCCACTTTAGTCAGAGGAGGATCAACTTTTTCATAAATGTTGCTTTTACTACATGTAATGTGCCATGTATTTCTTTTAATAATGAATTAGTTTCAGTCAAGTCACAAAATACATCAATTTTTTTACTACAACTTTTGCACATACAATATAATTTGCATATAGATCCACCTGATACATTTGCTTAACAAATGTTGGCAATAGAAATAATTTACATTATTACCATTATGACAATTAGTGAGAGGCATGCAATGGGGTGTTTAGCGGTCAAAATTATCTGCCCTTGTTTCAGAAACAGATCAGTGGTAAATCTATTGTGAGAAATCTGAAGCCCTTATTTAATTATAGTAAAATACGAGGGCAGTGAGTACCACATGTCATTATTTATAAATAATAATGTTATTACAAAAGCAGTGTAACTACTGCTACCATTTATACCCGAAACGTCACGTGTTTGTTCTGTCTTTATTAGTGGAGTTGTCACTTATTGTCATATTTCACTCTTGTTAATGATTATTCTAATACTGTAAATAATAATGCTAACATTTGAGGTGATGATTATTATTAATAATAAGAGAAGAAGAAGGAGAAAGAACGGGATGACCACCGGTAATGATAACACAAAACTAGATCTAGAATTAGAAATGATAGTGTAGTAGTAGTAGTAGTACATAACATTCTAGGTGTTTATATGTTTATAACTTGTTGACTGACGCTTAACAAGATTAATATATAGACACAGGGAGATATAACATATATATTTACAAGAGTGATATAAAAATCTCAATTATTAATTAGATTCTATAGCAACACAAGATAGTCACACTTGAGCAATCTAGATTTCTAAAATTCGAAAGTGTGAAAATGCAAGCACGAATAAGTAGATCTAGCGATCTGCTCTCCTGTCTGGCACTGGCAAGAATAAGTCGTGAAATGACACGCAGAGGATGAATATGCCATAGCAACTATTTCCCCACAATTTTATAATGTATATCGAAATAGATCTAGTCATATAATATGTTGACTCACATGTCTAGATAGATAACATTCAAGTGAAAGTCAACGTATACGTCTTCTGCTGTCACTGTACAATGAATAGCAAAAGAGCTACCACCGATCTGAGAGATCGGGGCAATGCATCATGAGACAGATTAGCAGTAGGAACTAAACACCTCATTGAGTTAAGCATATGTTGTATCTATGGGTCCAAGTTTGCCTGCTCCTTTTTAGATGAAAGAAAACTTTCCACAAAAACAATTATTAACGGAAATCCATTACACTCTGCACAAATAAAATTGAAATCTCAAGTATGGTATATCAAGTAACGTTGACATTGTGTGTGCATCCCCAGGTTACTACTGTGCAATTGGTTCCATCTCAAAGAATGCAGAGGCATGTCCTGAGGGCAACTTTTGTCCTGGTGGTAACGTCGAGCCTCTGCCATGTAGAAATAACAGCCACGTAAGTCTCACAGCCCTAGTTACTACATTTGTACAGATAGTTTTTAATCGTTATGAATAATTCATTATTATTTCAGTTGTGCTCATAACATTGTGTCTGTTTTGAGTTTGTCGTAATGAATATGGAAGAGAATGTCATTTTACTTTCGTTGCTTCTTGTTGTTCCATTTCAACATAACATTGTGTCTGTTTTGAGTTTGTCGTAATGAATATGTAAGAGAATTTAAATGCTTTACTTTCGTTGCTTCTTGTTGTTCCATTTCAGTTGTACCCAGAATAACATTGTGTCTGTTTTGAGTTTGAAAAACAATTGAAATGATATAAGAGCTAAGATATAACCGCTGAGAAAGCTTAAAAATAAAACATCATATTTAAAGTTTAAAAAGATGTGGTCATCTTGTATATATCTGTCATTGTTATTCTCCGAAGCTGGTTGTTTGGCCATTCTTATCAAATTACTTGTAGCTCTGATAATAAACGACTCAGGAAAATTGTTCAGACCATCGTCCCTCAAGGATATAAGGAAAATAAATTAAAATGTGTCTCTTACATTATGATATAAAGGTGAAACATAAGATGGATCTATCTTGGCACTGGACACCATTGTCACATATACATCAATGTTATGATGGCCATAGTCATAATCAATGCGTAACATTCTTTGTTATGTCTTTATGAAATATATAGACCTTTGTTTTTTCTGTATTCATTTACCTTCCTTTGTATTTAAGGTCAACCACACTCATGCCATCAACTGCTATGATTGCCCGGCTGGTTATTACTGTGAACTAGCAGGGCAGTCCATCATATGTCCTGCCGGCTACTACTGTCCAGCTGGAACCGGCTTGGACTGGAAGGCCTGCCCCCGTGGGACGTACAGCGATGTCCAAGGACTGTATGACGAGTCTCAGTGTAAACCTTGCCCTGCTGGAGAGTACTGCGGTGGAGAACACCTTACTGCCGTCTCTGGTAGGTCAAACAGTCATGTAAAGCATAAGCTAGAGATTACTGTGGTGGAGAACACCTTACTGCCGTCTCTGGTAGGTCAAACAGTCATGTAAAGCATAAGCTGGAGATAACTGTGGTGGAGAACACCTTACAGTCATCTCTGTAAGTCAAACAGTCATGTAAAGCATAAGCTGGAGATTACTGTGGTGGAGAACACCTTATAGTCGTATCTGGTAGGTCAAACAGTCATGTAAAGCATAAGCTGGAGATAACTGTGGTGGAGTACACCTTATAGTTACCTCTGGTAGGTCAAACAGTCATGTAAAGCATAAGCTGGAGATAACTGTGGTGGAGAACACCTTACAGCCGTCTCTGTAAGTCAAACAGTCATGTAAAGCATAAGCTAGAGATTACTGTGATGGAAAACACCTTATAGTCGTATCTGGTAGGTCAAACAGTCATGTAAAGCATAAGCTGAAGATAACTGTGGTGGAGAACACCTTATAGTCATCTCTGGTAGGTCAAACAGTGATGTAAAGCATAAACTGGAGATTACTGTGATGGAGAACACCTTACAGCCGTCTCTGGTAGGTCTAACAGTGATGTAAATCATAAGCTAGAGATAACTGTGGTGAAGAACACCTTATAGTCATATATGGTATATGTCAAACAGCCATGTAAAGCATAAGCTGGAGATTACTGTGGTGAAGAACACCTTATAGTCATATCTGGTAGGTCAAACAGCCATGTAAGCATAAGCTGGTGATTACTGTGGTGAAGAACACCTTATAGTCATATCTGGTAGGTCAAACAGCCATGTAAAGCAGAAGCTGGTGATAACTGTGGTGGAAGAACACCTTATAGTCATATCTGGTAGGTCAAACAATCATGTAAAGAACATAAGGTCAAACAGTCATGTAAAGATAAGCTGGAGAGTACTGTGGTGGAGAACACCTTATAGTCATATCTGGTAGGTCAAACAGTCATGTAAAGCATAAGCTAGAGAGCAATGTATTGGATCACCTTTGGCCTATATTACTGACTTCTGGTAGGTCAAACTTTCACAGTAAAGCTTTATCTTGAGAGTACTCTTGAACACCCTACAGATCGCTGCTCTGGTAGGTCTAAAGTCAAAGTAAAAATAAACAAACAATGATTACTGTCTTTGAACACCTTACTGACTCATCTCTTAGGTCAAACAGTCATGTAAAGCTCCATGCTTTCTCTCACGCCATGAAATTGTCATTTTATCTGGTATTTCATCATTTATTTGTAATATCTGTTTCAAAAACATGAATTATCAAAAAGCTTCTTTTCTTTTGGTCTCACCATGTGTGTTTAGGTCACTATCATTTCTCTCACGCTCTAAATTGTTATTTTCTTTGTCCCTTTCATCATTTATTTGTGATATCTGTTTCTATGCAAAGATAAATTATCAAACCTTTGTCTTGATCTATCTGTCTGTTTGTCTTTTTTATCCCTTTGTCCTCTTCTTGTACTATTGTTATTTGTTTTGATTTTGTTTTTCTATGATCTCTAAGCATCCCAATCTGCTTTTATCTGTCTCTGTTTCTGTATGACTGCCTGATTATCTTTCTGTCTGTCTCTCTGTGTTATTGTTACAAAATCATTGAATCATGCTTTGATTGTTGGCGAGGGCTGTTGGTAAGTCTCAATTGCTTCCTGGCACTCTTTCGCAATATATTAGTTTGCCTTTGGTCTATATTACTCTAAAATCTTGAAATGTTCAGTCTTTACAATGCCAATGAAAAAAAAAAGCACAATTTTAATTTATTAGATCATGCCTTTGGTCTATATTACCTGACTTCTTGTCTTTTCATTCTTTCACAATTTTCTTTTATCTTGTTGTTTCCTCAATTTTCACCCTGAGATCGCTACATATGGAGACTGGCTAAATTCCAAAGAAACATAAACAAACAATTTGATTATGTCTTTGATCGATATTACTGACTCATTGTTAAAGTCTCAACGAATTTGCACTGTAACTTGATGCTTTCTCTCCCCTTCCAGGTGATTGTGCACCTGGCCACTGGTGCCTGTCTGGAATGGACAGGGCATACCCCGATGGCCCCAACACCACTGTTCCTCTCAACAACACTTGTTACGACGATCGCTTGGTGGGCTCTGGTGGCATATGTCCCATTGGACACTATTGCCCGGGAGGAATATCCAGTTACCTTCCCTTGCCTTGTGATAATGGAACTTACTCTGATGTCGAAGGCCTGTCGGCTTGCAAAGATTGCCCTGCAGGTTTGTAGAATGGGGGAAGGTTATTGTACTTGCTCTCTTAGGTCTTTTGGTTGTGTTTTTGTCTGTTCTTGTACATCTTTAAAGGTTACGTACTTGCTCTCTTATTTGTTTTTTGTCTGTTCTTGTACATCTTGTGCAGTACTTTTTTTATAGATTTTTCTTTCATGATTTCAAATAAAGATAGAGAGAATGGCTTTTATACGCTGTTTGTAAACAGAGGGATTGTTTTCATGGTGATATGAGTTTTCACAAATTCCTCTGAAATTGTAAGAAGACATTAAATGAAACTAAGTGAAAGGAATTAAATGAAAAATGAGACCATTGAGAATATTGGCTGGAACCTAGGGTTATGCACATTGGGCTATCGTTGAGGTAAGTCACCTTGGAAATGTTCAGTCAGCACTGTGACACATGAGCTGGGAAGCATATGCCAAAGCTCAAGTTTTGGACAATTCATGTCGCTCAAGACTAGTTTAGACATGGGAAGCTAAATGTAGAAAGTTTGGACAAAACTTCAAACCATTCATGTCTAGATTCAAACCAAGAAAGACTGTTTTTGGAGACGATGGGAATAAGCATTGCAAGATATATTATTAATGTGTTATATCATTAATATCCATCGTCAACTCAGCACTAATTCAACACATTAAAAGATTTGGCTGTCCATTAAAAGATTTGTCTTTTATCAAGATTATGACACATTAAAAGATTTGTCTTTTATCAAGATTATGACACATTAAAAGATTTGTCTTTTATCAAGATTATGACATTAAAAGATTTGTCTTTTATCAAGATTATGACACAATGAAAGATTTGTCTTTTATCAAGATTATGACACATTAAAAGATTTGTCTTTTATCAAGATTATGACACATTAAAAGATTTGTCTTTGATCAAGATTATGACACATTAAAAGATTTGTCTTTTATCAAGATTATGACACATTAAAAGATTTGTCTTTTATCAAGATTATGACACATTAAAAGATTTGTCTTGTATCAAGACTATAGTGCTAATTCAACACTGTGATTATGACACATTGAAAGATTTCTCTTTTATTCAGAAAAAGAACTTCTTTTCTGTTGCCATTAAATTAGAAAAAAGAAGGATTTTGAAATTGTGTTTTATTGAGTGTTAACTTGACAATACTGATCATAAGATTTATGCATGGAATTTTGTATTTTTTCATAGACAGTTTTTCATTTTCAAACTTTTTATCCTTCAGGTTATTATTGCCCGCAAGGGTCGTCTAATTTCACTGACTATCCTTGTCCAACTGGCCACTATTGCCCGCTAGCTACCGCCTGGTGGAACCAGAACCCTTGCCTGGCTGGGACGTTCAATAATTTGACACATAGAATGTCTATGAGCGATTGTCAGAGCTGCACAGGTGAGACGTCATTACGAACAACAAGTTTTGATATGTGTGGCACTAGAGTTGAAACCATACGAAGGAGCCACAGTGGAGTGAAATCAAAGGCGAAATATGACAATAAATGACAATTCCACTAATAAAGACAGAACAAACACGTGACGTTTCGGGTATAACCCTTCGTCAGACAACAAACGAGAAATTGTGTGATGCCGGAGGTATTAGTTGGATCTAGATTCTAGATATTTCTCGTTTGTTGTCTGACGAAGGGTTATACCCGAAACATCACGTGTTTGTTCTGTCTTTATTAGTGGAGTTTTCACTTATTGTCATATTTCGCCTAGGGTTGAAACCATGAATTGTTATTGACTTGTTACATATTGAAAATGGTTTAAAGATTCACATTGATGGGTTTCAAAACCGTTTTCATTGTTTTTGGATGGTTTCAAGAACACCAGTTTAGGTTTTTTTCACAGGAAGTTGACAGTTGAAAAATGTTTTTGTTTTTTTTACTCATGGCATGACTTTCATTTTTCAGTGAATTACATCAAACAAAACTTATAATTATCAAAATGCATATAATTGAAGTATTGTGTTCAACTTTTAGGGCTATTGTCCGCTTAGTTGAGAAACTATTAACATATATAGTGGTTCCGTTTTTAGTTGAGAAGCTATTAACATATAAAATGGTTTCCTATAGAATGGTTCCGTTTTTAGTTCAGAAGCTGTTAACATATAGAATGATTCCGTTTTTAGTTTAGAAGCTATTAACATATAGAATGGTTCCATTTTTAGTTAAGAAGCTATTAACATATAGAATGGTTCCGTTTTTAGTTCAGAAGCTATAGAATGGTTCCTGTTTTTCAAAACATACTATATACCTACCAAAATTCAATACATACATGTTGTCTGATGTAAATGCATGCATGCATGTATGTATATGTGTTTGTATGTATGTACGGTAATATATGTAGGCATGCATGTATGTATATCTGTATGCATGTGTGCATGTATAAAAGCTGTCCAGAGGAAAAAGAAACTGAACTTGCATACACAAGTTGAGAAAAGTAAAAACTGAGTGACATAATTGAAAATCTTCTGTACAGTTAAGTCATTGGCGACTTTCATGGATTTATAAACAATTTATTACGACCCCCTTTCCTCTATAGAAACTATTTAATATTGTTCTCTCCGTACTTGTTCTATAGGTGGATACTATTGTCCATTGTCTGGCCTTGACCTTCCAACTGGCTTGTGTGATGCTGGCTTCTATTGCAGTGGAGGATCCAGTGATGCCAGACCTTCAGGCTCGGGAGGCAATGAATGTTCCCCTGGCTATTACTGTCCAGAGGGGTCAGCTAGCCCAATCGGTAAGCGTATTTGTGGACAGGTGGGGAGGAGTTCTATTTTGCTTGTCTATAAATTTAATCCTGGAAAATCTAGAACTATTCTAGATTTTCATCCTATCTTTAGATTTGTGAAAACAACTTCAGTAGATGTCTTTTATCATCCCCTTCTGTTCTTATAACGTTTGAGATTTGTAAAGTTCATTATTAAGGCTTTTTTCTGAAGGTCAATATCCTGCAGGAACACAATTCTTTGCATAGAAGACCATATGAAACGAAGCATTAAAAATGTGATGAAATCAAAAGCATTAGAATCAATATTATGCTTTTGCCTAAAGTACTTCTTTCAAATTCAAATTTTTTTTTTAATACCTTAGAATACAGACGGAAAGAAAAGTCCATCAGCTTATTACCTTCTTGTCACTATTTCAGAGTGTGATCCAGGCCAATACTGTGCCACAAGTCGGCTCAATCAGACATCTGGAGATTGCATCATGGGATACTATTGCCAGAAATTGGCAGTCGTGTCAAATCCGTCTGATGGTAATGTCACTGGTAAGTTGTTCAGTCTTTTTTTTTCCTTTGAGCTCATCATGTGTGTGTGTTTGCAGTTGTGTGTGTGTGCAGTTGTGTGTGTGAAGTTGTGTGTGTCTGTGAAGTTGTGTGTGTGTGAAGTTGTGTGTGTGAAGTTGTGTGTGTGTGTGAAGTTGTGTGTGTGTGTGAAGTTGTGTGTGTGTGAAGTTGTTTTTGTGTGAAGTTGATTTAATCATGTGTGTATCCGTGTGAAGTTGTGTGTGTGTGAAGTTGATTTAATCGTGTGTGTGTGTGTGTGAAGTTGTGTATGTGAAGTTGATTTCATCCTGTGTGTGTGTGAAATTGATTTTATCATGTGTGTGTATGTGTGTGAAATTGGTTTCATCATGTGTGTGTGTGTGAAGTTGGCTTCTTCATGTGTGTGTGTCTGTGTGTGAAGTTGATTTCATCATGTGTGTGTGTGTGAAGTTGATTCCATCATGTGTGTGTGTGAAGTTGATTTAATCATGTGTGTGTGTGTGTGAAGTTGATTTCATCATGTGTGTGTGTGTGTGTGTGTGAAATTGATTTCATCATGTGTGTGTGTATGTGTGTGAACTTTGTTTCATCATCTGTTTGTGGGTGTGAAGTTGGTTTCTTCATGTGTGTGTGTGTGTGTGTGTGTGTGAAGTTGATTTCATTATGTGTGTGTGTGTGTGTGTGAAGTTGATTTCATCATGTGTGTGTGTGAAGTTGATTTCATCATATGTGTGTGTGTGAAGTTGATTTTATCATGTGTGTGTGTGAAGTTGATTTCATCATGTGTGTGTGTGAAGTTGATTTAATCATGTGTGTGTGTGAAATTGATTTCATCATGTGTGTGTGTGTGTGTGAAGTTGATTTAATCATGTGTGTGTGTGTGTGTGAAGTTGGTTTCATCATGTGTGTGTGTGTGTGAAGTTGATTTCATCGTGTGTGTGTGTGTGTGTGTGAAGTTGATTTCTTCATGTGTGTGCGTGTGTGTGAAGTTGATTTAATCATGTGTGTGTGTGTGTGTGAGTTGATTTCATCATGTGTGTGTGTGTGTGTGAAGTTGATTTCATCATGTGTGTGTGTGTGTGAAGTTAGTTTCATCATGTAAATTGATTTCATCATGTGTGTGTGTTGATGTGTGTGTGTGTGTGTTGATTTCATCATATGTGTGTGAAGTTGATTTAATCATGTGTGTGTGTGTTGATTTAATCACGTGAAAGTTGATTTAATCATGTGTGTGTGAAGTTGATTTAATCATGTGTTTGTGAAGTTGATTTAATAATGTGTGTGAAGTTGATTTAATTATGTGTGTGGGAAATTGATTTAATTAGATGAGCCTAATCATGTGTTTGTGAAGTTGATTTAATAATGTGTGTGAAGTTGATTTAATTATGTGTGTGGGAAATTGATTTAATTAGATGAGCATCATGTGTGTGTGAAGTTGATTTAATTAGATGATTATGTGTGTGTGAAGTTGATTTAATTAGATGATTAGTCATCATGTGTGTGTGAAGTTGATTTAATTGGATGATTAGTCATCATGTGTGTGTGAAGTTGATTTAATTAGATGTGTGTGTGAAGTTGATTTAATTAGATGAGCCTCATCATGTATGTGTGTGAAGTTGATTTAATTAGATGAGCCTCATCATGTGTGTGTGTGTGAAGTTGATTTAATTAGATGATTAGCCTCATCATGTGTGTGTGAAGTTGATTTAATTAGATGAGCCTCATCATGTGTGTGTGAAGTTGATTTAATTAGATGATGATAACATGTACGAGAAATGAAATTTAGATAGGTTTGGCGAAAATTCAACATATTGTTTTGTTGCATATCACTATTTGAGACAAAGAGATTCTGACACCGTTTTTGTCTTTGTTTTCTTGAACGTTTCATGCTTTATCAAATTCTTAAAGTATTTTACACATTGACAGGGACATGTAATAAGAAAGAAAAAGCCCCCAGAAAAAAATATCTTGTTTCATCAATCCTGAACTATCAAAATATGATTGAAATGAAGACATCTATTATGAATTTATGAAGTGCCATACTTTCAATCTAATATTTCAACATCCAAATTCTTTTAACTTTCATATTTTTTAAGGAGAATTTATATGTTATAATAATCCTTTTTACATTTCTAAATGCCATAGAAATTGTTTCCTTTCTTGTCATACATGTGATTAGGAACGTAGTATAATTTTCAAATTTTTAGATTATTTAAAGTTTAGTATTAAAGCAGGTTCACCTTATTGAGTTTTGTAGGTCCTTTTACTTTTAAGTTGCATTTAGTTTCATAAATGTCTGTGTACGGTCTGTTTTCCAAGGCAGATTAAAATTCTGTCAATTTGTGTTCAATATCGATTACGCTGTGTTTCAGTTGCAAACCTGTCAGCTTTGTCCATTTGTCATGACGTCATGTTTTTACTCTTTCCAGGTGGCATATGTCCTACCGGAACATTCTGCCAAGCAGCCAGTTCAAGTCCATCCCTGTGTCCCTCCGGAACATACCTCAATTCCACAGGAAACTCTGATGTCTCCGACTGCCTCTCATGCAGCGCTGGCATGTATTGCGACGGTGCCGGCAACTCTGTTCCTGATGGCCCTTGCGATTCTGGCTACTATTGCCCAGGTGGTCAAGATTCACCCAACTCGCCTGACCTCAATTGCACTCTGGGGAATTACTGTCCAACGCAATCAGTAGCACCTGTTCGATGTCCCTCTGGATCATACCAGGATGAAGTTGGCCAGCCAATGTGCAAATCATGTCCACAAGGCTTTTTCTGTGATAACACACTGTCCCCTGTGGTATTGTACAATGATTCCTACTGTCCCACTGGATTTTACTGCCCTGTCAACACTGCATATGCCACAGAGTTCCCTTGCCCCATTGGCCACTTTAACAACATCACTCATAGAACTTTAGCGTCTGACTGCATCCCCTGCTCAGGCGGTAAGTAATTGTAATGTCACTAATTCGTCGGTTGTCTGGGTTGTTTTTCTCCTTTTTGATTTTAATTCACTTTCTTGGAACTTGAAGAATGACTGAGACGCTTTGTATATATTAAAGCTCCGTGAACTTGTAAGATATATCAATGTATAACTTGCTTTTAAGTGAATAGTAAAGTAAGATCAATTCTCAGTGTTGCGCGTTTGGAATCTGGATTAGAGTCGAGATTTTCCCAGGCATCTTGCATTGTTTACTAGTTTCCTACCAACAATGACATAGAGGAGAGAGATAGAGACAGAAATGGCAAGACAAAGATAAATCTGGAGAGAATTACAGACATTGGCACAAAATGCGGATGACTGGCGGTTCTTTGTTGATGGCCCATGCTCCACAAGGAGATGAGAGGCGAAGAAGGAAAAGTAGTTTCCTATACAGTTGGCAATGCATTTACTGACATTAGGACCAGAAAATATATGCCTGGAATGGGAATCTATGTCTGGTCTCGTGAATGACCTGAATCAGATTCTGTACCTTTAGGTAAGATAGTTAAAACTTTGAAAGCATTGCACCATTCATTTATGTGTAGATTTTGATCACATAATTTTGACAAATAGCTCAACACAAGCTCAAATAATAGTTTGGATTTCACTCTTATTTCTAAAATAGTTTTTTATTTGGCTGCAGGTGAATATTGTGACAAGACAGGCCTGTCAGAGCCCGCTGGAAAATGTTCTGCAGGCTACTACTGCAATTCTGAAGCAAACAGTTCAACGCCTTCCCAAGGAGAAGAGGCTGACATTTGTCCAATTGGATTTTACTGTCCTGAGGGCAGTGCAACTCCAATCTCTTGTCCGCTAGGTGAGTGTTTTCATATTTTCTATCATATTTTGCCTTTCTTGCTTTGTTATGAATAATTCGTTAATAAAATTATCTCAGATATTAATGGTAAGATTTGACTTACTTCCTGGGATAGTGAGATAATTGTCTTTCTCCAACCATCCTTGGTAAAATCCTTCAGATGTGTCCTTTGTCTCATTCATCTCTGTTCATCTCTGTTCAACTGTTTTACACCGTGTCAATCGCGTTTCCCTTTTGTTCAGGTATCCAGTTGATAGTTTATTTTGCTATTTATCCTTGTCCCCTTGTTAACACGTGTCCTAGCCATTGCCAGAGTAACAAAATGCACGCGTCTCAAGAAAACAAATTAAAAATCTTGGTTAACGATACCAAAAGTCAATACTATTACATAGAAGAAATTGAAAAAGAACCCCTCCCCCCCCCCCCCCAAAAAAAAAAAAGGTGAAAAGATGCTGTGACTAGTTGAGGAAGTCAACAAAAACAAAGACAAAAAAAAAAGAAAAAAAAAAAGAATGGAAAAGAATGGACTTAATGAAGAAATGAGTAAAAGACATTTGAACATGAACAGCCAAGGATGTTTAATGAGTAAAAGAAGTTTGAACATGAACAGCCAAGGATGTTTAATGAGTAAAAGAAGTTTGAACATGAACAGCCAAGGATGTTTAATGAGTAAAAGAAGTTTGAACATGAACAGCCAAGGATGTTTAATGAGTAAAAGACATTTGAACATGAACAGCCAAGGATGTTTAATGAGTAAAAGAAGTTTGAACATGAACAGCCAAGGATGTTTAATGAGTTTTGAACATGAACAGCCAAGGATGTTTAATGAGTAAAGAAGTTTGAACATGAACAGCCAAGGATGTTTAATGAGTAAAAGAAGTTTGAACATGAAAAGCCAAGGATGTTTAATGAGTAAAAGAAGTTTGAACATGAAAAGCCAAGGATGTTTAATGAGTAAAAAGAAGTTTGAACATGAAAAGCAAAGGATGTTTAAGGAGTAAAAGAGGTTGATGTTTAACAAATTAAAAGCCAAGGGTGTTAACATAGTACAATATAGGGCTTAATTAGAAAGCAGATTTTTTGAAAGACAACCTGAAATCTACCGTAGTCTTAGGATGATTAAAAGTACTTTTGAGTTGGCTTGATATCTTTCATGTTTGCGATGGTAAAGCATGACTATCTTTTCTCATCTTTGGACCAAATCTCTAGGATCAAAGTACTAATATGACCTCTTCATTGCTATAGACTTTGGCTTTACAGTATCTGTCTCTGTGTCTGGTAATTTCTTTCTGTGTCTGTCTCTGTCTGTCTGTCTGTTTGTCTCCTCTCTCTCTCTCTCTCTCTCTCTCTCTCTCTCTCTCTCTCTCTCTCTCTCTCTCTCTCTCTCTCTCTCTCTCTCTCTCTCTCTCTCTCTCTCTCTCTCTCTCTCTCTCTCTCTCTCTCTCTCTCTCTCTCTCTCTCTCTCTCTCTCTCTCTCTCTCTCTCTCTCTCTCTCTCTTTCTCTCTCCCTCTCCCTCTTTTATCTTCTCTCCTCTTCTCTTCTCTTCTCCTCGTATCATTATGATTTAATTACAGCCCTATATTTCTAATGTTATAATATCACAAATGCAGTTATGACGACTCCTCAAAATCTTCCTATCATCACCAGGCACATACAATCCGTTCACTGGGCGCCACAATGACAGTGAGTGCACAGACTGCAGTGGTGGCAGGTACTGTCCTTATTACAATATGACCCAGCCTGGACCGCAGTGTCAACAAGGTAAATCTCCTTGTAGACACCCCAATGCTTTCTGCTTCTTCTTCTGCTTTTTAGTCTTTCTTTTCAATGTTCTTTCAATTTTTGATTTAAGCTCTATGATTTAGTGAAATTTATTTACAGACAACCAGCTTCACCACTATATGAATAATCGTTATTATTTCATACAATGAGCCAGAGGTGAACAATGATTGAATTTATTTTATTTTGTTCTTTTTTGTGTATGTTCAATTCAACACAATACATTTTCCATTTTAGATTTCATGTTCTATCGTTTTCTGATAGTTGTGAAATAGTTATAATAGTTATAATAGCTATTGTGGTTAAAAACCTTTGTTAGATATAGTCTTTGTCTACGTATAACTCTGATTCTATTTATATTAGATTACATCGTATCGTCATACAGTTGCATTGTTTTGACTTGACTTTTACTTTTTTTCTGTAGGATACTACTGTCCCTCCAGGGCAGACGTTTCGAATTTCCTCATTTGCCCCGCTGGGTCATACTGCCCTGAAGAGAGCTCTGGCCCCACTCATTGCCCCCTGGCTCATTTTCCAACACCACAGGCCTGGGAGACCTCTCACTTTGCAACAACTGTACTGCTGGCTTCTACTGTCCTGATGCAGGTAAAGAAGAGTTTTTTCTATGAGCATGTGTATATTGATGTAACAAGTGTAAAGAGTAGATATGCACATAAAGTTCACGTGCTAACATTACTCGAGGTGTGAATTTTTAAAATTGATCTTTTTCTTCTTCTCCTGCTGTGCAAGACTCTTGTTTTGTCATCATTAGATTCGTTACTTTTGTGATTGGACAGGTTATACTTTTTTTTTTTTTTTGTAGGATTAGCTTATTGCGCTAAGTATTTCAGTTATGTTGTGCCATTGAATTGATCTATTGTTGGTCATAGGTCATAACATGTTTTAGTTTTCCATCTAAGGAGATGGTTCTCACTTTTTTATCCTCTTTTTCCCGACCCTGTCTGTCCTATTTATGCCCTTCCTTGTTTTTCCTTGGCAAACACTCCATACAAAGGCATTTTAAGACTTTTGAATTGATGATACACCTGTGTTTTCATACTTTGCAATCATTTCATAATCTCTCTTCCTCTCTTTCCCTATACTTGTATTGGACGACCAGGCATGACGTATGTATCAGACTTATGCTGGGGTGGCTACTATTGTCCAACCGGCCAGAACGCCCCTAACCCTGTAAACTACGTTTGCCCACCTGGCTTACACTGTCCCAACGGAAGTGCAATTTATCAGGTAATGCCTTTATCTACACGGTTTCATCTTATCATGTTCATTAAAGAACCCATTTTTATCAGGAATAAATTTGTGTATTCATAATTATGTTCCAATTAAGTTTCTTTCATATCTAGTTTTATGCATATTCATGAATGTTTTTGTTTACTTGTTACACGCGTTTTTTTTTATATGAATTTTACAAAGCTAGTTTGAAATGAGTCACTTACTTCCATTCCTGATTACATTGTGTCTTTATGTGTTTTTAGGGTGGGGGTCGTCTACAGAGTTGTTTTTCCAATAAAAAGAGAGTGAATGGAAGACAGCAAAAGAGAGAGAGAAATTAACAGAGAGGGAGAGAGAGAGAGAGAGAGAGAGAGAGAGAGAGAGAGAGAGAGAGAGAGAGAGAGAGAGAGAGAGAGAGAGAGAGAGAGAGAGAGAGAGAGAGAGAGGAGAGGGATAGGGAGATAGGAGGAGGGAGAGAGGGGCGGGAGGGTGGCTAGAAGATAGAGAGAGGTTGATTGAGCTTTCAATAGGTAAATACATTTTCTGATCACATCTTAATCTCTATGCCAACTCTATATGTTGTGAAAATTGATAGTCGCAATAAACTACTGAGACGATTTATAAAATTTACAGCTAAGAGTCAAAAGTCTTATTTTCACTGTTTAGTGTTAATGTTCCTTACATTGTGGTTATACAGACGGCAAGGGGGAAATAAATCTAAAATAACCTATGTCCACAGGAATGTCCTGCAGGAAGTTACACCAGTGCTGCAGGTCAAGACAGCTGTGACCCATGCCCATCAGGATTTTACTGCCTACCTGTGCAGCCTAGCAACAGTTCCCTGGCATCCCAGTCATGTCCAGAAGGCTACTTCTGTCAAGAGGGTCAGTAAATTATAATTATAATAATAATAATAATAATAACAATAATAATAATAATAATAATAATAATAATAATAATAATAATAATAATAATAACAATAGTGATCAAAATAATAATATATATAATAGTAATTATAATAATAATAATTAATAATAATATTAATAATAATATTAGTAATAATAATAATAACAGTAACGGTAATAATAATAATAATAATAATAATAATAATAATAATAATAATAATAATAATAATAATAATAATAATAATAATAATAATAATAATAATAATAATAATACAATGATAAAAATATAAATGTTCATATAGAACATATACAAGGTTATACACATTATGCTCTATGCGCTTTACAGATTTCAAAAATCATTCAAATTAACAATTCACATATAATAACAGGAAAAATATATAGGTATATTTAAAATTGACCAGCTCTGAAAATACAATATATGAATAACATTACAATGTTTATAGTGAAATAAAAATTTTAAATAAAAAATAATTTAAAAATATTATTAAGAAGAGATTGTGTATATCAACGTCTGTCAAATAGTGTTTTTAAGACATCTTAGCGACAATATTTTGTCTTTCTTCCTGTCTATCAATTTCTTATTTCATTGTCGGCGTTTTGGTGTAGCCTCACAGCCATTTTCTGTTGAATTTCTAGAGTCATATGTCTATGCTACAGCTTTTGATTTTTCTTGACTTATTGTTAAAGTTTATTGTAATTGTATGCATAAACTTACACTTTCCATGTCATGTCAATAAACATGTGAAATGATTCAGATACTTTTAGGATGTATTCAGTTCTCTAGAGTGCATTGTAACTTTCTATTCCAGTTGTTTGGTTAAAAAATGTCTTGTTTTTGTTGTTCTATTCTGCCAGGCACTGGTGTTGATTGGCAATCGTGCCCAAGTGGGACATTCAGCAATACACCTGGCTTATCAGACGTGTCACAATGCTTGCCATGTAGTTCAGGAAAATACTGTCAAGGGGAACATTTGACTGCTGAAATTAATGATTGTCATGAAGGTAAATAAATGTGTCTTACAGACAGACAGACAGTCAGAGACAGAGAGATGGAGGGAGGAGAGAGAAGAGAGAGAGAGAGAGAGAGAGAGAGAGAGAGAGAGAGAGAGAGAGAGAGAGAGAGAGAGAGAGAGAGAGAGAGAGAGAGAGAGAGAGAGAGAGAGAGAGAGAGAGAGAGAGAGAGAGAGAGAGAGAGAGAGAGAGAGAGAGAGAGAGAGAGAGAGAGAGAGAGAGAGAGAGAGAGAGAGAGAGAGAGAGAGAGAGAGAGAGACAGACAGACAGACAGACAGACAGACAGACAGACAGACAGACAGATAGAAGGATGCCAGAAAAGAGTAGACAGTGAGATGGAGCTACCGGATCCTAACACCTCCAGTGAAATAGAAATTTGAATCTGCTCTGCTGTGTGTTGTTGTTGTATGACTTTTGGTGTCGACTAATTTTATCTTATTACATAGTTTCACATTTAAATTCAGTTTGGGGGGCTTGGACAAACATTCATTGATCAACAAGGAGGCATAATATTTGCATAAGTGCAGTAAAATATGAATAAAATAATCATTGGGCGAATTACATAACAAGAAGATGAAAAAGAACAAGACGAATTTATAGACTGATCTAATAAATCAATATTTAGCTAGTAATTTCTTTTTTGTCTGATAATGGAGATAATCATTTTGAACTCCGAGAGAACCCTTAGCACTGTGACATTCACCCTTGCTTAGCTCCATTTTTGATTTTAAGGCTGGCAACAGAACCTGCTGATAACTTCAATTTCCCATGTCTTAGGATACTACTGTACTTCCGGTGTTGATCGGCCGCGACCCGGGGCTTCCAATGACACTGCCATGGCCAACTGTTCCTGTCCGGACAACACATACTTTACGGGTGTGGGTGGCATCTGTCCCATTGGCCACTACTGTCCAGTGGGGTCTGACCGTCCAGTCGGCTGTAGCCCTGGCAGCTATGCTGATGAAGAAGGTCTGGCCGTGTGCAAGCTTTGCACGGCTGGCTATTACTGTATGGTCAATGCTACGGAGTTTGTCTCCACTCCATGTCCTCAAGGCAAGTTCTGGTCTCTTGTGCTTTGCTATACAGTGGACTTTGTTTTATGTGTGCTTGTTTTAGGCTTTTTGAAATATACCCATGTATTATTGTTATTGTTATTATTATTTTATTCATGTATTATTATTATTGTTATTATTATTATTATTATTATTATTATTATTATTTATTATTATTATTATTATTATTATTATTATTATTATTATTATTATTATTATTATTATTATTGTTATTATTATTATTTATTATTATTATTATTATTATTATTATTATTATTATTATTATTATTATTATTATTATTATTATTATTATTATTATATTATTATTATTATTATTATTATTATTATTATTATTATTATTATTATTATTATTATTATTATTATTATTATTATTATTATTATTATTATTATTATTATTATTATTAGTATTATTATTATTATTATTATTATTATTATTATTATTATTATTATTATTATTATTATTATTATTATTATTATTATTATTATTATTATTATTATTAGTATTATTATTATTATTATTATTATTATTATTATTATTATAGTATTATTATTATTATTATTATTAATAATTATTATTATTA
Organism: Doris montereyensis; assembly: GCA_037039925.1. NCBI lineage: Eukaryota > Metazoa > Mollusca > Gastropoda > Nudibranchia > Dorididae > Doris > Doris montereyensis. Next base: position 179,936 of record JAXRKP010000606.1, on the reverse strand, counting down.
TTAGTATTATTATTATTATATATGGTATTATCATGTGTGTCATTAATAACTTTTGTTGTTTTGAAGAATTTATTGTTGTATTATGAATTACTTGTTTAAATGGCTTTATGATGCAATTTTCATTTTGTCAATGCCCAATTTCTGTCTCTCTCCCAACGACCTCTTTACAATCTGTTGAAGGAATGAAAATACATTGAAAATGGTGTTTTAAGGATTGTTAATGCTTTGTAGGTGTTGTTGGTGTTATTGTGGTTGTCTTATAGTTACCTACCTTAAACATACTGAGTTGACCTCTTTGATCTGTTTGAAGTTTTTCTTGGGTTTGGGGTTGGGATGGGGGCATATTGTAGATGTTCTCATTTTCCTGACATCAACTAAAATTTTTGACAAAACCAGGTCACTATTGCCTCAATGGAACGGAATATGCTACACAGTATCCATGCCCCCTGGGACTTACAATCCCGTGTCACTCTCCACGGATGTGAGTGAATGTATTGACTGCCCAGGCGGAGAATATTGTCAGGGGACTGGCAATGTTCAACCTACAGGTAATCCTATCATTGGTTTTCTGTGATTGTATTGTTTACTTCAATACCTACCTATCTATTTATCTGTATATCTGTATGAATGTGTTATGTTTATTTGCGTGTATGAATGAAATACATGTATTATTATACGTGTAGTGGTATATTATGTGATTATGTCAATATTTACACTATACTTTTGTTAAAAATGACAACAGAGATATGTGTATATTTATACGGATTCTTGAACTAAAAAGTGTTTTCCTTTCTCACTCACCCATTAGCCAAATAGAAATGAATTCAATAATGTGAAATTGAACTTATATTTGAAAATGTTTTTATTCCAATATTGCTTGGTCAAATGGATTGTAAATTGAAGAATTCACTTTGTTTTTCCATTCCATCAAGGCAACTGCTCTGCTGGGTGGTATTGCTCTGGTGGTGCAGACAGTCCCAACACAACTGCCAACGGTGGAAAGTGCCAGCCCGGCTACTATTGTCCGGAAGGTAGGCAAAAGAAAGGAAGAACTTCCATAAAGGACCTCCTTTTTTCTTCTTTTTAACCTTCAATCCTATTGTATTTACACAGGTGCAATTGAAGTAGTTTCTGATATCCTCTCAACCTTGAAGTTAAATACCGATTCTGCCATAATGTACAAATCTGCTATGAGTCGTAAGAAATGAGTTTGCAGAAATCCATTATAACAAGCTTCAAACAATAGTATAAAATGTTGTATGAATGTGAACTAAACGGGTAGAAGTTAACGTGCATGTACCATTCACCTTTTTTAAGGCTCACCTGACCCCCTGTCCTGCCCTGGCGGCCATTACTGCCTGACAGAAAGCTTAGACTCTCCAACTGGAAACTGTTCTGCTGGCTACTACTGCTCTCTGCGAGCTGTCACCCAGACACCCACAGATGGCAGCACTGGCGACAGATGTCCAGCGGGTCACTATTGTGAAGAAGGGGTTGCCTCCCCTATGCCTTGTAGCCCAGGAACGTATAGTCCCAGCGAAGGAAATACTATGGTAATTGTTGTAGAGAATTACGTTTTTAGTAAACTTACACACAGTAGTTTTTTAATATTTTAGATTTTTTTTAATGTTTTAAACTAGCAGTATATAATGTATGAAATCGGTTTCTTCAAATTTGTAGCAGTTGTAGCAGTTATTTTCTCCTCAAAATATATTTGGAATATTTGGTTTTCTCTCACAAATGTACAAATTATTATGGTAAGAGCTATATATATATTTGACATATATTAATGCTCACAAGAAGTCCATTTAGCGAATAATAAATATGTTGTTGAACTAAGTAATCACTTTGAAAAATTTGTTCCTCTGCAATTGAAGTTGTCTAAAATCATGTTAAAAATAAATTATTTCTTTTAAAAAAAATTTTTCTTACAGAAAATACGAATACACATGTTTATCCAGAGGATTAATATAAACTAGAAACATTGTAAATGCATTCTAAAATTACACGTAAACAAGTGACACTGAATAATACTATCTCAATCAAATTTAACATTTTAAGATGATGTATATTGTTTTTCTTTTTTTGTGATTCTCAAATTTGATTTTAATTACGTAATTGAAATACTCCAAGCCTTTGTTTATCCTCCATCATCAAGCTAAAAAAATGTGTGCATGGAAACATGTAAAGGAAAGTTATTTCTCTGTCCTACAGCCATCAGACTGTCTAAGCTGCACCTCTGGTGAATACTGTGGAGATTACAACTTGACGTCAACATCAGGCAATTGTACCCAAGGCTATTACTGTCCACTGGGAGACGTCACCGCTACAGCTTTCCAATGTACTGTAGGACATTACTGCCCTGTACGTACTTCCACTCCTATTTTATGTCCAAGTGGCTTCTTCCAGGATCAAACTGGCCAATGGGATTGCAAGCTGTGTCCAGAAGGATTCTACTGTGATAGTTCCACGGGAATTGTGATCATCAATACTACCATCTCTTGCCCAGAAGCATATTTCTGTCCTGAAGGTATGTTTGAGGATTTTGTTTAAAATGAAACAGAAAACAAAAAAAAACGTCAAAAGCTTAGTTGGTTAGTAATGAAGGCACTTCACTCTGTTCACCTCATTTGACTAAAGTAGGACAGACAACCCAAATGAAGTCAAAGAAGGATATTGTCAGTGTTACTATGAAGAGCTTAACACTCAGCTATACTGTGTGTTGCCAAATGAGTTGAGAAAAGTGATTATTGTGACAGACTAGCGTCCTGTCCAAGAAGTGATGTTCTGCTTTACGCTATAGACACGGGGATAAGCCATGGCTCTATGTGCGGTACGGTACTTTAAGGAACTTTAATTTACTTTACATACTCCATTTAAACTGAGGGATCAAGATTGGATCCTAAGATTGCATGATACTTGTCATCTGTCTTTAATGCGATTTAATTTGAGATGATATCTACTCAGGAATGAAGTATGAGGATACGGTTATGAGATGTCTACAAAATAGTGATTTATTGCAGCACACAGCAGGGTTCGAATACAAGCCTTCTGCATGAGCAGCCAGCTGGCTTACCACCATTCTATGAAGGCCTTCTATTTTGGATTGTAATGGGGAAAGCAACAGTAATTTCATCGCTTTTAAAAAAAATTAAAGATATTCTAATTCTACTTCTTATGCCTATAATCAATAGGTGTACCTTCATGTTTTCAATTAAAGATATTCTAATTCTACTTCTTATGCCTATAATCAATAGGTGTACCTCACACCTCATGTTTTCAATTAAAGATATTCTAATTCTACATCTTATGCCTATAATCAATAGGTGTACCTCACACCTCATGTTTTCAATTAAAGATATTCTAATTCTACTTCGTATGCCTATAATCAATAGGTGTATATCATGTTTTCAATTAAAGATATTCTAATTCTACATCTTATGCCTATAATCAATAGGTGTACTTCACACCTCATGTTTTCAATTAAAGATATTCTAATTCTACTTCTTATGCCTATAATCAATAGGTGTACCTCACATCTCATGTTTTTAATTAAAGATATTCTAATTCTACTTCTTATGCCTATAATCAATAGGTGTACTAATTCTACATCTTATGACTATAATCTCATGTTTTCAATTAAAGATATTCTAATTCTACTTCGTATGCCTATAATCAATAGGTGTACCTCACACCTCATGTTTTTAATAAAGATATTCTAATTCTACATCTTATGCCTATAATCAATAGGTGTACCTCACACCTCATGTTTTTAATTAAAGATATTCTAATTCTACATCTTATGCCTATAATCAATAGGTGTACCTCACATCTCATTTTTTAATTCCTCACTTTGTGTTTTACATTGATTGATTCTTCCGATCGATTTCTCTTTTTCTCATCAAGGCACACAGCGATCAGATCAGTATCCGTGTCCAATTGGCACCTTCAGCAACGCCACTGGGCTGAATGCAAGCTCAGACTGCACACCCTGCAGTGCAGGACAATACTGTGCGTCCCAGGGTTTGACTCAGCCAACAGGGCCGTGCAGTGAAGGATATTATTGCAAATATTTTGCTGAGATCTTCACTCCAAACCAGACGTCTGTAGCAGACATTTGTCCACAAGGTAAAATATATGATAACGAGAAGAGAAATAATTGTGTTCCTAATACATGTATTTTATTTTAATTTTAATTTATTGTTTCTTAGAGATTACATTGTGTTTTTATTTTGTTTCGTTTAAGTGGGTTTGTATTTGTTTTTAATTTTATTTGATTAGTATTTGAAGTCCAAAGATATGTTTTGCTGCATTAGTTTACTGAATAAAATTTGAATTGTCTTAATATAAGTCTTGAAATAAATTCATGAGTGCTGCTCTAACGAAACCTTTATCCATGCGCTGAGAGTTTATCTTTCAACAGTTTGTTGGTGGATTGTTTAATGTTATAGGTATGGCCACACTTACACATGTGACAAACATGAACTGATTTGAACATTATTTCTTTGAATCCATCCAAAAGACTCATTTTTTGTTCTCCATTTTTTTTGTTCAGGCTCATACTGTCCTGAAGGCTCTGCTGATCCAACAGATTGCCCTGCCGGCACTTTTGGTTCTACCAGCGGCCTTGGAAATGTTTCCCAGTGCACCCTGTGTACTGCTGGGTTTTACTGCCAGACTCCCAGACTGACAGCTGTGGAAAATCCATGCAGTATGCAGTACTTCTGCGTCGAGGGCTCGCCTTCTCCCACCAATGAAATTTGTCCGTCAGGTCATTACTGTCCATATGTCCTGAGGTGAGCACTGCTCTGTGAGACACAATTTGTCTCATGAGATGTCCTGAGGTGAGCAGATAGTTTTGAACTCATAAGATGTCCTGAGACAGATATTTGTCTTTCCATTCCATTTCACTTCGATTGATTTTGGTGGCCTAGTGGTGAGTTTGCCGGACTTTGGATCATGAGATCCGAAGTTCGGATCCTAGCAATGATAGGTCTGATATTGTGCTCCTTGGGAAAAGACACTTAAAACACATTTTTCCTACTGGACCCAGATGTAAATGGGCACAAACAACAGGTTGGGAGTAAAAACCTGCGACAGACTAGCATCCTGATCAGGAGATGACTATTATCATTCTGCATCATGCTATAGAAACTGGGTTACGGTCTGGCTCTATGGGATGTGACGGCCTTGAAGGAACTTTTAATACTTTTTTTTACCTGCCATTTCAACATTCAACCTTGTGTGTTCCACAAGGAGATTAAAAATGTATTTTTAAGTTTTAGATGAATTCTGTGTTGAATGAGCAATGAGTAGCTGGAGTTTTAGTGTTTATGCTTCAATTTTTGTTTGACTAATGTTTTAGTGTACTCTTCATTGCATCATTTAAACTTTCAACTTAAGCATTGACAGTATGGCCACCTGACATCACACGTTTTCCCTCTCTCGATACAGGGCACATTCAACCCTTACACAGGCTTGGGAGATATCAGTGAATGCACATCATGCACACCTGGTCAGTACTGTGACACTGAAGGCCTAAATGCCACCACAGGGCCTTGTGATGCAGGATACTACTGTCCTGGTGGTCAGAACACATCCAGGCCAGCCGACTATCCATGTACCATCAGCCATTACTGCCCCGTCAACTCCTCCATCCCTGTGCCATGCAGCAATGGCACATACATGAACCGTACCATGGCAGCTGAATGCGACATTTGCATCGATGGGTGGTAAGCTAATAGAACTTGTTTTCTCACACTGATCTCACCTTGCTATTATAATATTCATGGTTACGCTTGGTACTCAATGCGTATGATGGATTTTCCCCGATTGTCAAGAAAAATAAGCCGCACGTTTTCGTAGCCAACCATCAACCACCTGAGGCTAAGCAAACATGGTGGTTGCCGTTTCACATGTTTTCTTGAAGCACAAATGACACAAGTCCGTTCTAAACAAAGAATGGATAAACTTATATTCATGGTACGTGTACCATCTCTATACTTTGATAGAATTTCAAAGATGGTATTGGTTTCTTTAATGTACAACAAAGGAGAATGATATGAACCGGTGATTCAACTATTGAAATAGAAAAAGCATGAATACGTTTTCATCAATTTTAGTGTGTTTTAAATTTTAATAAGTGTGTTCTACTATCATGATTTTTGTATAATTGCTTCATATATCAGAGTTTTAAATATTTACTTAAAAGGCAAGGAAATTCAAGTTATGTCTTCTGAAATCTTTACTTGCATACAGAATAATGTTTACATGTAATTTCATTGTTTACATGTACTGTCATCAACGAGGAAAGAAAGCACCTTAATTTAGCTTCTGAATATTATGAGAGATTTGATACCATATTAAAAAGTGTTACTTAACAGATTATTTTTGAATGACACATTGACATAACCGATATTTCAGTGAAAATTTTCAAAATGCGTTTATTTGTTGTTGCATAAACTGTGCTCTGAGCATTTTAAACTTCATTTGGTAAAAATTGGTAACATTTTGACGAAGTTACACATTTTGTTTTTGTAAGAAGGATTTCAAGAATGCAGGAAACATCTTTTTTTTTTTAGAAAATCACGTGCAAACTTTTTCTGATGTGTCAAAGAAAGTTTCCAGCTATACGCTAAAATTACCTTTTAAACACATTTTTAGTTAATGTTGTTGTAAATATTCAATGTTGATCAACCATTTTTTTTTAAATCTTATTTTGTCGGCAGTGGCTGGGAAAGGGCATGTGGAGTTACTTGCTTGGAGATTATGTTTTGTTGTCAAAGTGAGGTTGGTATTTGTAACTTAATCGTATAGAAATGTGAATGATAACATGATACATTTTTCTTTATGCTTTCCAGGTACTGCCTTGGCGGAGATTTGATTGCTGAATGTCCGGAAGGGTACTATTGTCCATCAGGAACTGGCCAGGACTGGGTCCCCTGTCCACGTGGAACGTTTAACAACCAAACTGGACTGAGCCGTTCTGACCAGTGTATGCCCTGTACTGGTGGTTATTATTGTGATGGGTCAGTAAATCTTTTAATCTCTCTTTTTTTTAAAAGAATGTTTTTTTAAAGATGATGAGCGTGTTTAATCTTTTAAAAATGTATTTACCCCATCCATAGTACGTAGTATCTCTTTTGACAGGAAAGTTCAATTGTCACTTTATTGGTTCATTTGAAAGGAATCATACTTTTTGCTGTTTTTAAAGTAGACATTTGATATGTGCTAGGTAGAAGTTTTAGCATAATTTATAAGGTCTTCAGAGGGCAGAGCGATATTATGATTTTTATTTTCATCAAGTTTTAGTTAAAAGTTACATCTTAAATATCAATTTATGTATTCTCAATGAGTCACAAGTCTTATGATTGTATATATATATATATAAGTCAGCACTTGATATTCAGGTTATGAAGGTAGGCATGAGCAATACTATTTCAACTTTTTAAATATAAATCCTGTTAAAAATAGCGGCTTAGGTGAATTTTCAAAGATATACAAAGCAATACAATTTTCCTTAATTAAATGTCACATCTTGTAGAAATATTCCTGAAATGAAAACGATCTCAAGATCTTTTAGAATCTACATGCAGAAATAATGGTGACTCTTCATGACCTGGCCACAGAGGCTTACACACACAATAAACAACCAACTTAGAATTGTATATAATGTATATAGAAATACACAAATATATGCATGTAAACACAAATAAAATTCATGTCATGTATCAAATGGTGCTAAACATATTGTGTAGCTGATGTAATCTCTTAAACATAAAGTGATACAGGATGTCTGCATATTTCCACTGTAAACATCTTACACATTTCTATAGATTATATTTGTCTTATTACAGAGAAGGTCTGTCCAATCCAACAGCTGAATGTGCCGCTGGTCACTATTGTGTCTATGGGCTTGACAGAGCTATGCCAACTGGGGAAAACCACACATTAATTAATGGATCTTGTACAGTACCAGGTTGGTTTTGCAATTTGGGCGTTGTGCTACAATTGGTAGTGTTGCTGCTGCGTAATCATAACAATATTGGTTCAAACCCTGGCCGACCCAGGATTATTTCATGACTTTTGCTCTTAGGAAAAGTACTTCACTCTGCTTTTCTCACTTGACTTAGATGTGAATAAATCCTCAGTTATATCATAGGTATCTTGTAAGAGTGTTGGTATGAGCGCCTAAGAGGCAGCTGTACTGTATACTCATCAGGGAGTTGAAAAGGACTTGGAATGAAATGCAGGGATGCAACTTTTCCGATTTAAGCTGAATTTCCGTTTTTTGTGTGGGGTTTTTGCGTTTAGAAAAATCCCCGGAATTTCTACTCTGGAGGTAAAATTACCAATGCACTGTATCAGAATAATCAGATGCAAAAGCTGACTATTCACCGGCAGCTGTTTTTTGTATCGATACATATTATTTCCAAGACCCTTCTGTATTAGCATGGTAACTCAACGATTCTTAACAGTGCCGCTCACAAGAAACGAGCACGAAAAATTGAGACGATTATTCTCTTCTTCATTAAATATAGCACTGACATTCAGATCTTCATGCTTCACTCACTTCAACCACTTTGAGTCATTCTTTCTCTTTCTCTGTGTGTCTGTCTGTCTGTCTGTCTGTCTCTCTCTCTCTCTCTCTCTCTGTGTCTGTGTCTGTGTCTGTCTCTGTCTCTGTCTCTCTGTCTCTGTCTCTGTCTCTGTCTCTGTCTCTCTCTCTCTCTCTCTCTCTCTCTCTCTCTCTCTCTCTCTCTCTCTCTCTCTCTCTCTCTCTCTCTCTCTCTCTCTCTCTCTCTCTCTCTCTCTCTCTCTCTCTCTCTCTCTCTCTCTCTCTCTCTCTCTCTCTCTCTCTCTCTGTGTCTCTTGCTCAATCTCTCTCTCTCTCTCTCTCTCTCTCTCTCTCTCTCTCTCTGTGTCTCTTGCTCAATCTCTCTCTCTCTCTCTCTCTCTCTCTCTCTCTCTCTCTCTCTCTCTCTCAATCTCTCTCTCTCTCTCTCTCTCTCTCTCTCTCTCTCTCTCTCTCTCTCTCTCTCTCTCTCTCTCTCTCTCTCTCTCTCTCTCTCTCTCTCTCTCTCTCTCTCTCTCTCTCTCTCTCTCTCTCTCTCTCTCTCTCTCTCTCTCTCTCTCTCTCTCTCTCTCTCTCTCTCTCTCTCTCTCTCTCTCTCTCTCTCTCTCTCTCTCTCTCTCTCTCTCTCTCTCTCTCTCTCTCTCTCTCTCTCTTGCTCTCTCTCTGTGGCCTAACCTACTTGTTGCTTCACTTATTCTCTCTCTCTCTCTCTCTCTCTCTCTCTCTCTCTCTCTCTCTCTCTCTCTCTCTCTCTCTCTCTCTCTCTCTCTCTCTCTCTCTCTCTCTCTCTCTCTCTCTATTCTCTCTCTCTTCTCTCTCTTCTCTCTCTCTCTCTCTCTCTCTCTCTCTCTCTCTCTCTCTCTCTCTCTCTCTCTCTCTCTCTCTCTCTCTCTCTCTCTCTCTCTCTCTCTCTCTCTCTCTCTCTCTCTCTCTCTCTCTCTCTCTCTCTCTCTCTCTCTCTCTCTCTCTCTCTCTCTCTCTCTCTCTCTCTCTCTCTCTCTCTCTCTCTCTCTCTCTCTCTCTCTCTCTCTCTCTCTGTCTGTCTGTCTGTCTCTCTCTCTCTCTCTCTCTCTCTCTCTCTCTCTCTCTCTCTCTCTCTCTCTCTCTCTCTCTCTCTCTCTCTCTCTCTCTCTCTCTCTCTCTCTCTCTCTCTCTCTCTCTCTCTCTCTCTGTTTCACACTTATGTTTCCTTGTAAACCTAAATCTAGCTCTAATAATTTAAATCTAGATTTTAGATCTAGATCTCAATCTCAGACTGCTGTTTTACACTTCATCGATTTTCATATCCCGTGTAAAGTATCCTCCATGTATCTCTCCCATGTTCTGCATGGTTTCCCTCTGTTTCCTTTTCACACTCATTTTGCCATCCAAAACCATCATTCCTGGGTCATCATGAAGTTTGATGTGGCCAAAATATGTCAGTTTTTTGACTCTGGCAAGCCGTCCCAGGCATTCGTTTGCTAACCTGTAATGCGACTTGACTCTAAAGTATGTTATTAGATATGATACCTGGACTCAGTTCAACAACTCATCCCCTTTGTTGCAGGTGGAGAAACTGGCGTTGGTGGTGTCTGCCCCGCTGGCTTCTATTGCCCCACAGGGACCACCTTGCCCTTGGCGTGTGTAGCTGGCAGCTTTGCCAACGTCACTGGCTTGGCTTCTTGCATCAACTGTCCACCAGGCTTTTATTGCCTCTCAGGTGAGTGAAGATACCTGGGATTTTCAAGGGAGGGAGTTTGGGATCGAGAAGCTGAAAAAAAGGAAAGAAAGAAAATTCCATGAGCCTGGTACCTTTGACTGGGGGAGAAAACACCATAGTGCAAGAGTGTTGCCATCTGCCTTCATCCCAGTATGGAGTTAAAGCATTGTATACTTTGCTGTGTATCATTTTTTTAAGGTTTTATTATTTTTTATTATAATAGCTAATTCTCTTTTGGTGTGTTTCATCTTCTCTGTCCCACCAGTTCTCTCACTCTATTTATCTGTATATCTGTTAATGTATCTATCTATTTTTCAGGAAATTTACCAATGTGTCCGTCTGTCTATTCATCTATTTATCTATCTATATGTATGTATGTTTATCTATATATCATTTTATTTGATCTATTAGTCTGTAATGTGAGTGTATGTGTGTGTGTGTGTGTGTGTGTGTGTGTGTCTATCTATCGACCTATTTCTTTCTCTAACGCTATTCTCTCTCTCATTTTCTTTTTTTCACCCTTTTGACCTCTGTCTCTATAAATTTTCTATCTATCTAGCTATTTATCTATATCTCCCCTTATATATATATAAAAAACTAAGTTTTATTTTATATAAGACATATTGTATTTTTATGTTATTACAAATGAGATCTTATTTAAAGATTCATATCTTGTTGATAACTTTATTGAACAGAATCCAACAACTACCTGGATAGCCTGTGCATAAGTGGACATTACTGTCCAGAAGGAACCAGTAATTCCCAACAATATCCCTGTCCAGCCAAGACCTACTTCAATCTGACGATGGCCAGAGATGTCTCCGATTGTCTCCCCTGTCCAGGAGGCCAGTATTGTGAAACTGATGGACTGAGCACGCCCACAGGACCGTGCCAGCAAGGTATGCTCTTCAAAAGCTGGCACGTGCAAACATTTAGGACACAAATATCTTACACATAACGTGTTCATTACGAGAACCACAACCACAAACACGAGGTGGGTTGTTGTGTTGTGAGTTTTCTACTCATGGCAACCACAACCAAATACACGAGGCTGGTTGCTGTGTTGTGAGTTTTTGTACTCATGGCAACCACAACCACATACACGAGGCTGTTTGCTGTGTTGTGAGTTTTTGTACTCATGGCAACCACAACCACATAGACGAGGCTGGTTGCTGTGTTGTGAGTTTTTGTACTCATGGCAACCACAACCACATACACGAGGCTGGTTGCTGTGTTGTGAGTTTTTGTACTCATGGCAACCACAACCACATACAAGGCCAGTTTTTCATGCAACCACAACCACATACACGAGGCGGGTTGTTGTGTTGTGAGTTTTTGTACTCATGACAGCACCGGTTCTGGCTGACCCAGGTTTTCTTCTCGGAAATTGTACAAAACAAAAGGCACTTCACTCTGCTTTCCTCACTTGACTCAGGTGTCAATGAGTAGCCAGCTATAGGCAGAACAAAAATCTTGTCAGAGTGTCAGTTTGAAGCATCTACCAGGCAGCTATTATGTATGGGTCACAGGGAGTTTAGAAAGTGAAGTGGGTGAGTCTGCCCTTGTGTGGGGACATGGACTGCTACTATAAATCTACCTTCTTTTTTTTTTTAAATTTATTGCATTATTACATTTGTTTGAATCAAATGACTTTGAGGGAAATAAAACTGCCAACCATCTGGCAAAACGAGCACAGACTGTCAAACGATATGAACTTGAATATTTTATTACATTAAGTTAAGACCTTTTTTTTATTGTTTAACAGATAAACAATTGATGAGCTTTTACAGGAGAAGTGTGACCATGATTGAAAAATCCTAAAAATGACAGAAAGAATTACTGCGTACAAGCAATAAATTGAACATGAAAAAACCGTATCTTATGATTAAATGTTGATAATCTCTTATGCACTTACTACTTAACAAAAGCTATAAAGAAATAAAGAATTGTTGAATGTTTTAGTTTTGTCCTAATTAATGCAAGTCTTGAACGTTCTTTTCTCAAACTATTCAAGTGGAGACTTCACCTTTTCAAGCAAATATTGTAATGTTCAAATAAAATACTTGAAAAAGATTATAAACTCATCTCTATCATTATTGTTAATTGATATTTTTTTTTTATTTGGTTCAGGTTGGTACTGTGCATCCAATTCTTCATCCGCCACGCCATCAACACCCGAGGGAGGTCAATGCCAGGCCGGATTCTACTGCCCCTTGAAATCTAGTGGACAATGCAGTGCTTGCCTGGAATGTACTGTGAGACAGATGGCTTGGCCTATCCAACCGGAAACTGCTCTGCTGGTGAGATAGAATTTCTGTTCTAACACTCTTAGATATTTTCAGATCAGCGGCTAGCATTTCTGTCCTAACACTCAGCTAGATATTTTCCTAACGAGATATTTTCAGATCAGCGGCTAGCATTTCTGTCCTAACACTCCTAGATATTTTCAGATCAGCGGCTAGCATTTCTGTCCTAACACTCCTAGATATTTTCAGATCAGCGGCTGCATTTCTGTCCTAACACTCCTAGATATTTTCAGATCAGCGGGTAGCATTTCTGTCCTAACACTCCTAGATATTTTCAGATCAGCGGCTAGCATTTCTGTCCTAACACTCCTAGATATTTTCAGATCAGCGGCTAGTGAACAAAGAGGCATGTTGGAATGGTTAAAAACTATTTGAAGTTTTCTTGATATTGTGTATGGTTGGCATATCTCTTGAGTGTCCCTAGATCTGTTAAACTATCATCATCTTTATCGTTTTAATCTACTCAAAGATCCCCTTTCCTTTAGCTATCAGTCGTGCAGCCAACCAATTGTGTTGCTTTATACTTCCATGAATAAGTACAGTGTATATTCCGTTCTCTGATGACACCTGTTACAAATTTGCGCACTGAACATTGTTGTATTTTGTTTCTGTTCGGATTGAACACATAAATGCCATAGACCAGGTTTTACAGGGCAGTTAAAATTTTATTTTAAAATTATTTTTTTTCAAGTGTGTGTCAATGAATAGACGTTTTGTTCAAAATCTTTAAAAATAAAAAAATTAATATTTTTGTCAACTCTCATATTTTGATCATCATAACATTAGCCCAAGATCAATATGTTCTGATTGTACGTAAATTTGTGTAGAGAAAATAAGGCTTTAAATAAAGTTCTCAGTTTGGGAAGAGAATCTGGAGTTGAGATAAATTGCAAGTGAAATTTGTGACAAAAGTAGATCGAATTTGGTTACAGTTTTATGTGAGATCCGACGATAGACAACTGTGAGTCTGATGTTGATTATAAGTTCAAAATCATCAAATTTGTAATTAGGACAATATCATTCTGAGCTGACAATATGTATATTAGGTGACTTTATGAGCAAAAAAAAAAACAAACAAAACAAAACAAAACAAAACACAAGAAATGAAAATGTGGCTCATTGATAGGTAAAAAAAGACGCTTAAAAAAATCTGTTTGCTCCTTTCATACAGTTTCTTACACAAATACATATGTATGTTTATTGTTATTGTTACTTTGGCCCACTAGGATTCTATTGCACTCTGCAATCCAACACAAGCACACCAATGGATGGCACCACAGGCAACATTTGCCCAGTGGGACATTACTGCCCAGAGGCCAGCAGTCTGGAGGCCCCTTGTCCTATGGGATACTACCTGGATGTGGAGGTCAGCGAAATGGACATGGAAATCTGAAGATTAGGGGGGTTGGTCTGGGAAAGGGAGAGAGAGCAAGAGAGAAAGACAGAAAAACAGACACAAAGACAGGGAGAGAGACAGTGGGAGAGACAGGGAGATAGAGAAAGACAAATAGAATAAGAGAGAAAGGAAGGGAAGGTGAGAGAGATAAGGACAAACAGATAGATAAAGGAAAAGAGGGAGGGTTAAAGAAAGAAAGAGAGAGAGAGAGAGAGAGAGAGAGAGAGAGAGAGAGAGAGAGAGAGAGAGAGAGAGAGAGAGAGAGAGAGAGAGAGAGAGAGAGAGAGAGAGAGAGAGAGAGAGAGAGAGAGAGAGAGAGAGAGAGAGAGAGAGAGAGAGAGAGAGAGAGAGAGAGAGAGAGAGAGAGAGAGAGAGAGAGAGAGAGAGAGAGAGAGAGAGAGAGAGAGAGAGAGAGAGAGAGAGAGAGAGAGAAAGAGAGAATGAATATGGGTACATCATAAAATCAAATGTTCTTCAATTATTAGGATTATTGATAGTATATTTTCAAACTTAAGTCATTATATAGATAGTGTATTCTTTAGTCGTATAAATATTTTCAAACTTATGTCACTATACAAATAGTGTATTTTTTAGTCATATATATATATTCAAATTTAAGTTGCTATACAGATAATGTATTTTTTGGTCATATATGTATTTTTGGTAGCACATTAATGCCTTGCAAATCAAAAATTTTCTGTTTTCTTTCGAAATCTGAGACCTATTTTTCTTTCTCTTTTTCACTCTTTTAGACTGTAATGACCTAAATAGTTGCAATATTATTTCTCCAAGTGTTATCTCCTATTTCAAAGAATTGGGGTTGTGGTCGGCTTTTTCATATTGCAGCAACAAGTGGACATTTCGGATTGTAAAATGTGTCCCCCAGGCCAGTACTGCCCTGGTAGTGGCCTCAGCACTCCCCAAGGCAACTGTAATGCAGGCTACTACTGCCCTGGTGGCCAAAATTCATCAACGCCTGTTGATTACACGTAAGTTCTTTAGCTACTTCTGTGTATTAATCAAGTCTTGGTGCTTGGTAAAATGAAAAAAATTAAGCCAAATCAGTGGTTTAAAACTAGCTAATGAAATAGCATGTAGAAACAGACAACATGTTTCATCTTGATTAGATTTCATGTCGTTCAAATTTATATAACAGAATTTTCTATTATCACCCTGCTTACATGTACAGTAGTTTAGGATCATCATGAGGAGTTGCCTTGCGTGGAGGCATTGGAGATCATGGCTTTCCACAATTTTAGGATACACGCATGGACATTTGGGAAGATCTGGTTGCCTACATTAGACAGGAGGGGGAGGGACAAAATCTGTTATTAACCCTAGCGCGTTGTCTGAAAATCAATCATGATCACTTACAGGTGCCCCGTTGGTCATTTCTGCGTTGAGGGAAGTGACTCTCCTGCCCGTTGCTCCAATGGAACCTACCAGCCTCTCCAGACACAGTCCAGCTGCCTCACCTGTCCGTCCGGATATTTCTGTGATAACACCGTGGCTATCGTCATGCTGGACAACACAACTACCGTCTGTCCCATTGGTTCCTACTGTCCAGATGGCACGCGCTTCTCCAATGAGTTCCTGTGTCCTATTGGCACTTTTAACAACATAACAGGTAATTTTGAACTTGCATCTCATTCAGATAATGTCCAATTTGCTCTCACACACACACACACACACACACACACACACACACACACACAATGCTCTCTTGCCACTGATGTAAATTGCATTTATATTTAATTTAAAGTATAGATATCTGTTTTTGATCAAAATCAGATAAATTCCTAACATGGAAGTGTAGAAAGTTAGAAATTTACTGCAAGAAGAAGAGAACGAGAACTAGAACAAGAGCGGGAAAAAGAGGCAAAGAAAAAGAAGAAAAAGAAGAAAAGGAGGACGAGGAAGACGGAGAAGAAGATAAAGATCATGATGAAAACTATGCTTGTTATGATGATGATGAACCTGAAGTCCAAATGCAATTATTTTCTTACATTCTACTCAATGCCCATATCATGTCAAATGCTTTCCATTGATGCAAGACAAAGAAATGAAAAAGAAAAAAAGCCAACAATGCAAAGACACTCATTCACCTTCGTCTTTCAGCTGATACATGACATGAGTCTGGTTCCATTGTTATGATAAGTTTGTGTGTTACACATGAGTCTGGTTCCATTGTTAGTGATAAGTTTGTGTGTTACACATGAGTCTGGTTCCATTGTTAGTGATCAGTTTGCCTTACATGAGTCTGGTGCCATTGTTAATGATAAGTCAAAGTCTGGTTCCATTGTTAGTGATAAGTTTGATCTGGTTCCATTGTTAGTGATCAAACATGAGTCTGGTTCCATTGTTATGATCAGTTTGGGTCTTAACATGAGTCTGGTCCCATTGTTAGTGATAAGTTTGTGTGTTACACATGAGTCTGGTTGCATTGTTAGTGATAAGTTTGTGTCTTACACATGAGTCTGGTTCCATCGTTAGTGATAAGTCTGTGTCTTACCCATGAGTCTGGTTCCATTGTT
This sequence comes from Doris montereyensis, assembly GCA_037039925.1. Lineage (NCBI taxonomy): Eukaryota > Metazoa > Mollusca > Gastropoda > Nudibranchia > Dorididae > Doris > Doris montereyensis. Next base: position 163,426 of record JAXRKP010000606.1, on the reverse strand, counting down.
AGCGATAAGTTTGTGTCTTACACAAATAATCAATGTTAGACTGGGCTAACCCAGGATTTGAATTCAAAATTCGAGTCTTGAGGCTAACAAAAATAGAATGATAATAAATAGTTCTTGTATACCACCCCACCCCGATATATCTCAACCTCAGAGCGCTCAAATATGGATGAATATTATAAATCAAGACATATATGCATATATAATTTACACACACCAACGTCATGGTACACATAACCAAACATATTTCAAAGCATATGATGATAATTTGTGCTGACATCATTGAACTATATTTATGACAGCAGTGGAAATATTTATGATGACTGTACGGAAAACAGGTGGGTTTTAATTTTTTCTTTAAACATCTCAGTTGATTCTACTTTTTCAAGCCCCCTATTCACCGTGAGACAGACACCACCCACCATGTTTGTCCATTAGCAGGACTCAAATGAATTCTGAAACACAATGGAAATCCAACCAGCCAATTGATTTCTCAATGCTTTTTTTTCTTTCTCGTGTCCAGGTCTTCAAGCTGAGGCTGATTGCACGCCATGTCTGGGGGCTACTACTGCCCCCTGCCTGGCATGGTGACTCCTGTTGACCTCTGCGATGCTGGCTACTACTGTCGACAATATGCCAACATCTCCACCCCCGTCCAAGGTTGTTAGACAAGAAAACAAGAAAGAGAGACCGACAGACAGAGAGAGAGGGAGGGAGACAGAGAGATAGATAGACAGTCACACAGAGACGGACAGACAGAGAGAGGGAGGGAGACAGAGAGATATATAGACCGATAGACAGTCATACAGAGACAGACAGACAGAGAGAGGGAGGGGAGACAGAGAAATTGATAGACAGTCATACAGAGACGGACAGACAGACAGAGAGAGGGAGGGAGACAGAGAGAAATTGATAGACAGTCATACAGAGACAGACAGACAGACAGAGAGACACAAACAAACAGAAGAAATAAGGACTTTGTTTGAGGGTTTTTGTTAGGATTTTAGGATGTTTTACATGGGTTTTTTTTAATTTATAGAATAAGATAAAATGGAAAGCAATAACTCATCAGCATGGAGATAACACACATCCAGTAACGCATTTAAGCACATGATACAGAAAGAAAAATGTGTGTCTTCCCACGTTAATATTTGCCCCATCAATGGAATAACACCATTCTCACATCCAGTAACGCATTTAAGCACACAATACAGAAAGAAATAGATGTGTTTTCCCATGTCAATATTTGCCCCATCAATGGAATAACACCATTTCTCTCTGCACCCTTTCTTCTGACAGGCGTGGATGCCAACATCTGTCCGATGGGCTACTACTGTACAGAGGAACCTCTAACCCCTATCCCTGTCCAGCTGGAACTTTCAGCAACCAAACAGGCCTGCAGATGGAGATGGATTGCACAGACTGCACTCCCGGATATTACTGCCAGTCTACAGCTTTGGTACAAGAGACCGCTTTATGCCATGAAGGGTGAGTGTCCTTGGTTGAGAGGAACGCACTAATCCTCTTCTGAAATGAATCAAAAAATCAGTACAAAAGCATTGATTTTGACACTTCGTAAGTGAGACAAATAATTAAGAATCAACATTTGCAGTAGACAGGTTTAAACCTATGACCTTGACCTTGACATGAGTGTCTTGTATTTGACTTTGATGACATCCAGCCTCTGATCACAATTAGGAAATTTGTTCTTGAACAGAACTAATCTAAAAACCCAGACAAAAAAAAAATCCAAACAAATCTCCCACCTCTCCTCAAACACATATGTACACACGTCATACCTCCCCCCCCCAAACACATATGTACACACGTCATACCTCCCCCCAAACACATATGTACACACGTCATACTTCCCCCCAAACACATATGTACATACGTCATACTTCCCCCAAACACATATGTACATACGTCATACCTCCCCCCAAACACATATGTACACATGTCATACCTCCCCCCCAAACACATATGTACATACGTACAAACACATATGTACATACTTCCCCCCAAACACATATGTACATACGTCATACCTCCCCAAACACATATGTCATACACATATGTACACACCCCCCCAAACACATATGTACATACGTCATACCTCCCCCCAAACACATATGTACACACGTCATACCTCCCCCCAAACACATATGTACACACGTCATACCTCCCCCAAACACATATGTACACACGTCATACTCCCCCCAAACACATATGTACACACGTCATACTTCCCCCACATATGTACACACGTCATACTTTCCCCCAACACATATGTACACACGTCATACTTCCCCCAAACACATATGTACACACTCCCCCCCACATATGTACACAAACAAACACATATGTACACACGTCATACCTCCCCCCAAACACATATGTACACACGTCATACCTCCCCACATATGTGCACAAACACACACGTCATATTCTCCCCCAAACACATATGTACACACGTCATATTCTCCCCCAAACACATATGTACATACGTCATACCTCCCCCAAACACATATGTACACACATAATACCTCCCCCCAAACACATATGCACATACGTCATACCTCCCCCAAACACATATGTACACACATAATACCTCCCCCCAAACACATATGTACACACGTCATACTTCCCCCAAACACATATGTACACACGTCATACCTCCCCTAAACACATATGTACACACGTCATATTCTCCCAATTCATGCTTCCTTGTTAATTACAAAAAAATTGAATACAAAGAGGCTGACAATTGGTGTATGTATAAACAGGTGCTAATCAGTAGACCAAGCCATGTGCTTGTCTGGTAATCTGCCAACTCCGTCCTGTATTGAATTGCATTGCAGATGTTATACTATATATCTTGTAGATTTTGATTATCTGGGGTCTTTTCTGTGGGTATTTATGGAAGTCAATTCTTTTCCGCCTCTTTAGTTTCTTCATTCTCTGATTTAAAAATTGAAACAACCACTTTTTCATAGAGCATTTATTTCTTAATCTTCCATTTTTGTTTCCTTTCCATCTATCGCTTTTGTTATTTAAAAACGGGAAGAACCCTTTCATAGTTTGTTTCTTTTTATTTTTAGAATGTTTCTTCTTCGTTTTCCCTAGCTACCTCTTAATTTATTTTCTCTTTACGTTCCTCCAGCTATTATTGTGTTATTTAAGAACTGACATAGCTATCTTATCATATTTCTTTTCTCTTTATGTCTCTCCAGCTATTTTTGTGTTCTCGGGTCAAGCAACTCTCAACCAGACATTTGTCCTGTAGGACATTTCTGTCCTACCGGTTCATCAGCCCCAAGCCCCTGTCCTAGAGGCACCTACACCGCTACGCCAGGCCTTGCCAATGAAACGCATTGTGCGCTTTGTAATCCTGGGAGCTACTGCAATGACACAGGTTGGACATTAAGTTACATTTACATTCACAAGAATGACGCACAAGAATGACATTGAAGTTTCTTCAAATTTACACACAAATACATTCACACACAAACACACCGACACTTACAAAAATCTCATATCAGGAGGACTCCTTCTGATTTTTGTTGAGATAAATTAAGACCTCCTAGCCATAGACGGTTTTCGATGGGTTGTTGGAGAGACCTAGCTTTGCCTCGCAAAAGGGGAAAGGGGAGGAGATCGGGGGTGGGGAAGGGTTTCAGGGTCAATGATGGTGATAGTATAGTGTGTGCCCGACTATGGGAGTCCTTCCATATATCTAAATTCTAGATAAAATCTCGGAGTATGAGACAGTAAATCCTAGGTTGGAAAATCAGAAACGACGATACTTAGAACAGATAACTAAGACAACATGATGACAAAATCAGCTACAGCCATAGAAGAAGAAGAATACAAAAACAAAGGAGAAGAAGACGAGGACGACGAATATTGGGATGTGTTATCTTATCCGAATATCGCGGGAACTCCACTAGTACAAAACATAAGAAAACTAAGCAATACATAAACAGAAAGGGCTGACATGAATTTGTTTTAATGGTTTCTTCACTAGATAGGGGCAGAGTATGCAGTGTTGAAATCTAGAAGTAAATTAAGTATGTAAATAGAGCTAAAGTTTGTAGAAAAAGAGAAGTTTTGATGAGTAAGATTGAAGACTGTTTTATATTCTTCCCTCACAAAAAAACTTATTATTTTGTATCCATTAGTTTTCAAATTTTTATTTGCATTACAAATCTTTTTATGAAACAAAACAGTCCCTTCATTAACCTTTTAAAATGTAAATTAAATATTTTGATATATGTTCATTAAAAAATGACACTTTTCAATAAAGAGACATTTAGGGGCTTTTGTGACCAAATAGTTTTTTTCATGTTATCCATTAGTCTAATCTTTACAACTTAGATCCATTACTTTATTTTATATTTCCATTAGTCAAGTTATCCATTAGTCCAATCTTTACAACTTAGATACATTACTTGATTTTCAAAATTTGTTTTGAAACATGAGGCATCAGGGGATCAATTTTTCAATGTTATTCCTATACCCTCTCTCAGGCTTGTCTAGTCCAGTTGGAGAGTGTGACCCTGGCTTTTACTGTCCTGGCGGTGATGACGTGTCTAACCCTATTGCAACGCCTTGTCCCATTGGATTGTATTGCCCAATGGGAAGCAGTCTTCCAACGCCCTGTCTGGCTGGTTCCTATGCCAATTTTACTCAAGCCGATGACTGTTTGATCTGTCCTGAAGGCTATTACTGTGTTCCAGAGGAGGTCATTGAAGGTAAATAGTCTACTCTTGAGTTTTAACGTGCCTGTCTTGAGAGATGACATTAAGATCAAGAGATAGGAGAAGGAGACCTCAGGGCCTAGATCCTGAGGCAATTTAATTAGGAGTGAAAATAAAAGTCCTTGTGAAATTACTGCAATTTGTGCTTTTGTTAATTTTGTTTTGTTTTGGGGTTTTACTATGTGGACAATGGGAGGAGGGGGAGAATGGGAGGAGGGGTAGTTTGGAGAGAAATCTAGAGTTACAAGAAGGAAAGTATTAGCACAAAGAATTTTGGTGTTTCCCTTTGGGGATTAAATAGATGAAGTTTTGTTTTTGTTTTGCGTTGTTTATAAACTGTACTGTGTTGAACAAACGATTAAAATTCCTTCACCAATTCTGACTCATACATTTTACTGCATCACTCTTTTCATCTTTTAAACTTGATTTGCCTCGGAAATGGTTCACCTACTTTTATCCCCTTTTGGAAAGAAACCAACAAGCCCCCAATACAAATACCCCCTCCCCTCCTCCAAGAAAAACAAACATGCACGGTTATCTATGTCACTACAGGTCCCGTTGTATGTATGTCACAAGAAATGTATAAAACATTGTTAATGATAGAAGAAAACAAACTAGTTTCAATAGAAATAAATCTTGTCATGTTTCCATACCTGTATTTGATTTGCTCTTCTGTTAAAACAGGTAATTCGTCATCTGGCCATCGTCTGTGTCCAAGAGGTTTTTACTGCCATGTTGGTACTGGCCTCAACTGGACAGCCTGCCCAGTGGGCACGTTCAGCAATCTCCTTGGCTTACAGGACATTTCCCAGTGTCAAGATTGTCTAGGTGGACAATACTGTGATCTCACAAACCTTACACAGCCAAGTGGAACCTGTGATCCTGGTAGGTCGAATGACTTGAGTTGGTAGTAAGATACTTTAAACAAATAGCAAATGGACCAATGAAACCAGTTAGATCTAATGTACTGGTACTGATAGATTGCTTATTTAGAGCTGGAGCCATGAGTTTCGAGCCAATATTTGTAGTAGTATGTTAGCAGCCAAGTAGGATAAAGGAGATAGCAACCTGGAAGTGGGAGCCTACAGGCTGTGTAGTAACCTGGGAGTGGGAGCCTACAGGCTGTGTAGTAACCTGGGAGTGGGAGCCACAGGCTGTGTAGCAACCTGGGAGTGGAAGCCTACAGGCTGTGTAGTAACCTGGGAGTGGGAGCCTACAGGCTGTGTAGTAACCTGGAAAGCCTACAGGGAGGGAGTGGGAGCCTACAGGCTGTGTAGTAACATGGGAGTGGAAGCCTACAGGCTGTGTAGTAACCTGGGAGTGGGAGCCTACAGGCTGTGTAGTAACCTGGGGAGTGGAAGCCTACAGGCTGTGTAGTAACCTGGGAGTGGGAGCCTACAGGCTGAGGGAAAATTTGCTTTAAAGTAAATGGACAACATGTACATAATAAAACTGTTTCAATCTCAGGCTACTACTGCACGTTAGGAGTTGATGTCTCAGCCCCAGCTGGTAATCACACAGGTGATGGTGGAATCTGTCCCCTTGGCACCTACTGTGCAGGTGGAAATGTCATTCCAGAGCCATGTGACGCAGGAACTTACCAGGTATGTCCATTTGTGCTTTCAGCATAACAGAAGATAAACAAATGTTTGTTACAGTAAAGTCAGAGACTACAAGGAATTGGGATGGGAAAATGAGGAATGATCCTTTCTTTGGTTTGGTTTGAAATAATTTATTTCCACTTCTTATTATGTACCGTATTGTCTTTCCTGTAGAATATAAAAAAAGTCAACCCAGAACAAATGTGCAAAAAGAGTTAAAATACTGAATTAAAATATCATTTAAAATATGCGACTCAACCGTTAAAGATCTTGTTCGAACATACTATCATGTATTGTATGAGAGAGAGAGAGAGAGAGAGAGAGAGAGAGAGAGAGAGAGAGAGAGAGAGAGAGAGAGAGAGAGAGAGAGAGAGAGAGAGAGAGAGAGAGAGAGAGAGAGAGAGAGAGAGAGAGAGAGAGAGAGAGAGAGAGAGAGAGAGAGAGAGAGAGAGAGAGAGAGAGAGAGAGAGAGAGAGAGAGAGAGAGAGAGAGAGAGAGAGAGAGAGAGAGAGAGAGAGAGAGAGAGAAGAGAGAGAGAGAGAGAGAGAGAGAGAGAGAGAGAAAGAGAGAGAGAGAGGGCATAAGATCAACCCCTTCTTTATAAGGCATTCAATGTTATAATGGACGAATTTTCACCTCAGTTTCAATACAGAGGACATTTTGTTTATAAAATTTGACACCTTACTTCACAGGATCAAAGTGGCCAGTCCTCGTGTACCTCCTGTCCAGCAGGATATTTCTGTGTAGCAAACAGCTCCTCGTACATGAGTCAGATTTGTCCAAGTGGCCATTACTGCCTGGAAGAACACAATATGGCGTGCAGTACCCTTGTCCTACTGGAACTTTTTAATAACCTAACAGGTCAGTCAAGAAGATAGCCAAGAGAGTATACACTAAAATGGCTTGTAAACCCCTTAGGCACTTTTGACATTGTAATCCAATGGGCATTATTGCTTTAGATGTGGCATGAAGTGTCCATGTAGCTTAAATGACGGATACAATGCATTATAGTATATTTGTCTACAATCGCACAGATTTCGATTGAAAGTAATAATGGTATTTTTCCTTGTAATTTTTTAACCTGTCATCATATTATATGAATATTGTCCCTCTAATTCTTGAACCACAGATCATCATATCGTATAAATATTTTCCCTCTAATTCTTGAATGTGTCGTCCTATTTTATGAATAGTTTCCCTCTAATTCTTGAACCTGTCATCATATTATATGAATATTTTTCCTCTAATTCTTGAATCTGTCGTCATATTTTATGAATATTTCCCTTTACTCTTTACATAGAAACAAAACACATAAAAAACCACCTAGTTATTAGAAAAAGATTTGTTTTCCATCCTTTAATTTACACTAAATTTTCTTTTTCAGGACAACATAATATATCTGGATGTGAACCCTGCACCCCTGGCCAATACTGTGGCAGCACAGGCCTCAACTACCCCACTGCTGACTGTGATCAAGGATGGTACTGTACCCTAGGATCGACATTGCCTACACCCACTGCACCTGAAGGAGGGAAATGTTTGGCTGGTTAGTGATACATTCTACATTTGAAATCATTGGGTTAGAAGTGAGGTTTTTGTCCCCTCAAACTCCTCCATCCTACAACCCTGGGGGGAGGGGGAATTATCAATGCCTCCTTAAATTATTTTCAAGAGAAATTGAAGGAAGATATTAATCACTACAGATTTACCCCAGGGCTAGAATGGATAGAAATAATGAAGAAAGCCAAGGCAAAATACAAATATAAATAAATAAAAGATGTATTGAGATAAGCAATTTGTTATATTTTAACTTCTTCTTGTATAAGAAACATGGCTATACTCCAGATTCGTTGTTATTTTAAAAGATACAAAACCGCATCCGGAATGAGTGGTTAATAAATCAATTAGATCGGCTAGCTTAAATGGAAATGAAAATGTTATGAGGATTATGAAGTTTGATAGATCTACTGATATACTTGAACTAAAAATGCCTATGGCGTTAATAAAAGTGAGCCGTTGTGTATTGCATTGTGTATTTCAGGTACCTATTGCCCACTAGGTCCCCAGCGCCAATCGGTTGCACTCCGGGTCAGTATTGTGACACTGACATGATGTTCACACCAGCTGGCGACTGTCTGGCTGGTTATTATTGTGACGGAAATTCAACAACCAACATGCCATCTGGCATTGGAGGTCAGTCATTCCTCTTGGTTGGCTTTTGTTTCAAGCTGAGTCACGTCCTATCTTGTTTGAGTAGAACTTACTGTTATCGGATATTGGTCATTATAGTTAAAGGTTAATGGTGATGACAGTTATGGGGAATATCAAACTCCTGTTGACAAAGACAAGATAAATACAAAAGGAAAACAGAAAAAAAAAAGACAGCTGTACTGTACGTGACCCAATGAGTTGAGAAAGAGACTGCTGTGGGGGATTAAAGATGCTAAATCAGTGAGTTTGTAGATGTGTGGGGATTTGATAAAGATGCTAAATCAGTGAGTTTGTAGATGTGTGGGGATTTGATAAAAGATGCTAAATCAGTGAGTTTGTAGATGTGTGGGGATTTGATAAAAGATGCTAAATCAGTGAGTTTGTAGTTGTGTTGGGATTTGGACTAAATATCTTTTATAGTGCATTAATGCAGTTTATCTAATTTGAGTAGCTTACTAAAAATTGTCAGCGTAGAGAATCAAGGCTCGTTCCACAGGGTAGAAATTATATAAATACATTTTTTTCTAACCAGGTGACCAATGTCCAAGCGGCCATTACTGTGAGGCCGGGTCTCCTACCTACAGCCCATGTGACCCTGGCTACTACCAACCCAGCGCTGGAGGTCAGAACGTTAGCTGGTGTATACTGTGTACCGCTGGTCAATTTTGCAACAGCAGTGGATTGTCTGCCCCTGATGGTGACTGCGATGCAGGTAAAGTGGATTATATGTCTCATTATTTTCATCACTATCATCACTACCAACTGTATATCCTATACGATGTTGCATCCCTCACAGCACCTCTAAATGCCTCTCTGTCTTATGCCCTTCTTAGCTCTGTTATTGTTTTTTCCAAACGCTCCTCTATATTTTTCTCCCATCTTCTGCATGGCTTTCCTCAGGTTCTTTTCCCACTCAATTTATCCTCCAAAATCAACCTTCTTAAGCCGACATGAACAACATTACTGGTCTATAATTTTATGTTAAATTGTTGCCTTTAAAGTGATTTTAATTGGTTCAAGTATTAGATAAAAGACAAGGAAAGGTTGTGTTCTGAGTACGGTATTACATGTTAATCACAAAACATTGAAATTATTTCAACTATTTGTAGAAAGAACATCTGCATAAGACCAGAGAAAGTGTTTTAGAGTTAAAGCTATGGGAAAGATCAACTCAGCTTTTCATAGTCACAAGTGGACATACATGAGCATTTTTCTTTTCTACCATTTCATGAATATAATCTAATTTATGCAAATAACCATGACCTAAAGAGATACACGCTGGACAACAAAGGATATAGGGAAATCAATCTCATATGAAAAGGTCATTTTTTAAATGGAATAGCGTGTATATAATATGTACAGCCAATTATGTGCTTGGAGCAAACCCAACGTATAGAAATTGGTAGATTTGTGTTACTAAAATAGTAGTAAATTGATACTTTGTTAATTTGCAATTAAATGGGAGCAATGTTTCGAGAGAAAAACACGACATTTGTATAGTTTCCTTTTCAAATGTTGTAGTATTTTTAGTAACTACTTTATATTTCTTACCCATTATATTAAACAATCCTTTTATGTTGATAAAATAATTTAATGTTTTGTCACTTTTCAATTATCATTGCCTCCATTATCATTACTTTTGTTGGTCTTGATCTTGTGGGGGTTTTTGTTTTTGTTCTTGTTCTTGAAGCTCTTTATGGCTGCTGTTAATATTCTGTTTTCTTTGTTACTCATCCTTGTGTTGTCATAATGTTCGACATTGATCAATGTTGTTACCTCTTTCATTTCCACCCAGGTTATTATTGCCCAGAAGGCCAAACGACACGCAATCCAAGCCCCTATGAATGTCAACCAGGCTACTACTGTACTGTGGGCTCCAGTATTCAAACCATGTGCGCCAGTGGCCAGTACCAGGATTTGGCAAGGCAGTCCAACTGCAAGGACTGCCCTCTCGGCTATTTCTGTGATAACAGCTTTGGGCCAATCACAACGCCCGCTAACCATCCATGCCCAGAAGGTGGGACATAATAACTTCCTTGTCTTTTGTTCTTGTGGTTAATTGCAGTCGTGAATTATTTAACAGCGAGTCTTAGTTTTTGTCATTTTAGGTAGAACAGGGGACAGAAATTCACCACCTGGGTGGGAAGCTGATCTTTCACTGGCTTTGCGTTCCAGCTACAACTGGTACCTATTTACAGATTAGGTGAAATAAAAATTCATCATCAGTTTAAGATGTATTTTTGTGAGAGAAAATCTCTTAATTAAAGTGTTTGATGTCAGGAAACAGTAAACGTTATGTTGAAGTATTTGTCATGAGGTCTAGAGCCAACATTTAAGATTTAAAGAGGAAACCAGCAGCAGTATCCAGGAGGCAATGTTTTATTACCTACTCCACTGGAAGCTATGGAAACATGGATAAGCTCTGGCTCTATAGGCTGCACTGGCGCCAAAGGAACATTGCCTACTTATGCTTGGATTACAACGATGCAATCACACAAAAATTGATGATGTCAACACACATCTTGTATGATATGTAATTTATAGGCCTACCTTTTCAATCCTATATCTATGCTGACTATTTACAAAATGACTGAATTTATTTCAGGTCACTACTGCCCGCTGGGAACCCGCTTTGCCAGTGAATTCCCATGTCCAGCTGGCACATTCAACGACGAGACTGGCCTGGAGGTGGACACTGACTGCTTTGACTGCCTGGGTAAGACTTTAAAAAAAATATATATATATATATATATTTCTAATCTCTAGTAAACATTAGTTGAATCTTATTTGAAAGAGGCAGATGGGGAGAAACAAAACTGACACAGGATTCAAAGCTTTTGTTTGTAGACTTACATCATCATGTGACGTGTAATAAGGATAAAGACTTCATGAGGAATGTCTATGAGCTAATACTAGAAGATTTGCTATCTGAGTGCCTCTTTTTTTATCTTTTTCTTTTTTGAAGATTTGTCAGCTTTATGTTTGGTTAAATCAGTTTGTGATGACATTATACCAGCTCTTAAGAAAAGATAAGTAAATACATTTAATGGGATAAAATTAAATAAAAAGAGCATTTGTACTTTTACAATTTTACATGTATTTTTTCATGGAGCTTAGACATACACCTGTGAAGCACAACTACTGCATTTGAATAAAATAAAAAAAAGAACAGTTGATATAAGAAAAATTTAAAAAATAAGTCATCTCATTCATTTTATTCCTTTTTTAGGTCCGAAAGTAGTATGTATGATATCCACTGTTTCTATGATACAACTGACCATATGCACATTTTATATCTAAAGTCAGTGTGTTTAAATAAATTGTATACCTATTACCAACTATCTTGATTCAATATGATAAATTGTACTCCAAGGGGAACACAGATGGGGGGGGGGGGGGGGTCAGTCAAAGTAGTCCAAGGCAGAGGTAGCTGGCAATCACTTGTCCATTGCCTGGCAATCACTTGTCCATTTCCTGGTAATCACTTGTCCATTTCCTGGTAATCACTTGTCCATTTCCTGGCAATCACTTGTCCATTTCCTGGCAATCACTTGTCCAATTTCCATTTCTGGTAATCACTTGTCCATTTCCTGGCAATCACTTGTCCATTTCCTGGTAATCACTTGTCCATTTCGTGGTAATCACTTGTCCATTTCCTGGTAATCACTTTCCTGTCCATTTCCTGGTAATCACTTGTCCATTTCGTGGTAATCACTTGTCCATTTCCTGGTAATCACTTGTCCATTTCCTGGCAATCACTTGTCCATTTCCTGGCAATCACTTGTCCATTGCCTGGCAATCACTTGTCCATAGCCTGGCAATCACTTGTCCATAGCCTGGCAATCACTTGTCCATAGCCTGGCAATCACTTGTCCATTGCCTGGCAATCACTTGTCCATAGCCTTGCAATCACTTGTCCATTGCCTGGCAATCACTTGTCCATTGCCTGGCAATCACTTGTCCATTTCCTGGCAATCACTTGTCCATTTCCTGGCAATCACTTGTCAATTGCCTGGCAATCACTTGTCAATTGTCTGGCAATCACTTGTCTATTGCCTGTCCTGCCTGGGGTACGAGACATTGATGATGATGATGATGGTGATGAGGACTTTATGGTAAAGATACAAAATCTACTTTTAACACGCAGGTGGTTTCTACTGCCCGGGAGCTACAACGTACCCAAGCTTGCCTTGCTCCGCCGGCTACTATTGTCGCTATGGTGCTACCTTAGCCACGCCCATCCAGGATCTCAAGCAGATATCTGTCCCATTGGCCACTATTGTCCTGAGATGACTGCAGAACCAATCGACTGCCCCATAGGAACATTCTCCAACTTGACAGGCTTAAGGAACAGTTCTGACTGCATTACTTGCACACCAGGTATGAAAGCAGACACAGTTTTGCTTTGTTTGCTATTTCAAAGGTCACTCTTTCTGAAACCTTTTTACCGCTGTATTGAAGAGTATGTTTTATTTTGTGTTTTGCTTTGTTTGCTATTTCAAAGGTCACTCTTTCTGAAACCTTTTTACCGCTGTATTGAAGAGTATGTTTTATTTTGTGTTTTGCTTTGTTTGCTATTTCAAAGGTCACTCTTTCTGAAACCTTTTTACTGCTGTATTGAAGAGTATGTTTTATTTTGTGTTTAGCTTTTTTCAACCTTCTATTTTTGTTTTCCAGCTGAAAGGGTCAACTTAATGGAACAGCTAGACATGATGAAAGTCTAAATGTGCTTCCCTAAGTCATTTCTCTTAGTGCGGACATATATATGTTACAAATGCACTGTTTTCTCTTCCGTTGTGAAACGTTTTGCTTAGCGTAAATACTTTATAGTTAGAATAACAGCAGCATTTTCCCCTTTTGTTTCCACACAGTCTTCTTTATATGTTAAGCATTGCATGAAACATTTCTTTTCTCTTTACCAAGGCTCATATTGTGACAGCCCAGGCCTTATAGAACCCACAGCTTTGTGTAGCCCTGGCTTTTACTGCATTGATGGGTCTATCACATCTTCACCGGACATCTGCCCAGCAGGTCGCTATTGTCCTGAAGGCACCCACACGCCCATTCGCTGTCCTACTGGAACTTTCTCCAACGCAACTCGACTGACAGCGCTAGAAAACTGCACCATTTGCACTGCCGGCTATTACTGCCAGACTACTGGCATCACCGTTGAGCAGGATTTGTGTCAGCAGGGTTATTACTGTCCTGCAGGTGTGTAGCGAAACAAACTACGACATTGGATGAATTACAAGCAAAAAATGTCTAAACTTTAACTTTAGAAATAACAACGTAAATATGCATTGTTCCAAGCATAACCTTTCATAAGATTATAGCCATGTATGTAGAGTTCACATTCAAAGTAATGCACAAGCTTGGGAAAAACAGAATGAAGGGGATTGGAAAGCGGGACAAGATCGATACAAAGTATAGTTCACAGCAATAAGATCCGTGAACATAGGGAAAGAGTGGTGGTTGACCTGAACATAGGGAACGAGTGGTGGATGACCTGAACATAGGGAAAGAGTGGTGGATGACCTGAACATAGGGAAGGAGTGGTTGATGACCTAAACATAGGGAAAGAGTGGTGGATGACCTGAACATAGGGAAAGAGTGGATTGACCTGAAGTATGGAAAGAGTGGTGATTGACCTGAACATAGGGAAAGAGTGGTGGATTGACCTGAACATAGGGAAAGAGTGGTGATTGACCTGAACATAGGGAAAGAGTGGTGGTTGACCTGAACATAGGGAAAGAGTGGTGGATGACCTGAACATAGGGAAAGAGTGGTGATTGACCTGAACATAGGGAAAGAGTGGTGGGTGACCTGAACATAGGGAAAGAGTGGTGGTTGACCTGGGGACATAGGGAAAGAGTGGTGGTTGACCTGAACATAGGGAAAGAGTGGTGGGTGACCTGAACATAGGGAAAGAGTGGGGGTGAAACGAAAGAGTGGTGGGTGACCTGAACATAGGGAAACAGTGGTGGACCTGACCATGGAAAGAGTGGTGATTGACCTGAAAATAGGGAAACCTGGAACATGGAAAGATCGGTGATTGACCTGAACGTAGGGAAAGAGTGGTGGGTGACCTGAACATAGGGAAAGAGTGGTGGGTGACCTGAACATAGGGAAAGAGTGGTGATTGACCTGAACATAGGGAAAGAGTGGTGGGTGAAAGAGTGGGAGACCTGAACATAGGGAAAGAGTGGTGGGTGACCTGAACATAGGGAAAGAGTGGTGGGTGACCTGAACATAGGGAAAGAGTGGTGATTGACCTGAACATAGGGAAAGAGTGGTGATTGACCTGAAAGATAGGGAAAGAGTGGTGATTGACCTGAACATAGGGAAAGAGTGGTGATTGACCTGAACATAGGGAAAGAGTGGTGATTGACCTGAACATAGGGAAAGAGTGGTGATTGACCTGAACATAGGGAAAGAGTGGTGATTGACCTGGCCAAGGGAAAGAAATTGACCTGTGGTGGTGATTGACCTGGCCATAGGGAAAGAGTGGTGGTGATTGACCTGGCCATAGGGAAAGAGTGGTGAGGATAGGGACAACATAGGGAAAGAGTGGTGATTGACATGAACATAGGGAAAGAGTGGTGATTGACCTGGCCATAGGGAAAGAGTGGTGATTGACCTGGCCATAGGGAAAGAGTGGTGGGAGACCTGAACATAGGGAAAGAGTGGTGATTGACCTGAACATAGGGAAAGATCGGTGAGACCCATGGGAAAGAGTGGTGAACATGGGGGGAAAGAGTGGTAGGGAAAGAGTTGACCTGAACATAGGGAAAGAGTGGTGATTGACCTGAACATAGGGAAAGAGTGGTGATTGACCTGAACATAGGGAAAGAGTGGTGAAAATAGGGAAAGAGTGGTGACCTGGCCATAGGGAAAGAGTGGTGGGAGACCTGAACATAGGGAAAGAGTGGTGATTGACCTGAACATAGGGAAAGAGTGGTGATTGACATGGCCATAGGGAAAGAGTGGTGATTGACATGGCCATAGGGAAAGAGTGGTGATTGACCTGGCCATAGGGAAAGAGTGGTGATTGACCTGAACATAGGGAAAGAGTGGTGATTGACCTGGCCATAGGGAAAGAGTGGTGATTGACCTGGCCATAGGGAAAGAGTGGTGATTGACATGAACATAGGGAAAGAGTGGTGGGATTGACTTGGAAAAGAGTGGTGGGACCTGAACATAGGGAAAGAGTGGTGGGAGACATGGCCATAGGGAAAGAGTGGTGATTGACCTGAACATAGGGAAAGAGTGGTGATTGAAAGAGTGGTGGGAGACATGGCCATAGGGAAAGAGTGGTGATTGACCTGAACCATAGGGAAAGAGTGGGGGAAAAGACCTGATTGACATGGCCATAGGGAAAGAGGTGGTGGGAGACATGGCCATAGGGAAAGAGTGGTGGGAGACCTGGCCATAGGGAAAGAGTGGTGAGACATGGCCATAGGGAAAGAGTGGTGATTGACCTGGCCATAGGGAAAGAGTGGTGATTGACCATGGGAAAGAGTGGTGGGAGATGGCCATAGGGAAAGAGTGGTGGGAGACATGGCCATAGGGAAAGAGTGGTGGGAGACATGGCCATAGGGAAAGAGTGGTGGGAGACATGGCCATAGGGAAAGAGTGGTGGGAGACATGGCCATAGGGAAAGAGTGGTGGGAGACCTGAACATAGGGAAAGAGTGGTGGGAGACATGGCCATAGGGAAAGAGTGGTGGGAGACATGGCCATAGGGAAAGAGTGGTGGGAGACATGGCCATAGGGAAAGAGTGGTGGGAGACATGGCCATAGGGAAAGAGTGGTGGGAGACATGGCCATAGGGAAAGAGTGGTGGGATTGACATGGCCATAGGGAAAGAGTGGTGGGAGACATGGCCATAGGGAAAGAGTGGTGGGAGACATGGCCATAGGGAAAGAGTGGTGGGAGACATGGCCATAGGGAAAGAGTGGTGGGAGACATGGCCATGACATGGCCATAGGGAAAGAGTGGTGGGAGACATGGCCATAGGGAAAGAGTGGTGGGAGACATGGCCATAGGGAAAGAGTGGTGGGAGACATGGCCATAGGGAAAGAGTGGTGGGAGACATGGCCATAGGGAAAGAGTGGTGGGAGACATGGCCATGGGAAAGAGTGGTGGGAGACATGGCCATAGGGAAAGAGTGGTGGGAGACATGGCCATAGGGAAAGAGTGGTGGGAGACATGGCCATAGGGAAAGAGTGGTGGGAGACATGGCCATAGGGAAAGAGTGGTGGGAGACATGGCCATAGGGAAAGAGTGGTGGGAGACATGGCCATAGGGAAAGAGTGGTGGGAGACATGGCCATGACATGGCCATAGGGAAAGAGTGGTGGGAGACATGGCCATTGACATGGCCATAGGGAAAGAGTGGTGGGAGACATGGCCATAGGGAAAGAGTGGTGGGAGACATGGCCATAGGGAAAGAGTGGTGGGAGACATGGCCATAGGGAAAGAGTGGTGGGAGACATGGCCATAGGGAAAGAGTGGTGGGACATGGCCATAGGGAAAGAGTGGTGGGAGACATGGCCATAGGGAAAGAGTGGTGGGAGACATGGCCATAGGGAAAGAGTGGTGGGAGACATGGCCATAGGGAAAGAGTGGTGGGAGACATGGCCATAGGGAAAGAGTGGTGGGAGACATGGCCATAGGGAAAGAGTGGTGGGAGACATGGCCATAGGGAAAGAGTGGTGGGAGACATGGCCATAGGGAAAGAGTGGTGGGAGACATGGCCATAGGGAAAGAGTGGTGGGAGACATGGCCTAGACATCGGGAAAGAGTGGTGGAGACATCGGGAAAGAGTGGTGGTTGACCAGAGGGAAAGAGTGGTGGGAGACATGGCCATAGGGAAAGAGTGGTGGAACATGACATCGGGAAAGAGTGGTGGTTGAACATGGCCATCGGGAAAGAGTGGTGGGAGACATGGCCATAGAGGGAAAGAGTGGTGGGAGACATGGCCATAGGGAAAGAGTGGTGTCTTTCATATGACATGGCCACATCTTTCATATCGGGAAACGATATCGTGGTCTTTTTTACACGTCTTTCATATCGTTGACACGTCTTTCAGTGTTGTGGGAGACGTCTTTCCATATCGAAAGTCTTTTTTACACATCTTTCATATCGTTGTGTCTTTTTTACACGTCTTTCATATCGAAAGTGTCTTTTTAACATCAACTTAAAAGCGTGGTGCAAATTGTGGATGAGATAATTTTTTATGACGCAAACAAGAAGAACAAAGTCAGTTCTGACTTGCCATAGGGAAAAACTGGTGATCATTGAGTTATAGAAAGCTAGAGGGTGAGAGGGCAACGGAAAGGGCGGGGTGGATGGGGAAGCGCTGGCCATTTGGATTGAGTGGTGTTACCTTATTAGCTTTTTTATGGAAAGATTGGTCTTCTACTCTTTTTAAATTGGATTTCAATAACCGTTTCAAATTAATATAAAGCGCCAATTTTAAAGAGTGGTGAGATTTTGTCATTACATTTTTGTATGATTTGGAAGTGAAGAAATGCAAACATTGAAAAAATAGTAAAAACAACTCCTATATTAATTTTTAGGTTGAGGTTGGAGGTGTTTTGGGAGACTGGCCATGGGTTTTTTTTTATACAGCCAGGAAAAGGTTGCTGAGGAAAGCAAATCAGTGATGACTTTGGTTCTTTTGAAGGTTCAACAATCCCGAATGCAGTGGTGTGTCCAATTGGCTTACACATGGCCTGAAGGATCAGACGAACCCCGGTCATGCTCACCTGGTACTTTACCAACACAACTGGCATGTGGCAATGTGACATTTGTCCTGATGGGTAATAATAATTAAAACATGATTTTTTTAATCTTTTTGATTTATAGTAATAGTTCAAAGTCGCTTTTATATCACCCTTAATCCATTTGGTGGTGCTCAAAGGCACTTCAAAGAATCACACAATTGCATATGAACGATGAACGTTTATAATACGCTAGCCTTGTCACAGTTTATCAACAGATCAAAATATTTTGACAAATCAAAAGGTGCTCAACTGACTATGCACACTGACAATGTCACATTAATTTTTTTACCGCTTTTGCGCAAATTTGTCTCCCTAATCTTAATGCAGGTAATTCAAAAATTACTTTCTCTTAAAGTTGGCACAAATCTTTAACTTTGCCACTTTTTGTGTCTTGACGTGAGGTTTGGTTTTTTTGTAGATTTGACCTGTATAACAATATATGTTCCCCAGATGTAAATCTTATTTGATTGAAGAGTTCCATTCAATACTTTCCTCTCTCTTTTCCCAATGCAGGTTCTATTGCCTTCCATCCAACGTGACGGCTGGAGATCCAAGTTCTGGTTATTTAGACTGTCCGGCTGGCTACTTCTGCCCTAACGGCACAGGACTTGAGTGGTGATTGTCCCCAAGGAACGTTCAGCCCTCATACCAACTTGTACAAGGTCAAATTGTTTGTCTCCTGTATAACCATTATGCTGGTGTCCATGATTTGTATTATGTTTGGTCACTCCCTTGTATTTGTATTATGTTTGGTCACTCCTTGTGTTTTTATTATGTTTGGTGACTGCCTTGTGTTTTTATTATGTTTGGTCACTCCTTTGTGTTTTTATTATGTTTGGTCACTCCCTTCTATTTTTATGTGTCGTCGGTGGCTGAGTCGGCTGCTTTGTGACTTTTTACTGGGAATCAGGACGACCTGGGTTTGAACCCTGGTAAAGCCAGGCAAGACGTTGTGTTCCTTTTTAAAGACACTTTCATATCGCATTTTCTCCAGTCAACCCAGGTGCAAAATGGGTTTCAAGCACTGGTCTTGGGAGGAAAACCTTCGTCAGACTAGCGTTATTTCCAGGCCGTGATTATCATCACGTGTTCAATTTAAAAGCTTAGAAACCGGGATACGCTAATTTTTTCATGATTTACCGGCCTTGAAGAAACTTTCATTTTGTGTCTTCTTTATTTCTGAGCTTCCAACATTTATATTGTGCCTATATAAGTTGATTGTTACATGGGTTCGCCTGTCTTTATTGGCAAAATGTCTCTCAGGAAATGATCTCAAATAACTTGCTCTGTCAAATTTTATTTTTTTGGTTACAAGATAATTTCTGTGTCAATTCACATTTGAAATTTCAACTTGTTTGAATTAGAGATGTGACGTCATTACAGATATAACACCAGTACGGTTGGTCAGTTCTATTTGATTCTGCCTGTTAAAAATTCTAAAACAATATTTCAATAAACATTTCTCTTTATGTCAATAAAAGTTTTCTTTTCAATAAAAAAAAAAATTAATGTTGTTTGTTCCTTACACAGTAATTAAGAAGAATCTATTGTGATCTGGCACTTTGCCTTATACAAAATTAAAACATGATGTTACAATGACCTCGTTTATAGTAAATTCAAAACTTGTGACAAGGTCATTACATCAACCATTCAAAACACAGTTTATGCAAATGGGTCATATTTATTACAAAATGGACTAGTTTTAGATATCATTCTAAGGTCAGGATAGTTTGACACAAACAGATTCCTGTCTTTACATGACCTTTACATTTCCAGTCCTTAGGTAGCTGTACTGATGTTACGCCACTCTAGAGATGTTTTTGTCTGTGTTTAAAAAAATACAATGTTTTTGGTTTGTTTCATATTATGTATCTAAAAGCAAAATCAGGTTTTGAAAAAAGTCAAGTGTACCACGGCTAACTTTAGCTCTGTTGATATCACGCTTTCTTTTCAAGACAGGTTCGATGGGTTTCGACACAGAGTTGCGGGTTCAATACCAATTTTGGCCAAGATTTGTTTCCTGTCTATTTCTTGTATTTGTCTTGTCTTTGTTCCTATGGGGCTTGTCCCCATATTATTCAATGTCATTTCAACTTTGTATTTGTCTTGTCTTTGTTCCTATGGGTGTCCAAATTTGTATTCAATGTCATTTCCTTCCTTTGTATTATGTTTGCCCCTTGCCTGACTGTTTGTCTTTATTATAACCTAGTCTTATAGTATGTTTGGTCAGTTTGTTTTCCTTTTCTAGCGGTTGGACTAAGTGGGTTTGAACCCTGAACAAGACGTTTTGTTTCACATTGATATGAAACAATGTCAGAACTTGCTGGGTACAATTTCCTATGTGGTAACCTTATCATTCAATGTCATAGGGCTCCATCCAAAGTTTTCGCGTCAGTCATAGCTTTGATATTTCAATGTCATAGGGCTTTCATTCAATGTCATAGGGCTTTATTTATGTCATACTTTATTATCTGGCATACGTCTTATATTGTTCAATATAGGTTGATTTTATACAATGCAAAGGGCTTTCAGATATCATTCAATCATTGCTCTGTAAATTTTAGCTCACTTGTTACAATGGGATAATTTCTGTGTCATTCAATTTGATTTCAACTTGGCTTGAATTAGTCTTTGAGTCATACAGATCGACCCAATCTGTTTGATAATAGGGCTTTGATGCATTAAAGTTCTCAACAGTTTTATCCAGCTTCTTGTCCACTGATCGGTCTAGATAATGGACAAAATGTGACCTTCCATTAAGCAGCCTTTTGAACTGTCTATTTATTACAAACATTGCTTGCATTCATGTGCTTGCATTCATTGTCTTTGCATTCATTTCAGTCCATCCTGTACTGATCCCATGAGATGAAACTGTTCAATGTTTTTGGTTTGTTTCATAAGGCATACTTTAGCTCAAACCAATCATTTCTTTTTCAAGACGAGGCGATTTGACGCAGAGGTTGCTTTTCAATACCAATTTTGGCCAAGATTTGTTTCCTATTTCTTGTAATTGTCTTGTCTTTGTTCCTATGGGGCTTATATTATTCAATGTCATTTCCTTGTATTTGTCTTGTCTTTGTTCAATCTTTGATATTATTCAATGTCATTTCCTTCCCTTTTGTTCATATGCCCCTTGCCTGACTGTTTGTCTTTATTATAACTCTGTCTTATAGTCAAATCTTTGTTCTCCTTTTCTAGCGGTTGTAAGTGCCGGAACTCTTTTGTTTCACATCGATATGAAACAACAGATTGATTTCCTATGTGTAACCTTTTCTCCATCCAAAGTTTTCGAATTTCACTTCTATTTATAACTTCTGACGTCTTCTTTGTCATCGATAGGTCACACAATGCACAGACTGTACAGGAGGCGATCATTCTCCGTAGATGGCGCCACTTGTTCTGGCCAGTGCAGTGAGGGATACTATTGCCAGTCTTGTTCGACCCAATCCTGATAATGACGCCACTAACAGTTCTTATCCAGCTTCTTGTCCACTGATCGGAGGACACACTGGTGTTCTATAAAACATTGTTGCATTCATTCTTGCATTCATTTCCTTCATTCATTTGTCCATCCTCACTTCCCATGCGAAACTGTTCAGGAAGGCATACTGTGGGCACAAACCAAATTTAAATGAAATGTAAATTTGAACCAATCTTTAATAATGCCAAGTTTTTAAAAAATACCAATCTTTAATAATACCAATCTTTATAAAACCAATCTTTAATAATCTTCTTTAATAATATCAATCTTTAATAATACCAATCTTCACAAATGTGTAATAATAATTTGTTCAGTTATTATTGATCTCTTTCTTCTATTTTTTTATTACTTTGTTTATTTTTCTTGTTCTTGTTCTTGTTCTTGTTCTTGTTCTTGTTCTTGTTCTTGTTCTTGTTCTTGTTCTTGTTCTTGTTCTTGTTCTTGTTCTTGTTCTTGTTCTTGTTCTTGTTCTTGTTCTTGTTTCTTGTTCTTGTTTTGTTCTTGTTCTTGTTCTTGTTCTTCTTCTTCTTCTTCTTCTTCTTCTTCTTCTTCTTCTTGTTCTTCTTGTTCTTCTTCTTCTTCTTCTTCTTCTTCTTCTTCTTCTTCTTCTTCTTCTTCTTCTTCTTCTTCTTCTTCTTCTTCTTCTTCTTCTTCTTCTTCTTCTTCTTCTTCTTCTTCTTCTTCTTTTCTTCTTCTTCTTCTTCTTCTTCTTCTTCTTCTTCTTCTTCCTTCTTCTTCTTCTTCTTCTTCTTTTCTTCATCCTTCTTCTTCTTTCTTCTTCTTCTTCTTCTTCTTCTTCCTCTTCTTCTCTTCTTTTCTTTTCTTCTTCTTTTTTATTCTTCTTCTTCTTCTTCATCTCTTCTTCTTTTTCCTTTTAAACATCAGTTAGCCTTCTTTTCTTCTTCTTTTTCTTCTTCATTTCCTTTCTTTATTCTTTTGCTCCTTTGTAAATCATCAGTTAGCCCTCTTCTGTTTCTTCATTTTATTTGCTTTCTTCTTCATCTCCTTTTCCTTTGTAAACATCAGTTAGCCTTCTTTTTCCTTGTTCTTCATCTCCTTGCTTTTTCCTTTTTCCTTTGTAAACATCAGTTAGCCCTTTTGTTCTTCATCTCCTTCCTTTTTCCTTTGTAAACATCGGTTAGCCCTTTTCTTCTTCATCTCCTTCCTTTTTCCTTTGTAAACATCGGTTAGCCCTTTTCTTTTAAAGATAAAGAAGACTGAGCCTTTGCTTTAATTTCTTGCAGGATACGGAGACGTGTGTCCCAAAGGTTTCAGGTGCCCCGTGGGTAGTGAGTTACCCATAGGCTGTGATGCTGGCACTTACCAGGATGAGGAAGGCCAGGGAACCTGCAAAGATTGTCCTGCTGGTATGACTTTAGTTGCTCATTGTTGTGCTGTTGTTTGGGTTTTTTTAGGGTTGTGGTTTTTTTTAAAATTATGTCGACTTCAGTTAAGAGACATCGGCATCCAATGGCTCATGGTTTCAGGGTTTGTTTTTCTTGTGAGGACAACACTCGGTTTACATATGGTCATGTGGTGGCCTTTGTAGGTTTTTTATGTTTATTAATTTGGGTTTTGAGAAGGGGTGAA
>JAXRKP010000606.1:120000-135000 GCA_037039925.1 Doris montereyensis | reverse complement strand
TTTCTGTCCCAATGGGACAGAGCATGCTCAGCAGTACCCATGCCCAGTCAACACCTTTAACAACAGGACAGGTACATCTGTGTACATGCATATCGACGGTGAAAGTCGCAAACCGTCAAAGTCCAATTTTGGATGTTTTGAGAAAACCAAAGAAAACAATGCTGCAATTTTTAATATATTTTCACAGACATACACAGATTGCGAGCGTCAAAAACTAGACCCAATAGGGATACACGGATTGCAAGCATCAAAAACTAGGCCCAGTTGTGATACACAGATTGCAAGCATCAAAAACTAGACGCAATAGGGATATATGGATTGCTCATATGGTTATTATATGGGTTTCTATTGGTTCTTGTGCGACAGAATCCTAACCAGACGAAGCATAGGGGTTTCCCAATGTTATAAAAGTGGGGAATAGGGTGTTGCTAATTTTAGATTTACACGGTTTGCGACTTCCACTGTCAATATGTGTGTGTGTGCATAACCCTGACATTTCAATGACGATTTTCATAGTTTTTGTGGAGTCAATATTAATTCATTGCAAACTATTATTATTTGTAATTTATGAACATTTCAGGTTGGTTCTTCTTTTGCCCATACAACATACAATCACAATTTCAGCTTTATAGACAATTTTGTGTATGAGTCATGAGGCTTTTTTTCTCTCATTTTAAGAGTTTTAACAAGGACATGGACTTCTATTTGTATAGAATATTGTACTGTTTGACCTTTGTTAGACTGTTTCTATTGAGTAACATTGCATACTTCAGTTGGCCGCTGATTGAAGAACTTTATGAACGACTGGAAGACGTAACAATACTTCAAGTGGTAAAATCTATAGGAGTTATATGTGGTATTACAGTTGTTGTATAAATCTATAGGAGTCATATGTGGTATTACAGTTGTTGTATAAATCTATAGGAGTTATATGTGGTATTACAGTTGTTGTATAAATCTATAGAAATTAGATGTGGTATTACAGTTGTTGTATAAATCTATAGGAGTTATATGTGGTATTACAGTTGTTGTATAAATCTATAGGAGTTATATGTGGTATTACAGTTGTTGTATAAATCTATAGAAATTAGATGTGGTATTACAGTTGTCGTATAGGAGTTCTAAGAACGTGTTTTTGTCACGTTTTAAAAGATAACGGTAAAGATGGATTTATAGTCCGTATTCAGGCATAAAGGCAGGTTCACGGGCTGTACATCATTTATCCCCCAGCTGGCCATTTCATTCAATTTTTGTCTTAGCTCCTGGGGAGCATACCATACAGCATTCTGTGAGGCACTTCGTTCTAACACATTGTCAAGATCTTTCTCTGGCCTATAGCTGGGTCCTCATTATCATGAGTTTTATTTTCATGATATTGTTCTCTTGGAATTTCAACCAGGTTCTCTATGGGTCTATAAGTTATCATGACTCTCGTATTTGGTGATATTTGTTTTTAACACACCCACTTTGTGTATGTCAGTGATGTTGTTTATTTTCAAGTTATCCCAACAGTGATGTGATTACACACAAAATATATTTTCTAGTCACATGAACCAGTTGA
Organism: Doris montereyensis; assembly: GCA_037039925.1. NCBI lineage: Eukaryota > Metazoa > Mollusca > Gastropoda > Nudibranchia > Dorididae > Doris > Doris montereyensis. The sequence goes on along the minus strand of JAXRKP010000606.1, from coordinate 133,439 downwards.
TGCAATGTAGACTTTATTTTTCTTTGTGTTTTAGGTCTGGTAGAGAGTCTGGAATGTACTGCTTGTGTTGGAGGAATGGCTTGTGATCAGGAGGGCCTCTCATATCCCATCAGGCCATGCTCTGCTGGATACTACTGTCGTAATTCAGCAGGATCCACAACACCAAGTCAAGGCATGTATTGTTTATTGTTTTTAGGATATTATACTCTTTTAACATTGCTACGAAGACAAGAGATCTATGAGAGGAAGTAATAAAACTTACTAGTATTGCATTGCAATTTCATTTAAGCACTGATTCCTTGTAATTGGTCGATGCATGCAACAGGGATGAATCACTCCCTCACTAGTAGCCTTTTCACATTTCAAATTATTGTCCATGCACACTAACAGGAACACTCAAGAATTGAGTTAGTCAGTTAATATGAAGAAAAAGGAGGAAGAACTTTATCATGGGAAACCCTTTTGATTTCTTTTTTTTCTTCCGACGGCTTGTCTTTGTTCTGTCAGGAAACATGTTTCTCCCCCTCCATGTCAATAGCTCTCTTTTCTCTCCATCTCTCCTTCTCTGTCTTTTTGTCTGTCCATAACTTTGCCTGTCTTTCTCTGTTTGTAGGTCATTCTGTCTATCAGTCTGCCTCTCTGTCCAACTGTCGCTGTCTCTCTTTGTCTTTCTTTATCTGTTTCTCTCTTCATGTCCCTTTATATACTTCAGTCTTTTGAGTATTAACTTTCTGTCCAAAACTTTCAAGTTTGAGACTTCCCTATCATGAGGCTTGATCATGTATTTTATGAGACTTTCATAATAACGTTTTCCCTCTGCCTCTGTTCAACACAGCCCCTGATGCAGCGGAATGTCCAGCTGGCTCCTACTGTCCAGAACAAACAGCTGAGCCCATCCCATGCCCCCAGGGAACTTACAGTCCAAGCACTCTCCTAACTCAAGAGGCAGAATGTCTAAACTGCACCCTTGGATTCTTTTGCAATGAGACAGGTAAGCATCATAGTATGATTTAGAACTGTGTGTGTCTAGTATGATTTAAAAATGTGTGTGTCTAGTATGATTTAGAACTGTGTGTGTCTAGTATGATTTAGAACTGTGTGTGTCTAGAACAGTGACACAAAATACTGCACTAGATTAAGATTCATAATACAAAAAGGAAAAAAAAAGGTTTCCAATTTAGATCCACATCTTTCTGTAACTTACAATGTTTATATTGGTATTGAGAGGGTGTATGTGATGCGCTTTGAGATGTTGAGTATGGAAAGGGCAATATGGATGTTCTTAATCATTATTTTTATTAGTTATTTCTAAAGGTATAATTAGTTGTCTTTCTCTGATTTATTTTTTATTTGATTATTATTTATAGCGTTTTGATTAGCATATTAAGAAACAAAAGATAGTATTAACTCTCTTCGTTGGCTTTGGTGTTGGAATTTCTCTGGTAGCCATTCCCTCCAGACTCTTTCTCTCATCCATCCCATGTTTCCCTTCCACTTCTATTCCTTTCCAGTCATGAAAAAAAAAAACCTTTCACTCAGCACTTTAATCTGATCACTTTGGATATCCCTACTTTTTTCTTTATCATTGTTTAGTTTTCAATTCCCTTCAATTCCCTTATTCGACATGTCAATCAATAAGGAGGTGCGAAGAAATTTGTTTGTTTTAATGAGGCATTTAACAGGGCCTGGCATGCACGATTGTGAGTGACTAGGAGGTTATATATCATCAATGTCCTCTTTATGAAGACATCTCTATCACAAGTCCAGCAGCAGTTAACATTTTGTATTAATTGACCATCACCATCATCATCATCATCATCATCATCATCATCATCATCATCATCATCATTTTGATGGCAGTTGAACACACATGATTTCCCCAGCTATTCATTTCTGTCCTCCTTCGCAGATGGCAGTAATTCTCTACGGATTCCCACGTCCTTCTCGATTAGGCGTGTAGATGTGAGTGAGGGACTGTCCACTGTAGTAAAAAACATTTGAAATCCACCTGTCTCTTTTCAGGACTGACTTCTGTCATGGGACCATGTGAGGAAAGATACTATTGTCCCGAGAGATCGTCTCAGCCGTCAGCTGTGGTTTGTCCTGAGGGTTCCTATTGCCCCACCCAGTCTGGCACTCCAACGGGTTGTCCCAATGGAACTTTCTCCAACCAGACTGGCCTGGCCTCACCTTTCAGAATGCACACAGTGTATGCCAGGCTACTACTGTAATGGCTTGGGGCTCACCCAGAAGACAGGGCCTTGTAAAGAAGGTGGGTCTGATGTTTTCTTGTAAATAATTGTTGTCATAGGCCTTGATGGTAAAGTGGTTAAATGTGCTTGCCTCATAAGCTGATGCTTGGGTTTGACTATTGGCGTGCAATACATATAGTCCTGAGTGCTGAATGTGTGTATGAAAATAAAAATTCATTTAATTAACTATATGCAAGGAGGAGTTTATATCATTTATATTATATGTACGGAACTAAACAAAATGTTCGAATTGATTGTAGAAAAAAGTTGATTCAGGTCCTCTGTTGAAAATTTAGCCATGACATATCTTGTGATGGGAATTAAGATTCGTTTCAGGCTCCTAAAGCTAGCACTTATCCCATTTTCTGTAGTTTGAACAGAACTGGTGAGACAACATCAGATCACTGGTCAGGAGGTTGGTCTGTCGCAGGCTGCACTTGCCATTTACACTTGTGTAGCCTGAGAAAGCTGATATGACAAATGCTACTGATGGCACATAGAGACAGGATATAAATGTTACAACTCTATAAAAGTTACGACAAGACAAAAATAGAAGACAAAAATACAAGACAAAAATACAAGACAATAAACAACACCAGACAGAATGAAACCATCCACCTCAGCATCAACGCCCGTATCCTCACTGTGAAGAGAAAGTGCATTTGCCTTTATGGGGCTATAACAATTATATCGACGGTGAAAGTCGCAAACGGTTTAAGTCTGAAACTAGTAACACCCTTTTCTTCACTCTTTTGATATTAGAAAGCCCCTATTCTTCGTTCAGTTAGGATTCGGTGGCACAAGAACCTATAGAAACCCGTATAATAACTATATAAGCAATCTGTGTATCCCTATTGGATCTACTTTTTGACACTTGCAAACTGTGCATGTCTGTGAAAAAAGATTAAAAAGCACAGCATCATTTTCTATGATTTTCTCTAAACATTCAAAATTGGACTTACACGTTTTGTGACTCTCACCATCGATATCATGTCTGTATTTCTCAATTTCGACATGGCGTTTTGCCTTACTGTTTGTCTTCATATTCGTAACATAAGGACAGTAACTTTCTTTGATTTCGTAAAGCATGCTTCTTGGATATATTATGTAGATCATTACTCACTACCTCATCCATGCTGCATTCCAGGCTATTACTGTCCCCTTGGCTCTAGCATCGACACACAGGTGATCTGTCCATCAGCCAAGCATTGCCCAACTGGCAGTGCTTCTCCTCAAGATTGCCCTGCAGGCTTCTACGTGGATTATGACGGGGCTCCAGATTGTCTTGTCTGTCCAGAAGGTGGGTTCCATGATATTAGAGTCAGCATCTATTTTTTTGTTGTTGGTATAATCACAGAGAAATTGAACTTCGTTATATTATTGCAGTCAGTGCATCAATAAATATTGTCCAAAAAGGTGACCCATTGTTTTGGTGTTACAATGCCTTCAATACAATATAAAATACAACACACTTTTACTATACATAAATTATCATTCACACACAAACAGCTAACATACATTTAAGCATTACGTCATTAAAATATGTATAACATAACATACAAAGAAATTCATTATTTGTTCATACTTTTAAACACACTCGTTGCAATAACAATAGTTCAAAAGAGCGGTGATGATAATGATGCTGGTGATAGAAGTGATAATAATTTTATAGATGATGATAAGAATGATTTTTTATATCTTTCTTTATGGCACAAAAACAATTAGTGGGTTTTTATAGCGTTTGGACTTGGAATCATGGCAGGGAGACACTGTCTTCATAGTCCTAAGTGCCCTGTTCCAGCTTTCTTATCTCATGCATTTGTTTGAAAAATTCCATAGATGAAATTCAATCTTGTCATTATGTGGAAAAAATTGCACACAAACACACTTAGATGTTGGGTACAGCAATAACTTTAAATAAATTTGTTGGTATATAAACACGAGAAGCAAGAGTCTTGTTTTTCATGTTTACGTACCACATAAGACGCACATAGCATTTTATGGAAATATATATTTGTATGTTGTTTGTTTGGCTGTGTTTTGCTTCTGAATGAACTCAGGGTAATGAATGTATTCTATAGATTTTAAAGATGAGCAGTTAGATTCCCTCAAATTCAGTAGGAGAATGAACGCTGCATATTTAATGTAAATAAAACAATATAAAGAAACCAACATGTCTCCTTTACATTGCGCAATTTTTCTCTTCAGTTGTGCAACCAGTTATGTAACTGTTACATGTACATTGAATATTTTCAAAATCACAAACACAGTTGTATTCAGAGTTCAGACATCAGCTCAAATAAAGGCAAATTTGTTGAGTGTATGTCTTCTGCTGAACAGTAAATGGTGATGATTAATGTGTGTTCTTCTCAAGCTTTCACATTGTCGTTTTGGTTCCATGACCTTATGAGAGAGAGAGAGACAAAGAGAGAGAAAGTTGTCTTTTATTGATTATATAAGATATGTCATCTATGTAACTTGTGTCATATTGTATTGTTCAAGAAATGATCATTTGCATTTTGTTTGTGGGGTGTTATCAAATTGTGTCTGACACAAATAAAGGAACGAATACAGATTATCGTATCTTATCTTATGTTTCCCCTTCAAAGGGTACTACTGCATTCCAAGCCTTGCTATTGCTGGCGACCCTGCCTCTGCAAGACATCTGTGTCCGGAAGGTTTCTTCTGTCCCAACGGTACAGGCCATGACTGGCAAGCCTGTCCAGCTGGTACGTTCAGTTCTGTCACAGGACTGCGGACAGCCGATGAGTGTACCCCATGCCTGGCGGGAGAATACTGCGAAGGTGAGTCATACGCAAGCAGCCACAGTGGAGAAGAGTCCAAATTGAACACACAAAGAGAATGTGACAACTTCTGTCTGTTCCCTTTTCCTCCTATTCATTCTCTCTGCAGTTGTACTCATCTCTTCTTTCATTGATTTCTTTCGCTCTCTGCTCTCCTTTCTGTTCTTATTTCTTGCATCAGTATGGGATGGTTGTATAAGAGTTGAAACATCATGTCTTTGTTCTGTCTTTGTTGGAGAAGTTGTCACATCCTATTGATTATTGTACTGTTCCTAAGTCAACTATACTTATGCCAAATGATTTTCTATGTCTGTCAGTAGTGACTGTAAAGGTCTTATTTCATTTTAAGATAAATTAATTAAATCAGTTGGTGCATATACAAATAAAGATGCATGACAAGTCAGTTCTAAAATTCTTTAAGAAATCATGCCTGGCTTTGTAATTTTACTTAAGATGTCATTAATTTAATCTTCTAATAAAAAAGGAGACAAGAGCATGTAAAAATAATTTGTTATAAAAGACCTAACACCCATTCAGCTACAGCCAAGTTAGTATTTATGTATACATTATGTCAAACTTAGGTTTATTATCACATATTCATTGAAATATTCATTTTCTAGTTACATCAATGAAAATGTATAATAATAAAAAAGATAAGATTGTAAAAACTGTAATTGGATATTTGAAGAATTTATTGTTGAACAGTAGAAACGATCAAAACTTAATATGACCTCTTATAAATGTTTGTGCAGGAGTGAATTCCACCAGTCCCTCCGGACCGTGCTCACCCGGCTATTACTGTGTATCTGGTGTAGACAAAGCAAATCCGCTAATGCTCAATGACAGCCAGTGCCCTACAGGCACCGTCCATCCAATCATTGGTCACATCTGTCCTGAGGGTCATTACTGCCCAGGTGGTACAGATTATCCCATTGGTTGTCCTGCCGGATCTTACCAGGATTTGACCAACCAGGCAAATTGTAAAGACTGTCCTGCAGGCTATTTCTGTCCCGCAAACATGTCTGATTACAGCGCCAACATTTGCCCCAAGGGCCACTACTGCCAGGTAAGGACACGGGGCAGCCTCTTCATTTTCACCACACATGCAATACCTTCATTAGCAAAGCTTATTGTCACTGCAAATCTGTCCATCTGACTCAGGTGTTGTGAACTTTTCAGTGACATGACCTCTAACCATTACTTCATTGTGTGATTTGCTCAACATATTATTCTACATAATTTCCAACAGATCCTGAAAATAGACATATTATAAAAGATGACTTAGCATATCTCATAGAAATAAATCATAAAGTGTAATAGAAAGAAATCATAAAGTGAAATAGAAAGAAATCATAAAGCGTAATAGAAAGAAATCATCAAGCATAATAGAAAGAAATCATCAAGCGTAGTATCATCCAAACTAGTAGGCATACAATTGCAAATATGCAAAGGAAAGTCTTGTAAATGTTATCTATGTCAAGCACTTACCTCTTTTAGAAAAACAAATAGGTCTTTGCTTGCCAAAATTAGATTCCTTTTTCTAGGTGAAACCAAGTATTCTGTCTTTCTTCTTGTCTGTAGATTTGTTTTTTCTGTGGCATTAAGGGTAGCCCATCTACCTATTTCTACTTGTTGTAGGTATAGTTACAAACTCCTCACATTGCATCTGAGTGTCCAAATTATTTATCTAAATGTGGGGTTTATTTTTCTTTCATTTAGCTTGCATCTGATTTTATACACTGATCTTTATACTTGATACGTCAGCATGAATTTGCCAACGGAAAAATATTTTCTTATAATCTCTCATTTGAATTATTGTTCTAATTGTAATTGAAGACAATGATAAAAGGATTGAAAACTTATATTCATCTATTTGCAGATGAATACAACAGATCAATATGAATTCCCTTGTCCTGCTGGAACTTTCAACCCTGCGACCCAACAAGTTTCCATCGCTGATTGTCTCCCTTGCTCTCCCGGAACATACTGTCAAGGAGTAGGAAATGAAGAACCCACTGGAAACTGCTCTGCAGGCTGGTATTGTATCAACGGATCATCTCTTGCACAGGTACATACAATAGATTGGACTTTTTCTAGTTTGCACATGTGCTTGAGATAAGAATTCTTCAACAGAAGGTCTTTTTGTTTTTCATCTTGCTTCCTGAGTCACTGAACTTTTGGGCATGCATAATATACATGTGTGTCATATCATCATATTGTCCCTTCGGTTGATATGTTTTTTTTATTTTCTACCCTGATTATTAATCAGTAACCTCCATTAGTAGTTCAGGTTTCAAATTTTCTCCCTTTCCGACTCACCTTAGCCATCCACCAATGGAGGAGAGTGTCAACCAGGCTATTTCTGTCTTGAGGGATCTCACGCAATGGAGCAATGTACCCCTGGCAGCTACTGCCAAACAGCCGGCTTGGATGCCCCCACTGGTCTGTGCAATGCTGGGAACTATTGCCCTCTGGGCTCTGTTTCACCCACAGAGGTATTTTGAAGAAATTAGTTATAATGGGGTCTTTCTTTTTTTTATATTATTCAATATTTACTGTAGAATCCAGCTCCTTTGGGGATACTGGAAGGACAGGGGTCCTTAAGGAAATAGATTTGACTTTAGAACTCATGTCATGTATCAGATTGTTTGAATAAGACTCTGATTACAGAGAGTTTGAGTAGCTCTCATGATACGTAGGGCTGAAAATTGAGTTGAAAATGTATTTGTTAATTGGAAAATTCTAACATTCTTTCTTTCTTCATCAGTTCCCATTCTACCTCCGGTGTATGGGTTTACATGCCCGAAATGATCTTTCTCCAACCACCTTTCGCTAATCCCATGACCGAGTCCAATGTGCATTGGTAACACATGATGGAAGAAACACCCCCCCCCCCCCCCCCGGATTACTGCTTTCACAAGTGTGTGCCTTCCCAGCTACGGCTACGCGCTCTATCCCAGACCTAACACCTTTCCTCAGCCCCTCTCTTCTCCTTTACAATGACATGAGTGACCATCGTTTTGTATTCTTGACTGTTCCCTTCCTACGGTTCAATAGTAATCCACCTCTTCCCAAACAGCCCCCACCCATTTCCTCAATCCAGTGGTTTTTCACATCTTCCCCCACTTCTGGATGTAAGTCTCCTCCTTAGTCCTTTCTATACAGTAGGAAGATAAACTCTTGTAGTTTCTAATGTCTATACACTTCAAATAGCCGACCTTCCTCTTGTCCAGATACCACATGTCATCGTGACCATGTGAAATGGACCTGTTTGCGAGACCAAAGTCCCTTTGTTGCTGGTTGTTGAACTCAGATGAAAGCTTCAATTTTCCCTTGTACTTTCAACACTCTAATCTGTTCCTTCTTATGTGAAAAAGAGGTTGGAGATGTATTTTGATGTATGTGACGTTTGACAATATAACCATCAACACAATGCTCCCCCTGATTGGTCAACCCTGAACATGGTTTCTTTCTATTGACTGAAGGTCACGCCCTCCATTCAGATTGACTATAGATGTGCAATGCGATTGACAACTGATATATTTTATTTATATCAATCACCATTTCTTGCTTGTGGATGGAGTTTCTTACTAAAGTAATTGACACCTGTCTAGAAGTTGCATCGGTCATGCGAAGACAAAAGTCTTTGGTTTTATCCACTCTGCAGAGGGTCCACAGTCTACAATTCGGTGTGTTTTTGTATCTCTTTATATCGAGTGTGTGTTAGACTCGTAAATGAACTATCACTTTCACCCCTTTAGAATTATATATTTTCTCTGTTTGGCATGGCGTGAATTGATCAGCGTAATTGGTCAGAATAGAGGCATTCCCAAACCCATCTTCGGATGCACTGCAGTGCAGTTGTACGGCACCGGCCACTAACGTTTTGTCTTGCTGGAAGGCCGGGAGTGAAACCAATGTACGGGACCCGTCGTTAGCAAGGGTGTGCTTAGAGTGACCAGCGGCATGCAAATATACGGGACACGCCTGAAAAGGGTTAGCCTTCGGTCAGCCAAGACCCGCCTGCAAGGCAGCGGGAGACTTGTCGAGGGTAGGGCCGCCTAATCCCCGTACAGGTCACCTGATACTGTCCACTGCTCAGACAATTCTAACATCATAGCACACAAATGACTTAATTTTTCATTTTCTTACATGCAGCTGATGTCGACACAAGACTCGTTTTTGGAAAAGATTTCAGAATTTTAATTTTTGTAATATATATATATTTTTTAATATTACGAATGGTTTATTTCATTCTGAATCGCTCCCCCTCTCCACCTCCCCAAATTCATCAGAACATAAGTGCCTGGCACATACAAAGACATGCAGACATGCATGGATACAAATCTTTCCACAAGCATTCCTTCACACCAATGTCTACTTATTTCATTTAGGTGGTTTGTCCCATTGGCCACTATTGCGTCCAGGGCAGTGACGTGCCAGAGCCATGCCGTAACGGTACGTATGCCCCAACCACCAATTTGGCCTCAGAGGGAGAATGCACACCTGTGATGGTGGCTTCTACTGTAATGGCACTGGACTTCATACTGTCACTGGAGAGTGTGACCAAGGTAAACTTCACTAACACTTGACTTTTAAATACTTGTTTGTTCTTATAGATATAAGATGTACTTGCTTTTGGATGCCTGTATGGAGCACCTTGTTACAGTGTCTAGTGTTTGCCAAAAAGTTTAAATACAATCTGAGACAAAACTCTCTCTTCATAACCGTTAACCAATTTATGCTGCTCTTTGTGTGAGTGATTGTTTTTTTTAAATGAAAATGGCAATTTTTTTAAGGAGTGCTTAATTCCTCCACTTTAAACAGGAGAGCTCTTACAAGTAATTTCTTTTGAAGAAGGCTTTCTGTAGTTCTTTGAAAAGAATATCATTGACAATGAGGAGAAAGATAATTGTACCAGCACAACAGTGAATTTAAATAGCATAAGGCTAAACTTCATCACACCTCCATCCAGAGTAAATGGTGCCCACTCTGTATTTCATGTTTTTGTGAATGTCCTCAGCTTAAGTCGAAAACCTAACTAACTTTTAAAAACATTTGTGGAGCTAGTCATTTAGCTAGATGAAATCAATTCCCATGTGACAGACCAATCTGGATTTAAATGCCAATGCTTTGCTGTTTTAAATGGGTTTTTTTATTATTTATACACTGCTAATCTTAAGTGAAATTTAGATTGGTTTTCATTAATATATGTTATTACATAAAGAAATAAGACCTTTATAAAACGAAAGCAGAATTATTTTTTTCCAAAAAATGCAGTTTGCTTGCCTCTTCTTCCTTCTTCACTTTGGAAATGTTTTCTTTCTTTTTGTTCGTTTGTCATGTTTTCCCGTTAACTATTTAATATTTCATGAATTTCCAATGGTTTCCCGTCCATCTTCAGGCTACTACTGCCCATCTGGCCAGTCTGTTCCGACACCTTACGACTACTTGTGTCCTGCTGGTCACTACTGTCTAGCCAATAGCGCTGCCCCAAGTCGCTGCCCCTCAGGGGAGTACCAAGATGAAGTAGGACAATGGTCTTGTAAGGACTGTCCCCAAGGTAAAGTCAACTTGTCTTTCCTTTTGTCTTTTTTTTCTTGTTTCCTTGATTACATTGGGAAGGGGGTGTTATTTGTTGTTTTTTTTTTTCTGGAGGGGGGGATTTTTTTGTTTGTGCTGTTTTGTGGGAGTTAACATGTACACGCCATGGACATAATATAAGAGGAAAGTCGAAGTGTTTTGCAATTTTCCTTTTCTTTATGTTATTTTATTTAAATTGTTGGTTTTTTTAATGATTCCCAAATAAGATAGTAAGAGATTAATGATCTTAAATGGGAGAAAAATAAAATATTTAGATAGTTTTTCATCGATTCCATATAAAATGATTACATCGATAAAGTTATCTTTTTGCTTTTCTCTTTGCTTCCGTCTATTTGTCTGTTTGTCTCTCCCCCATCTCTTCCCCCTGTCTATCTGTCTGTCTCTGTGTCTCTCTCTGTCTGTCTGTCTGTCTGTCTGTCTGTCTGTCTGTCTGTCTGTCTGTCTGTCTGTCTGTCTGTCTCTGTCTCTCTCTCTCTCTCTCTCTCTCTCTCTCTCTCTCTCTCTCTCTCTCTCTCTCTCTCTCTCTCTCTCTCTCTCTCTCTCCCTCTCTCTCTCTCTCTCTCTCTCTCTCTCTCTCTCTCTCTCTCTCTCTCTCTCTCTCTCTCTCTCTCTCTCTCTCTCTCTCTCTCTCTCTCTCTCTCTCTCTCTCTCTCTCTCTCTCTCTCTCTCTCTCTCTCTCTCTCTCTCTCTCTCTCTCTCTCTCTCTCTCTCTCTCTCTCTCTCTCATGTGAATACACCATATTTGAAATAATCTTCTTTCTTTCTTTTTTCTCGACATAATTTGACTTTTTCTTTTGTATCACACGTTAGTGTCCTTGCCCTGAGCCTCTTTGTCTTCTTATCCACGTGTTAACCAAGTTCAGTAGATGTTATTATTGTTCTGTGTCAGGTTACTATTGTGACAACAGTATGGCTGCTGTGAGCAACCTGTCCAGCTTTGCATGCCCTCGAGGCTATTACTGCCCACCTAAGACTGAACACTCCAACCAACACCCCTGTCCTTCGGGAACGTTCAATAACATGACTCATCGCACCGACACGGCTCAGTGCCAGAACTGCTTGCCAGGTTTCTACTGCCAGAGCACTGGACTACCCGAACCAGAGGGGCCATGTTACGCAGGGTGACTTTTCTTTCTCTTTCATTCATTTTTGTCACTATTTCAATATATTTATTGCCATGCAGAGTTTTGAGTATAGGAGTAAAGTTAGTTACTTTACTTACCTTTTTTTGTTTTTAAGTCTCATGAGGCACTGACAACTCAGTCAGTAGAGCGTCTGACTACCACTCAGGAGACCTGAGTTCCAATCCAAGTTCAGGAAAATCTTTCTGGCCCTCCTTTCAACACAGCAGCGACATGGGCTGCTAGTCTGTTCAGACTTGGTGATAGTAAATCTGATGTGGAAAGCAATGGCAAACTACCATACGTATGCCGTACGTCCGTAACAGTCAGAACTCTACCCCTGATTACCCTACTGCCAACGCTTAGCTTAGTATGGGACATAACTTTACTTTCACATTTTTATACATCACATTGATAGAAAGCTGCAACATAGTATGTAAGTTCTTGAATGCTGTCTTTAAAGGCACAAGACGATTTCCAGCATGCATAAGTGAATTATTTTCGTGAAATTATGTATTTTACACCACATATAACAAGGCAGACGAGCAGATGTAACCAGGTGCATCTTGAATATCAACTTTAAACCTCTAGAAGATTCTCAAAGTCTCAATTATATTTTATTCAAGAAAAGGAATCCGTATAACTATATTCCAAAAACAGACCTTTATTGATATTGATCCTTTTTGCAGGCTTTTAACTTCTTTGAGTGTCTCATTCTGTCCAAGTGTTTGGTTGTGGATAGTCGTAGTGAAATATTTTGTGTCTCCATGCTTCAGGTTCTACTGTGTGGGCAACAACACCAGTCCTATTCCCAGTGAGACCATTTGTCCAATTGGCAACTACTGTCCAGAAGGCAGCTACCAGCCAACCCCCTGCCCTCAAGGTACTCTGGCCTCTGGCACAGGGAATGACAATGCCACCGACTGTGCGCCATGCGACCCTGGCCGTTACTGTACCCCAAATAGCTCTATGAATGGTAAGCACTGGGAAAGGAAAAGATCAAGTTCCTTCAAGGCCATTACTGTACCTCGAATGCCAATGCTAGATATGACATTCCTTTCCTCGGGAAAGACACTTAATGTACAGTTCTATACTCGACCCAAGTACACATGGGTATCCTCATCAGCTTGGGAGTAACACTTGCAATAGAATATCGTCCTGTTCAAGAGCCAATGTATTGCCATATGTTCTGCTTCACGCTTCACGGATACTCTCCGTTTGTGCGGGCTGTAACAGTGTTAGGGCAAATTTATGGTTGGTTAAGGGGGACTTGGTAGTCCTGAGGCAAGGTGTCGGCCTCTCAAACCCAGAGGTCGTGGGTTCAAAGATTTTCTCAAGTTTATTTTTATAGTAGAATCTACTCCCCTGGTCAAGGTAGGTGGATCGACACTTAGTCCCATCGGATGATAAAAAGGAGGGTCCATGTGCAGATCACAACACTATGCATATTAAAGATCTCTTGGCTATTTACGGGGCAAAATCAAAAATCTTACCCAAAACCCTAAGATCATCTTAGTTGTTTGTTGTAGGTAAAATGAAATCAAATTATGATTGATTAATCAATGTGTTTTCTTTAATCTGTTATGGGTTTGTTTATTATTCTATTTGGAATGTTACAATGTATTTCTGTATAATTTAGTTTTCCTTTGGCTGATGGA
>JAXRKP010000606.1:70000-115000 GCA_037039925.1 Doris montereyensis | reverse complement strand
TCTAGGAAAATTGGAATTAATTGCGGACAACATGAATTTAAACTTCAACAGCTCGAAAACCGAACTTGCAATAATTACCAAACTGGCAGAAACTCATCTCACTACATTTGTAAACCTGATGACAAAAATACATAGAAATTGTCATAAGAAATGACGAAGCTAGCTCTGTTTAACTGACAAGCAGTGCGATATAAGCCACCTGGTATATATTTGTAGAAATCATTTCATCGTTTTGTCTTTTTGAATGATAGGATTTTGCTGCTTTACAAAAGCGTTCTCTTTACTGGTTTTTTTTCTTTTAAATCGTCTCAGGAAAATATTGTGTTGGTGGTCAGATTGCTGGAGACTGTGCCGCAGGCTATCTTTGTAAATACGACAATTATCTACCCAACCCTAGCAATGGAACCGGTGATAATGGTTTGTGTCCATACGGCTTTACTGTCCTGCAGGTAAAGGATTTGACATTCTGGTTACAGTAGTGAAATTTAATAGTTTTTTTAAGTGTCATCTTTATTAGTTCACAAATCATTATATTCCAGTGGTTTCAAGTCATGAAATCATCAATGAAGAGAATACTATGGTAGCTGTATAATAAATTGTTTAGGGAATTTTTTTATTTTTTTATTTTTGGCTTCAGTACACCACTGATGTTGTCATTCTTATATTTAATGTTTACTGTAGTAAACTAGTTAATACATGTATTGTATAGTTCATAAAAAAATTGTCCTGGCATGTTGTTTTTGTCTTGGTTGTAAATAAAGTGAACTGTGTTTTATGACTACTGACTCTTGTTAATTCACCCAGGCACAACGGCACCCGTCACTTGCCCTCCGCTTTCATTCATTGATAAAATTGGAGCCGGAGACATTAGCGAATGTCAGCCATGCCCTGGTGGCCGTATTTGTCCAGAGAATTCAACTATCTCCATTGCATGTTATCCGGGCCACTACTGCAAAGTGTCTCTGCCCATTGAGCCTTGCCCTATTACGTACGTATACCTCTAACTCACTTGACCCTAGATCTAGAATTCCATCTCTGCTTTTCTTCTGGGTTTTTTCTTTTGTTTCATTCCATTCAACGGATTTCCCTGAAGCAAAGGTAAGTCCCATTGCAATAGTGTTGACAATAGGGATGAGGCAAAGGGAAAGTCATACCAGTGATATCGCATTAGGAGGAGGGTTAAGCTGTAGTGATTTTTAAAATTATTACCAAATGTGTGATGTGCTTTAAATGCAATCCTGCCTTCTTTTATGAGATACTCAGTTAAAATCCTTTAACAGAAACTCTTCCAAATCCTTTGAAACATTCATTTCAAAGAGCATGTTACTCAAAATGAACGGTAAAAATAAGTGTTTTTTTAAATCAATTACATGATGATTTGCCAGCTGTAATTTGTAACAATGTGCTTGTCTTCTGTTCATGCACAGAACTTACAATGAACTGGAAGGAGCTGTCGATGAGAGCTGGTGTTTACCTTGCCCACCAGGTTACCTGTGTGATGAAGTCGGCACGTACAATTACAGCACCATGCCGTGTCCTATTGGCTCTTACTGTATCAATGCTACAGCTGTGGCTGAACCGTGTCCTAAAGGCACATACAGGTAAGAACTGGAAATTCTTTCCAAACATTTGCCATTGTGCGTACATCCTATGTGTAGTTTTGGTTTATGCGTGATGTGAGTGGCACACAGTGTCGCTTGAAGTTAAAAATATTTCCAGCTTCATAAATGTTTTTGTTGCTTTTCAACTCTAAATTTGACTTTTGAACATACTCCACACACTTTCATTGGTAATCAAAATTTGACTTTTAACATACTCCACACACTTTCATTGGTAATCAAAATTTGACTTTTGAACATACTCCACACACTTTCATTGGTAATCAAAATTTGACTTCTAACATACTCCACACACTTTCATTGGTAATCAATTTGACTTTTGAACATACTCCACACACTTTCATTGGTAATCAAAGTTTGACTTTTAACATACTCCACACACTTTCATTGGTAATCAAAATTTGACTTTTGAACATACTCCACACACTTTCATTGGTAATCAAAATTTGACTTTTAACATACTCCACACACTTTCATTGGTAATCAAAATTTGACTTTGAACATACTCCACACACTTTCATTGGTAATCAAAGTTTGACTTTAACATACTCCACACACTTTCATTGGTAATCAAAATCAGGTATTTTGGTTGAAGAGAATTTGCTTAAAGTTTTTAATAATGTGTTTAAATATTTGCAGTTTAGGGCCTTAGGCACTATATATGGGTCTCATATTTCCAATGTCTGTGAAACTACATATGTGTCTAGAACACTACATATTACTTCCTCATACTACTGAAAATAAATCGTTTATTCCTATCTTTTACACTCAGGGTAAATTTCATGCCAACATTTTCTTCGATTTTTTTACATCGAGTTAAAAATGTCATATTGTACTTGATTCAGCACTTAGTCCTAATTGATATACAAGACACACAGACCAGTTCATAAAATATAGTCAGGCAGCCCTATTACATCATACCTTGTCTAAAGTGCAGCTTTGAAAAATGTTCTGTCCTGTCTAGCTTACATGACTCACTTTTATTACTCTTACGTGTGTTTCCATTCAGAGGTGAAGTCGGAGCTGCTTCACTCAGTGATTGTACCTCTGTCCAGCCGGTTTCTATTGCCCCAATATAAACATGACTTATCCAGGAATTCAGTGTGACCAGGAATGGTTGCCCCGCTGGTTCTCAGAACCAGACCATTTGCAGTGCTGGTAAGAAGTGTACATCTGGCAACATTGATTATATTATATATTTGAATATTGATAGAGTCTTTATGTTATATATGTTGTAGGTGATTAATTTAATGTCTTCAGCAATATGTTCTACCAGTATGGGTTTTTTTAACTACTCTTAGTCGTTTCACCAGTATGGGTGTTTTTAATTACTCTTAGTCGTTTCACCAGTATGGGTTTTTTTAATTACTCTTAGTCGTTTCACCAGTATGGGTTTTTTTTAATTACTCTTAGTCGTTTCACCAGTATGGGTTTTTTTAATTACTCTTAGTCGTTTCACCAGTATGGGTTTTTTTTAATTACTCTTAGTCGTTTCACCAGTATGGGTTTTTTTTAATTACTCTTAGTCGTTTCACCAGTATGGGTTTTTTTTAATTACTCTTAGTCGTTTCACCAGTATGGGTTTTTTAATTACTCTTAGTCGTTTCACCAGTATGGTTTTTTTTAATTACTCTTAGTCGTTTCACCAGTATGGGTTTTTTTAATTACTCTTAGTCGTTTCACCAGTATGGGTTTTTTAATTACTCTTAGTCGTTTCACCAGTATGGGTTTTTTAATTACTCTTAGTCGTTTCACCAGTATGGGTTTTTTAATTACTCTTAGTCGTTTCACCAGTATGGGTTTTTTAATTACTCTTAGTCGTTTCACCAGTATGGGTTTTTAATTACTCTTAGTCGTTTCTCTTTCATTTTCATTATTTTTATTTCTTTGTGTCCTCCATCGCATGATATCATCCATTCTCTTTTCACCTTCCCTCTCTCCACCTTCTTCTAAATATTTAAAGATATATGTCTGTATCTCTGTTGTTATCTCCCACATACACACACACACACATACACACAATCTCTATCTCTCTCTCTCTCTCTCTCTCTCTCTCTCTCTCTCTCTCTCTCTCTCTCTCTCTCTCTCTCTCTCTCTCTCTCTCTCTCTCTCTCTCTCTCTCTCTCTCTCTCTCTCTCTCTCTCTCTCTCTCTCTCTCTCTCTCTCTCTCTCTCTCTCTCTCTCTCTTTACTTCCCTTACTCCCTCCCTCTATCTTCACTCACTAAGTGTGTCTCTTGCTTCATTCACTGTTCATTTTGTAAAATGATAGCTTCTATTCTAGATGATATTATGTTACAATCTCAATGTAGTGTTCTGAAATAAATCTTATTTTGTTCTTCCCAAGAAGGCTATAACTGAAGCTGGTATGCCAATTCCCTCATACCTACTTTCAGGTTATTACTGTAACATGTCTATGGGCCAAACACCTTGCCCACCTGGGTATTACTGTCCACAAATGTCCAGCTTCCCCATCCTGTGTCCAGTTGGTCATTACTGTGAAGGAGTTGATGATTGTGATTGCAACCAAACTGATGCGGGTAAGATTTGTTGAATCTGGCAATACATTCGTTTGCATCCATTCAGTTATTAATTATTTGGTTTTTATCGGCCTCTTACCTCTCTGTCATATCTTGCCACTGCTAAACAAAACAATAAAAAAACACAGTTATTTTCACATTTGACCAGTCTCACGTCACTTCTGTGGCTTATCAAGGTCCCCAAGTTGTTTATGTTTCATGGTTTTGTTTGTAAACATAACGACAGTGGTTGGCATACTGTAGGCATGCCCATAGTGGTTGGCATACTGTAAACATGACCCTAGTGGTTGGCAGACTGTAAACATGACCCTAGTGGTTGGCAGACTGTAAACATGACCATAGTGGTTGGCAGACTGTAAACATGACCTTAGTGGTTGGCATACTGTAAACATGACCATAGTGGTTGGCATACTGTAAGCATGACCTTAGTGGTTGGCATACTGTAAGCATGACCTTAGTGGTTGGCATACTGTAAACATGACCTTAGTGGTTGGCATACTGTAAACATGACCTTAGTGGTTGGCATACTGTAAACATGACCCTAGTGGTTGGCATACTGTAAACAGGACCATAGTGGTTGGCATACTGTAATCATGACCCTAGTGGTTGGCAGATTGTAAGCATGACCATAGTGGTTGGCAGATTGTAAACATGACCATAGTGGTTGGCATACTGTAAACATGACCATAGTGGTTGGCATACTATAAACATGACCATAGTGGTTGGCATACTATAAACATGACCATAGTGGTTGGCATACTATAAACATGACCATAGTGGTTGGCATACTATAAACATGACCCTAGTGGTTGGCAGATTGTAAACATGACCATAGTGGTTGGCAGACTGTAAACATGACCATAGTGGTTGGCAGATTGTAAGCATGACCATAGTGGTTGGCAGATTGTAAGCATGACCATAGTGGTTGCCAGATTGTAAACATGACCATAGTGGTTGGCAGATTGTAAGCATGACCATAGTGATTGGCAGATTGTAAACATGACCATAGTGGTTGGCAGATTGTAAGCATGACCATAGTGATTGGCATACTGTAAACATGACCATAGTGATTGGCATACTGTAAACATGACCATAGTGGTTGGCAGATTGTAAGCATGACCATAGTGATTGGCAGATTGTAAGCATGACCATAGTGGTTGGCAGATTGTAAGCATGACCATAGTGATTGGCAGATTGTAAACATGACCATAGTGGTTGGCAGATTGTAAGCATGACCATAGTGATTGGCAGATTGTAAACATGACCTTAGTGGTTGGCAGATTGTAAGCATGACCATAGTGGTTGGCAGATTGTAAACATGACCATAGTGATTGGCAGATTGTAAACATGACCTTAGTGGTTGACAGATTGTAAACATGACCATAGTGATTGGCAGATTGTAAGCATGACCATAGTGATTGGCAGATTGTAAACATGACCATAGTGGTTGGCAGATTGTAAACATGACCATAGTGGTTGGCATACTGTAAACATGACCATAGGGGTTGGCACACTGTAAACATGACCATAGTGGTTGGCACACTGTAAACATGACCATAGTGGTTGGCATACTGTAAACATGACCATAGTGGTTGGCACACTGTAAACATGACCATAGTGGTTGGCATACTGTAAACATGACCATAGTGGTTGGCACACTGTAAACATGACCATAGTGGTTGGCAGATTGTAAGCATGACCTTAGTGGTTGGCAGACTGTAAACATGACCTTAGCTCTTTTCTTCTCTCTGTCTTCCCAACTCTTTTTCTGTCTATTCCTTCTCCTCTCAATCTTCTTTTATTCTCTCAGAATAAGTTTCCAGACTTATCAACTAGTAATCCTGTGATAAAATCAAGTTATTTCTTTTCCGATTTTGTATTGAAGATTGATGTCTATATATGATTCTGTGCTTTGTGATTCCATTAATTAAGGTAAATATGATTAATCAAATAAGAGAAAAAAACTATTTCCCATTGATGTTTTTCAGGAGCAATTGAGCCACGGCAGTGTCCTCTTGGCTACAGAGAATACAGCGGCTCTCTCAGACGTACTTTTGCAGAGACGTGTGAGCCCTGTCCACCAGGCTATTATGGGGCCCACCCCAACAGAACAGAATGTCTGCCATGTAGAGCCGGTGTGGTGTGCAAGGATGGTGCCACCACTGATGATCCTGTCTCCAATAGCAGCTCTCAAGCATTCTGGTTAGGATTCAGTACCACAAACTCATACCTTTGCCCTCCAGGTCAGTGTCTGAGCTTACATTGTTTAGTTGTTTTTTTTTAAATTATAAAAAATCAGCATTTTTGCCAGAATTTTTAATTCAAAAATCAAGTTAATGGATCTACCTAGCCTGCTGATCATACATTTGCTATTTTTCTTTCATGTTTTCCATTTGTCTCTTGTGGAACGTATTAATTCCTGAGTTGCTGTAGGTTTAAATTAATTATTTCTGTGGTAATGAAATATTACATAAAGGATTGAATGTACTATTAACGATTTAGTCCTCAATCTTCAAGCCTTTAATAAGCAAAATGCTCGATCTAAGTGCAAATACTTCACAGACCTCAAAGACAATCATGCCGTCATTATTGACATCAGTGGTCCCCCCTGTCTTTTCCCATTTCAGGTTACTATTGTCCACAGGCAAGCTATAGTGGTCCCCCTTTCCCCATATCTTTCCCATTTCAGGTTACTACTGTCCACAGGCAAGCTATAGTGGTCCCCTGTCTTTCCCATATTGTCTACAGGCAAGCTATAGTGGTCCCCTGTCTTTCCCATATTGTCTACAGGCAAGCTATAGTGGTCCCCTGTCTTTCCCATTTCAGGTTACTATTGTCCACAGGCAAGCTATGAGCCTACAGCATGCCCAGCCCAGCGGGCGTTACAACCCTAGTGAAGGAGGACAAAGCTTGACTGACTGTTTCCTGTGTGCTGTAGACTATTACAACCCCTTCCAGGCGCAATCCGGTTGCTTCAGGTGTGGAGGTCAGGCATCTCAGTCAGACAGAGGTTCAACAACCTGCATCTGTACCGGAGCTGGCAGGGATTACCAGGTAATAGAACGAATACAAGATGTTGTAAAGAAAAAAAAAGAAGAAGATTTTATTTTAGAATGTATTGGAGCTTCTGTTATATTTTAAAGTTTACAATTCTTGTTGTGCTTTTCCCGTTTGCTCTTCCCTTTGTCTCTTGTGTATCTGTGTAAGTGTAAGCGAGTTTGGATCTTTTTGAACTCTAAAGAATTTTTGAAAATGGGGACTTTTATTATACTTACTCAGGCCACTGTCCTTCAAATCACTTGATCTGCAATGCTTTCTTCCATTAGTTATTATGAAATAGAAATTATTTTTTTTAAAGTACAAATGATTTAAAGATTATAAAATCAAAATAGATAAGTGAGATTGTCTTAAGATGCATTCTTGAAGCTATGAGTGTATATATATATATATATATATATATATATATATATATATATATATATATATATATATATATATATATATATATACGAAAGGACTTTCATGATACGCTATTACAATTGTTTTGTTTCATTGAAATATTCCTGTGTTTTATCAGCTGTCTGACAAAACATGTCCTTGCAAAGCTGGCTATGTGCAAGAAGGAACATCTGGCGACTGCTCTAAGCAGGTCTTCCCCGATGTGGATCTGGCACCACACGGACTCAAGATGGCCGTTGTTTTGATAATACACAATGGGAAACCCATTGCCGTCAGGTAAAATGCAAACAAGTTGTTGAAACATTTAGAGATAAACGACGATTTTAAATTATTCTTTTTGTCTAAGAATCCTTTTTTATTTCTTTGTATAGATAATTTAATGTTTTCTTACTTGCTTTCATATAAAGAGTAAATTTTCTTCAAGGCCCTTAAGGCCTATAGGAATCGGAGAGTGTATCCCGGTTTCTATAGCGTGAAGCGAAACGGGTAACAATAATCACCTCCTGGCCAGGACACTAGTCCGACGCAGGTTTTTTATTCCCAAGCAGTGCTTGTACCCATTTACACCTGGGTAGAGTGGGAATAATGCGTGTTAAGTGTCTTTCCCAAGGAACACAACGTCAGACCTGGCTTTGCTAGGATTCAAACTTGGGACCTCATGATCCCCAGTTCGGCAGCCTTATCGCTCAGTCACCGACACCACTGCTTTCATATACGTATGTTTTATTCATCCATGGATGAACATTTTGTAAATAATGGTTTGGTGTTTCTATTTAAATTCTTTATTTATATTAATCTAATTGATTTGTTGAGATCTCTCTTTATATATATATATATATATATATATATATATATATATATATATATGATACGCTTTTGTTCACTTTTAACATGTATGTTTTAAATGTGTGTTTTTTCTTGCTTATCTTTTCTTCTAATGCCTCAGGAGGTTTGTGAAGAATACGTTGGTTTCGATCGTGACTTGGGCTACGTTGGTTTATCGTGACTTGGGCTTGTGTCATGCAAGACAGATGACCTTTGAAGTGATATGATAATGAGTGCAGAGCAGCTCAGGAGTGGCTGGTTACTTTTACATGTGCTGCTCAACCCTGGTGCCATACCTTTTAGAGATGCCTCCAATAACACACTGTGGGTTTTCACACACATCTTGGCTCTTTATTTGCTATGCTTTATATGCATTTGCTGGTGGTTTGGGAAAAACAGACACTGTGATGGTTTTAAAGGAATTCACTTTAACTGCATGTTAAAAATCATCACGCTATACCCACTCATAATGTGATGTTAAATATTTATTTATTATCTCCTTCTGAAAGATGAAAACAATTAATGATCTTGATTCATTCTCTGGTATATAATAAAGCAATATCAGATTTGTTTTGATCATTAATGACGAACAGTTTAGATTTCCATCAATTCCCTCAGTGAAATTCTTAATGCCAAAACGTCACAATGGCATCACCAAACCACGTTTGAAGACCAAAATTGAGCCCTATGTCACAAACAACACAAATTGCTACATAATACCACCATCACATACAAACAACACAAATTGCTACATAATACCACCATCACATACCAACAACACAAATTGCTACATAATATCACCATCACATACAAACAACACAAATTGCTACATAATACCACCATCAAACAAACAGCACAAATTGCTGCACATAATATCACCATCACATACCAACAACACAAATTGCTAATGATATCACCATCACATACAAACAACACAAATTGCTACATAATATCACCATCACATAAAACAACACAAATTTACATAATACCACCATCACATACAAACTTCTGAAAGATACATAATACCACCATCAGCATAACAATACAAATTGCTACATAATACCATCACATACAAACAACACACATTGCTACATAATATACCATCACATACAAACAATACACATTGCTACATAATACCACCATCACATACAAACAACACACATTGCTACATAATACCTACCATCACATACAAACAACACACATTGCTAATAATATTACCATCACATATAAACAACACACATTGCTACATAATACCACCATTACATAAAACAACACACATTGCTACATAATATTACCATTACATACAAACAACACACATTGCTACATAATACCACCATTACATACAAACAACACACATTGCTACATAATACCACCATCACATACAAACAACACACATTGCAACATAATACCACCATCACATACAAACAACACACATTGCTACATAATACCACCATCACATACAAACAACACACATTGCTACATAATACCACCATCACATACAAACAACAACACACAATTTGCTAATCATAATACCACCATCACATACAAACAACACAAATTGCCATAATATTGACCACCGATTAACATACCATCACAATCACATGAACATACATCATTGACTGGAATCACCTCGTGAACATACCATCATTGACTGGAATCCCTCATGAACATACCATCATTGACTGGAATCACCTCATGAACATACCATCATTGACTGGAATCACCCTCGACATACCATCATTGACTGGAATCACGTCGATGAACATACCATCATTGACTGGAATCACCTCAATCACAACATACCATCATTGACTGAAATCACGTCGATGAACATACCATCATTGACTGGAATCACCTCATGAACATACCATCATTGACTGGAATCACCTCGTGAACATACCATCATTGACTGGAATCACCTCATGAACATACCATCATTGACTGGAATCACCTCATGAACATACCATCATTGACTGGAATCACGTCGATGAACATACCATCATTGACTGGAATCACCTCGATGAACATACCATCATTGACTGGAATCACCTCATGAACATACCATCATTGACTGGAATCACCTCGTGAACATACCATCATTGACTGGAATCACCTCATGAACATACCATCATTGACTGAATCACCTCATGAACATACCATCATTGACTGGAATCACCTCATGAACATACCATCATTGACTGGAATCACCTCAAACATACCATCATTGACTGGAATCACCTCGATGAACATACCATCATTGACTGGAATCACCTCGATGAACATACCATCATTGACTGGAATCACCTCATGAACATACCATCATTGACTGGAATCACCTCGATGAACATACCATCATTGACTGGAATCACGTCGATGAACATACCATCATTGACTGGAATCACCTCGATGAACATACCATCATTGACTGGAATCCATCATTGACTGGAATCACCATGAACATACCATCATTGACTGGAATCACCTCGTGAACATACCATCATTGACTGGAATCATCGTCGATGAACATACCATCATTGACTGGAATCACCTCATGAACATACCATCATTGACTGGAATCACGTCGATGAACATACCATCATTGACATCGATGACTGGAATCACGTCGATGAACATACCATCATTGACTGGAATCACGTCGATGAACATACCATCATTGACTGGAATCACGTCGATGAACATACCATCATTGACTGAATCACCTCATTGACTGAACATACCATCATTGACTGGAATCACCTCGATGAACATACCATCATTGACTGGAATCACGTCGATGAACATACCATCATTGACTGGAATCACCTCATGAACATACCATCATTGACTGGAATCACCTCGATGAACATACCATCATTGACTGGAATCACGTCGAACATACCATCATTGACTGGAATCACCTCATGAACATACCATCATTGACTGGAATCACCTCATGAACATACCATCATTGACTGGAATCATACCATCATTGACTGGAATCACCTCATGAACATACCATCATTGACTGGAATCACGTCGATGAACATACCATCATTGACTGGAATCACCTCGATGAACATACCATCATTGACTGGAATCACGTCGATGAACATACCATCATTGACTGGAATCACATACCATCATTGACTGGAATCACGTCGATGAACATACCATCATTGACTGGAATCACGTCGATGAACATACCATCATTGACTGGAATCACGTCATGAACATACCATCATTGACTGGAATCACGTCGATGAACATACCATCATTGACTGGAATCACCTCGTGAACATACCATCATTGACTGGAATCACCTCATGAACATACCATCATTGACTGGAATCACCTCATGAACATACCATCATTGACTGGAATCACCTCATGAACATACCATCATTGACTGGAATCACGTCGATGAACATACCATCATTGACTGAATCACGTCGATGAACATACCATCATTGACTGGAATCACGTCGATGAACATACCATCATTGACTGGAATCACGTCGATGAACATACCATCATTGACTGGAATCACGTCGATGAACATACCATCATTGACTGGAATCACGTCGATGAACATACCATCATTGACTGGAATCACGTCGATGAACATACCATCATTGACTGGAATCACGTCGATGAACATACCATCATTGACTGGAATCACGTCGATGAACATACCATCATTGACTGGAATCACGTCGATGAACATACCATCATTGACTGGAATCACGTCGATGAACATACCATCATTGACTGGAATCACGTCGATGAACATACCATCATTGACTGGAATCACGTCGATGAACATACCATCATTGACTGGAATCACGTCGATGAACATACCACCAAATCAACGTCGATCAAAATGTTCAGAGAAAGACTGACATCTATAAACTGTCCGTTGCAATTGCACCAATACTGGTTTGTTCAACATACTATTCAGATTCAAATACACAATGTGTCACCAACATGTCTGCCTGATGAGATTTGATACAATGTACAATGTAACACTTATTTAAGTTATCATTGAACAAATATTCAATCTTTCAGCTCAGCCTCACATCTTCTTACACAGGGCCACAAAGTTTAAACATTACTTTGATTTCTTTGATTACTTTGATTTAACACTTGCATTCAGACCCATAGATATTTATTCTTGCATTAATGGCAACAGAGAGCTTCCTTCATTACACCTCTATAGCTACCCTAACAGAGTTACATTAAAATTTGATAACAGAACTGAATTCCAATGTTAGCAATGATTCATTTGTGTGTTTGTGGTTTGTTTTGCGTGTGTGTGTGTGTGTGTGTGTGTATGTATATATATACTTTGATGATAAAACTGATTAATGTCCTTTTCTACAAATGCTTATGTTTTCTTTCTTTTGACACAGCTGACAGTGCCCTATGCCAATCTCCTGGGTATCACCAACGCTCGTAATGCCATCACTCCCGACCAGTGTGATAGCAGGGACAACAGCGTTTCTTTCGTTCGTATAGTTGAGATGAGCGGAGTAGGATTCCTTGGGGTTTACAATCCTGATTCATCTCAAGTAGATTCCTTGGGGTTTACAATCCTGATTTCATCTCAAATACGTAGATTCCTTAGCAATCCTGATTCATCTCACAATTCCTTGATTTACATCTGATTCATCTCAAATACGTAGATTCCTTGGGGTTTACAATCCTGATTCATCTCAAATACGTAGATTCCTTGTTTACAATCCTGATTCATCTCAAATACGTAGATTCCTTGGGGTTTACAATCCTGATTCATCTCAAATACGTAGATTCCTTGGGGTTTCTCAAATACGTAGATTCCTTGGGGTTTACAATCCTGATTCATCTCAAATACGTAGATTCCTTGGGTTTACAATCCTGATTTCATCTCAAATAAGTAGATTCCTTGGGGTTTACAATCCTGATTCATCTCAAGTAAGTAGATTCCTTTGGGATTTACAATCCTGATTCATCTCAAGTAAGTAGATTCCTTGGGATTTACAATCCTGATTCATCTCAAGTAAGTAGATTCCTTGGGATTTACAATCCTGATTCATCTCAAGTAAGTAGATTCCTTGGGATTTACAATCCTGATTCATCTCAAGTAAGTGAATCCCTTTGGGGTTTACAATCTTGATTCATCTCAAGTAAGTAGATTCCTTGGGGTTTACAATCTTGATTCATTTCAAGTAAGTAGATTCCTTGGGATTTACAATCCTGATTTCATCTCAAGTAAGTAGATTCCTTGGGATTTACAATCCTGATTTCATCTCAAGTAAGGATTCCTTGGGGTTTACAATCCTGATTCATCTCAAGTAAGTAGATTCCTTGGGATTTACAATCCTGATTCATCTCAAGTAAGTAGATTACTTGGGATTTACAATCCTGATTCATCTCAAAGTAAGTAGATCCCTTGGGGTTTACAAACCTGATTCATCTGAAGTAAGTAGATCCCTTGGGATTTACAATCCTGATTTCATGTCAAATAAGTAGATTAACATCCATCCACACACATTTGTTCACTTAACTATGTATATTTAAGGATTTTTCTCATGCAAATTGAGAGGAAAAGGATAGAAAAGAATATTTCTAAATGATAGCACTTCTTTTGAATGTCATTGATTCTCTTTGCAAGATGTTTTGTTTAAAAAAAGACTTATAATTAAGGGGGGTGAAAAAAAGGAAAAGTAATGTTTGACAAAGCATTAGTTTTATTGCATGTCATTGAGTGCCCGCTTTGAAATTTTTACTTTTTCAATTAACTTTATCAGTGCTGCTAAATCAGTACTGCTCCTAATTATTCATGTAACCTAATTATTCATGTAACCTAATTATTCATGTAACCTAATTATTCATGTAACCTAGTTATCACTTTTGTGTATTCTTTTGTGTGGTAGCTTGCATTACTTGTGCAAAATAATGCCAAAGGAAACTTCACTGGAAACATAACAACAGACAGTTACAGTCTCAACTCCCAGACTTCAAGACGTCGTCTGTTAGCAACCTCGAATGTAACTGGCTCAATTTTCGCCGGCATCCAAAATCCTACCACTTGTTTGGAATATGGAGAAATTATGTTTTTCAGTGTTAGCAACACCTATTACCCCATCTATGATGTGTGAGTAGACGTTTCAAAATGTGCTTGTTTTTTTGTTTTTTTAATTTAAAAAAAATTGTTGTGTTCATCAATTATGATATAGCCTTTTTTTTTTTTTTTTTTTTTAATTTTTGTGTTCATCAATTATGATATAGCTTGTGTTTTAAAATTTGGAGCAAGTAAGTAAGGCTGTCAAGTGAGGCTGTCAAGATGACAATTTTCTTTTAATGTTCATTTCCCTACCCAGTATAAATATAATTGAACATGGAAATATTATGAAAATAAATATAAAATTAAAATTTTTAATAAATTACAACAAGCATATAACATAATGATATTTATAATAGTAAGCTGCTACATACCATCCAGATATACATTGGCAAGTGCGACGTTTATTTATTTTTCAGCAATAATCTGTACAATACCAATTCGAACTTTGACTATGGAGGGTTCAGAGCATTGATTGAGGCCCAAGCTCAAACTGCCACCTCCACAACTCTTTTCGCCTACAAGTTCACGGATCCTGGTGTTTACAGTTTCTACCTGAGCACAGACATCAATAAGAAAATGGTACGAATGGAACACATCGTTATCATAGACGTTGTTGTCAAGAGGACAATTTTTGAACACTTGGGAATGAAGATAGATTTATTCTCTATATCTGAGCAAAAGTGAAGGCTCATTAAGTATAATAATCATCCTTTGTGGAATTTTTTGTCTCACATGACCTGCCAGTATTAGGGCCATAGGGATTCTCTTTAAGAATAGCTATTGCAGTTCCTTGTCAATAAGAAGATTATCAGCCCACTCAGATTCACTGGGATGAAATCAATTATCCTAAACAAGATTTGTGATAATTTGGCTGTTACATGTCATATTCTGATGTGTAATGTCTAAATCTTTATAAGTTCAGAAAAAATGACAATGTACTTTCCTTTTTAAATTGAGGAAATGAATAAGATATAGTAAATATAAACCCCCATACTTTTTGTATTTATATGGACATCATATAACCTGGTTTTCATGAAATGTATTAGATATGGTAAATCTAAACCCCCATACTTTTTGTATTTCTATGGACATCATTTGACCTGGTTTTCATGAAATGCAAAAGCCCAAACTCTATCCCAAAATCTCTGTATGATAATTTGGTTTGGAAAAAATCTCTGATAGTGGGATGTCAGCGGATCTTCTTCTTCATGATAGGTTTGTGGCGTATCGAATGCCAGTCAAGGGATTGGCGGTGTAGAGGGCTTATCAATATGTGTTTTCTAAGGAGATGGTTACAAGTTATGAAACACAGCTCAGGTTACAAAAACTGGTAACAACCACTGTAATGTCTAGTTAATGTTTTACAACAAACTTCTAGAAATAGGACAAAAACAAAAGCATTTGTCAACTCTGACACACACAAAAAAAAACCCAACAAGAACTGAGAAGCAGAGGGACTAAATTTGTTGATGTGCGTTAAGATTACTTTGAAAATAAATTGCCTGTTATGTCAGCCAGGTATCACTCTAACTTGCCATTGACATTCTTTGTTGCAGTACATAAGTGTGATGCCTCAGAATACACAGTGCACCACCAGTGGTCCCTACTTCCCTACTACACCAACGTACGTGGTGCAAAACGGTATTTCGGTGGATCCTAACATCCTGAAGGAGCCAGATTGGCTGATCATCTTCATACTATTGGCCTGTGCACTTTTGGCCATTATCATCATGCTCATTATCTTGGTAAGCAGCTGGAAGGCTTTCTCAAACAACAGGCGTCTCAGTTGTCACATGTTCATCATAATATATTCACCATACTTTGCTTTCATGACAGTAATATAAATGTAACAAATATTTATATTCACTTCATCAAATCTTATCAATTCAATTTATTTCATTTTGCGCATTCTTAATATAGTCAGGAATATCAAGAGCTGTGAGTTGAATGGAACAGAATTTTATAACAAAAGATAGTGAAAGATTGAAGGTATTATTTTATAATGATTAGTGTAAAGAATAATTTTTGTTACCTTATTATGCATATTTTAATGCCCTAAAATTGTTGAGGCTTAAAATTGATGTAAAACCGATTTCTTCTTTCAATTTCAGTTGCTATTCCGCAAGTATGGATGGGCAAAGACTTCCTATTTGTATCCCTTCTATCGCATCATTGCCAATCGTTACAACTTTGACGATTACTCTAGCAAGGGTTCGACTGTGTACCCAGTTCGTAAATATCACCGGAACATGCAGGCTCTTGCTTTAGGAGACGCTAGCAGCCTTGATATGGGACCATCAAACGCAATCTTAGATGGTGTGTATCAGATATCTTATTCACATGACATTCTAATTTCTTCTTATTTTTCTTCTCCTTTTCCTCCTCTTCCTCTCCTCTTCTCTTCCTCTTTCTTCTTTTTTTTCTTCTTTTTCTTCTTCATAATATTTGTGACTGTAGCTCTTTAAAGAAAACATTTAATTATGCACTTTATGATATTGAGTTAAAAGTTTTTTACCGTTTGTCTCCTTTGTCATATCTCAGTTTGTCATATCTCAGTTTGTCATATCTCAGTTTGTCATATCTCAGTTTGTCATATCTCAGTTTGTCATATCTCAGTTTGTCATATCTCAGTTGAAGCCTGAGAATGAGCTCTGCTTGAAGATTAATGTTAAAGTCCCCATTTGAATAAGTTAGTCATGGCTTTTTAGGATTTATAATTATAAGATGTGACAGGTTAAGATATAATTGTATTGTCAGTAAGGAGGCATGTTTCTGTTGTCATATATTCTATTTATCTCTATATGTTTCTCCCTTTCCTAATGACATTGGAGAAAAATGTTCCATTGCTTAAGACCTGAAATTTACAAAGGATTAAGATGAGGCCAAAGAGGAACATTAATTTAATAGGTGATGTTATTGAACTAACCAATCAAAAGGCTTTTGAAAGACACCCAGTGATGCAATGACTGAGATTCCTTGCAGCCATTACAAATCCGATAATGCTGAATTATTACCATAATGACACAATATTATGCTGGAAATAAATCAACTTTTATCAAATATGTTTAAAATTAAAAAGATGACATTGTAAGCCAGTAATTGATCTCATTATTATTTTTTTTGTAAACAGCGGGCGCTGTTGAGGTGAAAAACGATGACTTCTGGGACTATGACCGCCAGACTGACCTAGAAGGATTTAGATCTCAGGTTGTTTACGACACTCTGGCTAAACAGTCAAAGGGGGTGACGCAAGCCATTGGCCAGCACAAAGATAATGTCAAACTGATGTACCAACGCATTGCCAATCAGACAGAGTCTCTCAAAGGTGAGAAGATTTTAGCTGTTATCAAATGAACAACGAAAATTAAGGATCCATTTCATAATGTTGGATTTCCTTGTTTTACTTCTGTATTGTCCTGGTTTTAGTTTTTTGAGTTTACACAAATTATTGGTGGGCAATGAAGATTACATTTTAGTACTATTTATTTAGCTTTTTTAATTTTAAAATAGCAACAGTTGCTTTCAAACATATTTCACACTATAAAGAAAAGTTCAACTTCCTAATGATTGTAATAATAAACAATGTTTTTTTTTTTTTGTTTTTTGTTTTTTTGTGTGTTGTCAATATATGTCAACAGTTTGTTGATAATACTCCCACTTCAGAGTTAATTATTT
Organism: Doris montereyensis; assembly: GCA_037039925.1. NCBI lineage: Eukaryota > Metazoa > Mollusca > Gastropoda > Nudibranchia > Dorididae > Doris > Doris montereyensis. Next base: position 96,781 of record JAXRKP010000606.1, on the reverse strand, counting down.
TTCAAAGGTGTATTAATGTTTCTATCTTTAAATGAAAAGAAATAGTTTCATTCATAATAATTGAGAGAAAGAAATTCTATGATAATCCTTTTCTTCTTTATTCAACCTAAACTACTAGGCTTGTGGGCAGCCAAGATGAATCTAAATGGAACATCAGCTTTGGCTACAGATGAGGATTTAGCAAATTATGAGAGGAAATTGGAGTCTTTGGAAATAGAGTTGGAAAGACGCAAAGATCTTGGCCGCCAATTCGAGACAGTTCTTAACCGCCAAGAGAATCTCATGCAAGAGGATGGAAAGGCTAGAGAGGAACATCAGGTCAATGACAAATATATGATATAAGATATACGGCAATATGCTCCATGACAATTGGGAATTGAAACATTTTATTTGTGTGCTTAGCTCTTGATATAAACTTAGTTTGTTTATCAATAGCATCAGCTGATACACGTTTGTAATAGCAATGTTTGGGTCATCCCTTGCCTACAATCAGAAAAGCTCTCACTCTCTCCTCTAACAAAATTTATAGAACAGTGTATTTTTAATGTTTTAATAACTGACTGTGCAGTGTCAATATAGCTATCAAGCTGATTTTTTTTAAAGGTTTTGTCAAACTGTGTGCTTGCACTGAATGTTTACCCTTGACACTTCAGATCAAAACTTTTAAATTTCATTTTTAGAATAAAAACATTAATGTTTAGCAGTGAATAAAAAAAATAATTTACATTTCTTTTCGTCAATTTTACAGGTCAACTACCAATCTTCTCTTCGTGAAGCATCTCGCTTACTGTCCCAACACGCAGAATATATCCAGAAAGGGAGGCTACTGTGGATGGAGAATTCCAACATCAAATGCATAATGTTGTAGACCAAAGAGTTGCCATTCTATTAGAAAAGATGTCAGACGAATCCAAATCAGAATGCAAGAGGACAGGAGCTTGGGGAGTGCTTGGAGATGGTACTGACTTGCCCTTCAACTTTTTTAACAACTTAATCCTTTTAACGCATTGTTTTATAGGCAGTCTCGAGTTCTTTAAAGTACTTTGAAGTACCATTTTATGGAGGCACAATTACAATCATTGTTAGCAATTTATTGATATTCGTGTTAGATTTACAAGTCAAATTTTGCGATAAAAAAAGTTAAAATAAAAGAAATCAACAAAACAATAAGAACAACTAAAGTTATATGAACTTAATGGTTCTATGATTTTGTTTTAAAAGAAGTGTTTTCACTATCATTTCAAATGTATTTGGACCATCAAAAATGTGAAAAACTGTCTCATTCGAATTTCCTCATGTTAATACTATGGTAATCTGTCGTGTTGTAAGTTTTTTCATGGCTAATAGACCTAATAGTGCTTACAATGCACATCAGCATCAGAAATAATATTTACTGAGAAAACATCACACAATTATCTTTGATAGAATGACAACTATGTGCTAAATAATAATTCTTTTCTTTGTCTAAGAAAAAGTTTTAATCTCTAGAAATCCTTACCTTTGTTCTATACACTCAGCCAAAATTCTCCCAATACATTCAAATTATTAATTTTTCAATCTGTTTTCAATTTGACTTTGTTCATTTTTTTTTTTTCATTTTCAATTTTGTTCAAGGCACTGGTGGTCAGCTTATTACACCAGGCTCCAATGCTCCGTTGCGTAGATCCGATTTGTTCACCAACACCAATTCAATCAAGGCCAGCAGTTTGATCGTCATAGATGAAAAGACCGGACTGGTTCGACCCAAGGCAGGAGCCCAGATGGTTCAGGAAGATGGGCTTGTTGTGTCTGTGCCCAAGGACAGTTTGTACATCCTCAAACCGGCCATGTTCTCCCCATCCAGGGCAATGTGGCTTTCGATCCTGTCACGGCACGACTTGTCTTTGTGGTGGATTCTGCAACAGGTACAACATCGTCTGAGAAATGATTTCATTGAAGAAACAAAGAAAATTTTATGTTTGGTCTACATTCCAGTACAACCGCTTTACATAATGTCTTTTTTGTCCATAAACAAACGTCAAAGTTTTTTGGTTATTTTGATTTTTAAGCAGTAGCTATTCAAATCCCATAAAACTCATTTTTAGTCAGTTTTGCAGGGTTTTTTATGCTAACAATTTCACAAAAGCATGTTATGTACTTACTCAAGATCAGGATATCTGTGATTTAGCTTGTTGATATCTATTCATTCTCATCACTTTTCAAGGCACTTTAGAAAAAAATGAATCACTAAAACGTTAAGGGCAGAATATGGATTTTCATTCAGAAGTTCAATTGTTAGTATTTTAACATTCCATTCCCATACATTACTGACTGGATTTAAAGAATTAAAGATTCTTTCTCAAGATATTATTTTAAAAACCATTTGCTTGACACATAATGGCTTGTCACGTTACATGAAAATTCTCATACATGTATAATTATGAGATACATATGATCTACCTTTAATTTAGGTGAAGCTACCAAGACAGATGAACCATATATCCCGTATGTGCCTTACCCTGTCGAGCCTCAAAGCGGTCAACGAGTGAACACCAAATTGAAACCAATGACCAACAAGTCTGACTTCAAATGGGGTCTGCCCATGTCTGACCCCGCTCTCGGCCTCCATGTCCCCATTCTTGCCATGACCACTGGTTCCGTCATTCCAGTCGGGGGAGTTCATACCGACCCAGTCACGGGACTTCCAGTGCCAATTGAGGTCAATTGAGGGCTTTTAGGGGTGGTTTTTATTCATAAAAGAAAATTTCCTTTTTTAAAGTTCCTCAAGCAGCAGACCCAAAAGGGGTAAACAACTCTTTATAGAAAAGTTTCTAAAGAAATAAGTTTAAAAATGGAAATGGAAAAGTATGTTTATTCCAGCCTTCTTTTTACATTTTTATACTTCTGTGAGTTATGTCCTGAAATTTACCTGAAGAATTACAACTGCTAGGCATCCTAAATCATGAATTAACTCGGTTTTTAGAAATATTGCAAGTTTTATCTAGATCATAGACGAAAGTGAAAAGTAAAAATATTATCTGGTTTTTATGAAGTTACATTACGATCTTTTTATTGTGATACTGGTTTGACACGTATTGGCAATGTGAATTCTGAGACAAGAAGATAAGGAGGTGGTGGTTAAAGATTACATCCTATTGTTTACCTTTTACCTCCAGCTGGGATCCATGATGGCTGACCCAAACAGTGGACAGGCAGTGCCAATCCTAGCTGTGACAGTAGATCCAGAAACAGGTCAGCCGATATGTTATCGTCACAATGTTCGAGATAATTTAAGACATAGGGACTACCAAGTATCTGTGTAATGAACACAGACGTGTAATAAATTATATTGAAGTCTCGCAGGAACAAAAGAGGAGACAAATACAAAGCAATAGAAACAAATCTTTTTTGTCACTCAAAGATTATTTTCTGCCTGTTCTTTTGTGTTTATCTTATATTTATTCCGATTTGTCTGTACTCCTCATTTTTGACATTCTATTTTCCTTACGGCTTGCCTTTACAAGCATCATCTTTGTAGTAATCACATAAATGTGGAAAAGATATTGTATGAAATACTTTAGGCTTTGATTGCATGAAAACGTCTATCAATAAATAGTGTTCCTCACTTTCTTTTCTCTTCCTATCATAATTTCTCTGGATTTTAATCATTTGGCTTTTTTTTTCTTTTTTTTTTTTTCTTTTTACTATGTTGCTTACTTACTCCATCGACCTCAACCAGATGGACATGACCTCTTTCCTCCATTAGTTAAAGATGAAGTTCATCTTTCTGTTGCTAAATGTAGATTTCAGGGGTCCTGACTTTCCCTGAAATATTTATTTCTGAAGTTTCACTTGTCTCAACTTTTCCCCCACCCCTTTTTAAAAATTAAGTTGAGTTGAGCAATGTAAATGCATGGGAGAAACGCAATGTGAATGCTATATAACAGGCACAAATATAACTCATATATATATATATATATATATAGGCACATTTATATATATATATGGGCACATTTGTTTTATTTTTTTTAAATCTACACACTATTTGTTCATTCACTTAGTGTATATTTTATTAATTTATTCTTCTGATATCTTAATTGATTATAAGTCTTTCAGTTATGTTAATTCTTTGTAGCTACAAGAGCAAGATGGACAAAATTTATATTTCAAATATTAGTTTCATGTTTTTCATGAGTTTATGTGTATGGCATTTCTAGGCGTGGTTGTGCCCATTGGTGGAACCAAAGAGGGTTCGAACTGCCACATACCAATCATCCCTGGAGACGAATATGTTGACACACCCAGCAAGAAGTTGGTTAGAATCCATAGTGGCCACCTGGATGACGCTAACGTGACCCCAAGTGCTGGAGGATACCAGGCCCTGTTGGACTCCACCATGTTGGCGTGTGAAGTCAGGGCACTAGACGCTGTGCGGGAATACAAGGAAGCTCTGTATGCAGCTGGTAGGTGTCAGCACTACACTGAGTAATTGAGGAGTCGTTTCAAAAGTCTGTCTTTGTCCATTTTTTTGAAAATCCTAGGGAATAAAAAATCGTCATGCTTTCTGAAAACACGTGGAAGTAATATGATGAAAATACATCATGTTTACAGTCATTTGAAACTTAGAACTCCCAAAGTCAACAGTGCCATGATTTTTTGACATTGTTCTCTAAATGACGTAGTTGTGACTTAGGCACACTGTTGAAACGACCCCTTCAATTGTAGGTCAAAAAGGATGGGGGAGGGGAGTAGGTGGAACTGTACTTGCAGCAAAATCGTCAATCGAGGAATTTGCCATGTCAGATTCAGCTTCATCTAAAATTTGAATTTTTCTGTAAATTAAGATTTCAGTTAATGATTTTCCATCAGTAATAGCTTCAACTCCAAGGGGAAAATGATGATGTTAAGTTTTCATGAAAATAACCCAAATAACTCAATAGTTTGATTAGAGATAAAATATGTGCATAATATGTGCTAATATTCTTCTAGAACTGTTGTAGCTGCATGAAAAAATGATTTATTTGTTATTTGGTTTTGAGGTCTGCAAGGCGGCAGTGTCAATGTGAGACACGAGGAGGCAACTCTGACAGCTGCCGTGAAGGAACTGGTAAAAACTAGGGAGAAGATGAAGGCGTGGAAACTGCGCACGCTTCATGACATTGAGCGCCGTAAACAGAGGGCAACAATTCTAGCCACAACAGGAGGTTCCCCTGGTAAGTAGGCTGTCACATATGCCATTGATAGCAATGCAATTGTCAAGTATCATTTTAATGCTTGTCCTCGCAATCAATGTCCATGTTTACTCGCCATTTTCTTGTATTAAAGAAGAGGTAAAGAGGATGTTATTCACTGAGAAAAGAGGGCCATAGCATACTGAGATAGTTTTATTTATTTATTTATTCATCAGTTCCCATTCTACCTTCTGCTGTGTGGGTTCAGATGCCTAAAATAATCTTTTTCCAGGCTGCCCTGTCCTGACATTTCCTCTTTCCTGCCAGCAGCGCCCAACCATCCATGTGACAGATAGCTTAAAATTACCTCCATTCAACCGTGACAGAAGGAATTAATTTTTTTTTTTTTTTAAATCAGTAATTTAAGTACTTTTTGCCACATTGGTGGTTTGTGAGGCCTGCTGGTAAGACATGGATCATTGAATATGGTTAATGGAATAAATTAGAACCATTAAGTCATTGATGTCAAAAGTAGTTTCTTGCCTATTAGCTTTGAACTTTGAAAAAAAAGCTCTTACTTATTTCTTTCAGGCATGTACGAATTTTCCAAAACTGGACAACTTCTACCTATCCTTGTGGGCACCACCATGAGTGACCCATCCGGTTCTGGCCAGGAAGTGCCAATCATCGGAGCCGAGAGAGACGTTGTAACAGGCAAAGTCATTCCACTAGCCGGAACCATGGAGGATCCTGAAGGAGAAGGTAATGACTGCAATGTTGAAATCAGCTTTTAAATTGTGTTTATCAGTGCCATCATTGCAATGTGTCATAAATAGCTTGATTATCTAGTACAAAAAATGGATGCAGCAACATCATTAGAAGACAATTCTTTTGATGATTGGCTATATTTTGAATACCAGTGTAAAAAAAAATAGAATTTGGCTGATTACAGAGAAAACATGATATCTACCTAAACAAGATTTGTAACTAAAAATTTGAACGAAAAAAGGAAAATGCGATGAAACAGACTTAATTATCTAGCCTGCAATTTAAATGAGGAATTGTAGCATACATCCATCTTCACTTTAATTACTAATACATCTGTAATTTATTTTATGTAGCTATGAGTTCACATATTTGTCTTTCCTAATGAAGTAGAGACATTGCAATATAGAGATATTGTAAATCACTACTATGATCGAAATGATTCAGCTCAATCATATACAATAACAGCCCTCCCTGCCTCATTCATCTTGACCCCCAACCACCATCAAAGGAAAAATCCAATACCTTCCCCCACCCCCTCTCTAAAAATAAAGCAAAAGAAAATAAGAAAACAGAGCAAACAAAAACCCAAAACAAAAGGAATAGACAAACACCCAGACTGGTTTCACAACAAAATTGATACCAAGACACACCATCTATACCTTGACGTTTGATCTTATTGTTATGTTCCTGACAATGCTCTTTACTTTGTCCATCTCAGGTCTGGTTCCTATCACAATTGGAAGAAAAGCTGTTGATTCCGTCACAGGGGAAATGAGCCCAGTAGTCGGTATCCGGCGCAACCCCGAAACTAAGATGGCCGTGCCGGTCACGCTGTCGTCCAGTAGCCATCGCAAGCCCCGTCCTCCTCCTGGTGCCATCACTCTCCTGGAGGAAGAGGTGATGGCTCGCCGCGGTTACTGGAGAAGACAGCGAGCACGTGAAGACGACATAACCCTCAAACAACATCAGCTCACCATCGAGCTCATGTTCAACCTTGACTCTGTGAGTAGCAAATCCGCAGAGTCGAGTCTGGATCGCATTGACTTCTTGGTCAATCAACTCAACGAAGCAGCCAAGGAAGAGTCCCAAAGGAAAGGAGCCTCCACACAGGAAATGGCAACGATTATCCCCCCTGGTGTCATGGCCATTTTGACCGATGGAGACAAACGAGAGTCCGAGGATGAAATGTCCCACGTGGCGACACATGTCAAGTTTTCAGAGATTGTTAGAAAGTTTTTCTCCAAGCTTCAGCTGGAAGAGAAACATTATACGGACAAAATGGATGATTTAGACGGGGCTATGAATCCAGATGCTGAAAACACAACGATTCAACGCTACAGACAGGTAAGAGGCACAGTTTCATTTCTGTTAAGATAATCCTGTTCACCAGAAGTGGTGATCTCAGGGTTTTCCCTCAGTAATGGCTACTGTTTCTCCTCCCCCACCTCCTATGGTTACCGTATTGTGGTACATTAAATGGTTGAAACATTTTTAAATGTTAGTGAATAACTGTAAACATAATGATGGATAAAATGTAAACACTTTTCTTTTATCTTTTTATATTTCATTTTTTAAATTTCAGTTATTACACTTTAATGAAGTCTTAAATGTTACATGTTTCTGAAGGATCTGAAAAAAACCTTTTGTCATCAAAACTCTCTATAAATATGTTTACTTGTGTCATTTAGGGGATAGAGTTTATAATTTGCTCAATGGAAAGTTGGATTTTAGATCTTCTGATTGCCATGAAAACTTAAATCGACGATGAAAGATGCAAACCGTCTAAATCCAATTTGGATTTTTTGAGAAAATGAAAGGAAAAGATGCTGCACATTTTAATCTATTTTCACAGACATTCACATATATTCGCAGACATTCGCAGATATTCACAGACATTCACAGATATTCACAGACATTCACAGACATTCACAGACATTCGCAGATATTCACAGATATTCACAGACATTCACAGATATTCAAGACATTCACAGACATTCTCAGACATTCACAGACATACACGGTTTGCAAGTGTCGAAAAGTAGACGCAGTAGGGATACACGGATTGGTCATATAGCTATTATACAGGTTTGTGTTGGTTCTTGTGCTACGGAATCCTAACTAGACGAAGCATAGGGACTTCCTAATGTTAAGAATACGAGAGAATGTTTTTACTAGTTTTTAGCTTACATGGATTACGACTTTCACCGTTGATATGTGAAGGGTTTGTGGGGTTTTTTAGCTTGATATTTTTTAATCATTTGTAATGTTGTTTTTTTTTAGGAAAACTAAGGCTTTTAGCTGAACTTAGAGACCAGTTGAAAACGAGAATAGAATCTCTGGACGAAGACCATTCTCGTGTTGAGCATTCTCGGCAACACTCAGAACTGTGTGCCAACGAAGCCCGTGTCGTTCTCACTCGCAGTGCTCTCCTAGCAGGAGACTATGATGCACAAGTAAGTTATGATATATCTTTGTGTGTTGAGCTTTAAAAAAAATATTTTCAACCTTGCACTAGACTTGAGCCCATGTTCAAACTATAGGAGAGCCTTTGCTTTTCACTATTATCTTCAACGCTAGATAAAAACCAAAGCTACAAGTTTTTATTAATAAGACAAAGTTTTCTGACTGAAAATAAGCAAAAAATAATCAATTGAATATAATTTTGACATCATGAATTTTTATATAGCTGGTATTCTCAATTAGAATATAACTTTGACATCATAACTTTTTATATAGCTGTTATGGTACAATATAACTTTGACATCATGACTTTTTATATAAAGTAGAATATAACTTTGACATCATGTCTTTTTATATGGTATTTTCAAGTAGAGTATAACTTTGACATCATGACTTTGTATGTAGATTCTATTGTCAAGTAGAGTATATCTTTGACATCATGACTTTTTATATAGCTCCTATTGCCAAGTAGAGTTGCTCCTTTAGGTCTTGGACTGTGGATTTTAATTGTGAGCAACGAGGCAGTTTGGGATTCAGTGAGAAAATGTTACTTGGACAGAAGTTTTCGTTGAATCACAGACGATCTGATGACGAGTATATGGGGGTGATACATCTTTAAATTTAAAAAAAGCTTTTCTACGTAGAATACTTTAGACTTGTGTATACATTTGGGAATTGACCATAAGATTAAGATACGCTCAATACATAATATGAAACGAAAAGTTAAAGTTGCTGTATTTAAAATATTCTAACTTATTTTTATCATTACTTAACTTATTTATTTACTCGAAACATCTTTCTCGATGTTGTTAATAAACTTATTTATTGCACTTAAGAAATTTTGTAGTAGTATGTGAAGACTCTGTCTTCAGTTTTCATTTTCAAAAGGGAATTCCATAGCTTGTTTCATATCTGATCAATAAGGAATATTGTGTCTATGTTTAAACAGTTGTGTGGTGTGTATGGAGATGCAATGGACGCAATCGGACAAGATTCCCAGCTCATTCCTTTGATCAAACAACTGATCGCCATGTTGGAAGCTGGTGGCCCGTTCTATTTGTCTCCCGAACTTCTGAACATCATCAACAACAGATACAATGTAGCTGGAGGATCAGACGTATCCAACATCAACATCTCAGGTAAGTAATGCAAGTTTTGGTCCAAGTCTCTGTAAAAACATGCTCAAATTCGTACAGAAAAATTGAATTGCACCATAGATATTGATATGTGTTTGTTTTTACCCCTTTGGAAAAAAAATAGAGTTTTATTCATCACCTTTGAGAAATGTTCTTGAGAAAATGTTTCTAGAAATTGCTGTGCGGTCTGTTTTGCGCCTGAACATGAATGTATCTCTCTCGTTGTCTCTGTCTCTGTCTGTCTCTGTCTGTCTCTCTGTCTCTGTCTCTGTCTGTCTCTGTCTGTCTCTCTGTCTCTGTCTCTGTCTCTGTCTGTCTCTCTGTCTCTGTCTCTGTCTCTGTCTGTCTGTCTGTCTGTCTGTCTGTCTCTCTGTCTCTCTCTCTCTCTCTCTCTCTCTCTCTCTCTCTCTCTCTCTCTCTCTCTCTCTCTCTCTCTCTCTCTCTCTCTCTCTCTCTCTCTCTCTCTCTCTCTCGCTTTTCACCTCCTCCTCCTCATCTCCTCCTGCTCTCTCCCTCTGCATTGCTACTGTTTAATTATGAAAAGATTCTCCTACAATAATTCTTTTGTCTTTTAAGGCAAAATATAATTTCTGGATATTCACTGTTACTGTTGGTTGTACTTTTAAGATTTTTGACTGTATTTACATCTGGATTTTATGTTTATCATATGGACAATTAGGACATGGGGACAAAATGGCCGAGTGGTTAAAAGGTATTGCACTCTGACCCAGAGGTACTGGGTTCAAGACCCACTTCACGCATTTCGTTTTTTATCCTTGGGCAAGAATATTTGACCCTATTTACTCACTTGAGCAACATGGGTGACTCCTGTTGCATTGAGGGTAAGTCCAATGATAGTCTATATTCCTTTCTCTAAAGAAATTGGAATGCCTTTCGGTGCCTGCACGGACAGCACTATTTTTTTTTACATGGAAAATGTTGAAAAGTATCATTTTAAAACTTTTCTTAATTCTTCTCTCCCTTTGAAAAAAAAAGTTTGTCGGTCACACTCAGTTCGATTTTCTGTAGCTACAGATTTTCTTCTTCAAATTTAGATACTTGCTCAAAACATGAATTGTTTCCATTAGGTCTGCTTGAATTCCTTTAAAAGGGTTATACTTTACATTCTTTATTTTAAAAACAAATGTGCATGCTGTATTGGTGCAGGTGTCAGTACTCACAGCGTTCACACATTCAAAGACGTGGAAAGAAACCAAACGAAGACAGACGTCAAGTTAGTGAAAAGTTCCAACTTAGACAGCAGTGGAGTTTTTGATAAAGCTGTGACTACTGCAACTGACAGTCCGTCCATCATTGTGATAGGCGACATGTCGAAAGCCAAGACGACTGGCACCCTGACGGATGAAGAGTACAGAGACAAGAAGAAATATCTGTTTGAGAAACAGGCCTACGAGGCAGCCAAACTCGAAAACGACTTACATTCTCAGGAAGTCCAGACCACCAATGACACTCTGAAAGATTTTGAAGCCAAAAAGGACCAAGCCTGCCAGCAACTGTCTGACGAAGCCAGAGCTAAACTTGCGCAGGCCAAGACTGATGCCGAGAAAGAGAAGATCATCATGGAACACGCTGCAAACATGTCCAATCTGTCAGAGAAACTAGAGCGTCAAAAGCAGCAACGATTGGCTGAGCTGAGAGAGAAACTGCTGGAGAAAAGGCGGAGGCAGAAGAAGGATCTTCATAACAAGCATATAGCTGAGGCGCAAGGTTAGTTTGAAGATAGTCTTGATTCTTTTCTTGTTGTTTTTTTATATCTCATTCTTATGCACTTTTCTTATATTTTGCACCAATGATCACATGAATCGCATTAAAGGATAATTGACGTATGTATAGTGTCCGTATTGGAATCTTCAAAGATTCTACCATGTAGTGTAGTCTATATATTGGCTTCCAAAGCAACTATCAACCATGATCAACAGTTTCATTACCAGTCAAGTCTTTGTCAACAACACACACGATGTAGTTGCCTGATATTTGTCTTACTTTGGCAATGAAGTATTCAACTGTTTTCATGAGTAGTTAATTTATTATTGAAAGCAGTCTTTCACTTTATTTTTCATTCATAACATTTTATAAAAGCCACCAAAAGGGCCACAATGGAGCAAAGTTAAAAAGCATGAATGACTTATCTTGCTCATTCTGGGGCAATTTGAGTTAATGGTCTAGTTCATCGTGAGACTTGACTAGTGATGAAAGGTGTTCTGTTCTGCCTTCTCTTGTGGAGTTGTCACAGATTGTCGTTTATCATAGACAAAGAAGTCATGTTTAAATTTAGATGAAGAGAAATATAAACATACTAGTGATGTCAATATTCTATTGGTAAATCCAGGAAAGGCATATGTTGCTCCTGAAAAAGACACGCATATCTTTTGAAAGTGTCGAACAGATTAGTGCATTGTTAAAAAAAAGTGTACGCTTGCCTAGATAAATCTTAATAATATAATGTAAAGAAAGACGTTTCTAGCAATATCGGATCAAATGGTAGCACTCCTATGGAAAGTGAAGAGTCTTTTAATCAATGAACTCTCTTTGAGCTTTAATTTACTTACTCAAATTGATTTGATCGTCACCCCGTTCTTTTAGATAAAATAAATTTTGACCTTTGCCACTATTTTCTCGCGCAACAGGTTTCGGCGTTCCAGCAGACGAAGTTCCTGATATCCCTGTGCCGTCTCACGATGAACTAGACCATCAACTGAAGGTGCTCCAGAATGAGCAAGATAAAATGCAGGCAGAGGTATCTATGTTGAACACATTGCATGATATACTTTTTGCTTAGGATTAGAAAAAAACTCATTTACATGAAATTTGCTACTAGTGCTGTAATTTGTAAGAGGCATGGAATAGATGGCCTTCTGTTGGTATGTGGTATGTTACAAAGATATGATCATAACAAACATTGCATGTAAATGATCATTGTAATTGTACATTGTATCATAAGGAAATACATCTTGTTTAGATGACATCATGTTTTCTTTGTGAATTAAAAGTGAATTTTTAAGGTGTTAAATAGAAAGTATTATAATCAATAAAGACGATTTTAAAAGGGGGACAGTTTTCTTGCAGTGAAAGAGATCTTTCTTCTTGATATAAATAGTCAATAAATAATGTGCAATGTTAAATCCAGCACAAACGTTGCAGCTTTATATTTGATTATTATTTTTTACATTTTGCATGATAGTTTTCACATTGGAGAAACAAAAATAAATAAATTGCTTTCGTTTAATGAATTTTTTTACACATTAAATTTCCCATTAATGAAATTGACATTGGTCATAACAGCTCAAGCTTGCTTCAACACTTGACCTAGAATCTGAAGAAGATGATCAGACAGAAGCCAATTTCAACCAAATGGTTAAAAACCTTGGACTTAACAAAGAGCAGCAGGAGGAATTTAAAAAGTCTATGCAAAACCATCTGAACATTGGGGATATTGCCAAATCCATGGTGAAAAAACTGCGTGACAGGTCAGGACATACCAACGTGAGACAGCCAACTGATGAGGAATTGGCTCTCCTGTCTGAGGAAGATCAAAAGGCTCTTCTGGAGAAAATGTCATTAATGAATGAGGCAGACAGAAATTCAGAAGATGCTGCTTTGATGAAAGCCCTCAGGACACATGAAAACGTAAGGGAAATAACATATTCTAAATTCATAAGAAAGGACATACAATTTTCAATTAGTTCTCTTCTTGTTAATTACTGTATGATTAATTTGATGAATGTCATGACTGAAATGTTGTTGCTGTAGAATTTGACGACAGTCCTATCAACAGTTTCCTGATGCAAATAATATACACTTTCTGTCCTCAAAATATTTTACTAACAATGGTGTTTAACTGTTTAGTTTTGATTTTAGTACTGAGACCAAATAAAGCAAAGAGTGATTAGTTATTGAGGTAAAAGAAGATGTTCAAAATTTGCACTAATTATATTTCGTGTTCAATGAAACCCTTTTTGTCTGGGAACTTTTACACTTTGCAATATCAAGATATTATTATTACTAAAAGGCACTTATCACATTTACTCACGTCCTGTTTTAGGAACAAATGCGAAAAGGCTCAAGAAGAAGCACTGAAAGCACTCCTTCAGAAGTCGAATGAGAAAGATCGCAAGGAGATTATGGACCGATTCTACGATGCGCAACGTCTCATGCAAGCAAACCTACATGATGGCCGTGAGGCCAATCTAGACAAAGTCAAGGCTCAAGTCGCAGCTCGCAAAAGAATGCGGGAACAGCTTGCCAAGGATGACGCTGTTGGCAAAGAGCTTGACCGCATGACCAAGACTCATGTAAGTTGTTTTTGTTTAAATTGTATTACTTGTTACAGGTTTTCTCTGTGTTTGAGTAGTTGGTATAGGGAGAAGATTTTTAACTCTGGGAAACTGATAAATCTAAGAAAATTATCAGCTCAGAAAATTATCAGCCCTTGCTTATTCCAAAAGTGAAAAAGAATGTTTTTTCCTTATTGACTGAAGCCGAGATAACTAAACTTCTCAATTCGGGGTGGGGGGGGTGTTAGGGATTACAGATTGGGGAGTTAAGGACCACAATGTTGATTTTCTAGATGTTTTTTTTATATATTCGGGTAGAACGATCGTTTATTTGCCGACTTGGCCTAGCTCTGAGGGATGTAAGAGGTGGAAGGCAATCGTTGCAAGTGTTTTGTAAACACGCGCACAATTATAGAAAGGACGAATTATTTCAATGTAGTTTTTTATATAATTTCCATGGTCCTTGGTACTTGTTTCTGTTTGTTTTTGTGATAATGCTTTTATTGTAATTTTGATTATATTGCGTGTACATGATTTTCTCCATCGTCTTGTATTTGTTGATGCAGGCTGCTAAAGATGATGCAGAGGCAGCCAGCCTTATCACAAGCATCAACGAAAAACTGCACAGCGAGAAACTTAGCAGCCAGCAACAGGCAATGATTGAGGAACAGCTGAAGAAACAAGAGGCGTTGGATGTAGAGCATAGTAAGAGGGAGAGGCAGATGGAGAGAGACTTGGAAGATCAGCTAGAATCACAGAAGAAGGAAGTCGATGAACAGATTAATCAGCAGTTGAAACTTGTAAGTACACATCACTCCCAAGTTTGTCTAGTCGTTTAATGACACATTCCAATGCCATTTTGAAAGCATTATCATCGCCATACGGTGATGAGGTTTGTCCATTTTAGAATTTCACTTGATACAAATATCATTATATCACATTATATCAACATCTTTGCATTTCTTGTCAAGCATTACTATTGATGCTTTGGAAAATTACAAAATGCATGTCTCAAGTTCTTAATCCTGAAAGAAAACATGTTGTTTTTAAACTGCATCAAATCCAACAAATTAAATGTCAAAGTTTTAGCAATTATGTAATGGAAAATCTGCCCATCTTATAGCCATTACAGAAAGATACTATCATGTCTTATAGAGCAGTGGTTCTTAACCTTTTTGGAGTTACTGAACTCCGCAAGAACCGTTGGTATAGAGAGAAATGAAATGTTGCTACTGTGTTTGATTAGTTGATATAGAGAGAAATGTTGCTAGTGTGTTTGATAGTTGATATAGAGAAAATGGTACTACTGTGTTTGAGTAGTTGATATAGAGAGAAATGTTACTACTGTGTTTGAATGTGTTTGTGTTTGAGTAGTTGGTAGTGTTACTATTGTGTTTGAGTAGAGAGAGAAATGTTACTAATGTGTTTGAGTAGTTGGTATAGAGAGAAATGGTACTACTACTGTGTTTGAGTAGTTGGTATAGAGAAAATGGTATTACTGTGTTTGAGTAGTTGGTATAGAGAGAAATGGTATTACTGTGTTTGAAATGGTATTACTTACTAGTTGGTATGTGTTTGTATTTGAGTAGTTGGTATAGAGAGAAATGTTATTACTGTGTTTGAGTAGTTGGTATAGAGAGAAATGTTTGAGTAGTTGGTATAGAGAGAAATGTTAATATTGTGTTTGAGTAGTTGGTATAGAGAGAAATGTTACTACTGTGTTTGAGTAGTTGGTATAGAGAGAAATGTTACTAATGTGTTTGAGTAGAAGACTAGTAATATTTTGGAGTTTCTTAAATGCCTGAAAGTGGCAGTATATCTTTTTCTTCAGTTTCTTTCAATTCAATCACAAAAAGAAAATAGTGGGAAAGGTTGATAGTGAAAAGCAAACACACAGTGGTATTCATAGAGAGGAGAGGAGGGTGTACCGATTGTTGCTTGTCCTGTTCACAATTTTGAGTTTAAATGACACCCAGTGAAATCCGGATGCCATGAAAAGAGGAATCTTTTTAAATAGACGTTTTCTGTTGCCTTGTGTATTTTTGGGAGTTTTTATTTTATTTAACAAGAAGATGAGTTTTTGGGACTTCATTTCTTTCCACATAAATATTCAGGAATAACAAATTGTTGAATGAATTCCTTTCTTAATGAACACAATTGTAATCATTCACTTTGTTTATCAAGTCGGTGCGTTTAAATTCATGATGTTGTTTCTTATTCACTTATTTCTCTCAGGTACAAGACAATCAACAGGCTAAGTTTGAAAGAGAAGTTCTTCTTCAAGGTAAAAATATGTCGGAGGAGGAATACAAAAAATTAATGGACAAATTCAATCAAGAACAAAATGCAATTCAAAAGATAATGGACAATGAGAAGGAAAAACAGAAGACAGCGTTAGAACAAAGGGTGAGAGTTTGCATTATTTATTTCTTCTTGCTTGCACTTAGGTTAATTACTTAGTCTTGTACATTTCAATTAAACGCAATAATTAAAGATTAATGTTTAATCTTTACGTTGTGTTACAGACAATGATAAGAGGGGAAAGTGAAGTAGTTTTCTAATTTCTTGTCAACGTGTTTTTCATTCCTGAAGAAAACTTCACCATAGATATTAATCTTCTCTCATTTATTGCTCAGTAACTTCTTATAGCCATGGATTTTAATCTTCTCTCCTTTATTGATCAGTAACTTCATACAGCAATGGAGATTAATCGTCTCTCCTTTATTGATCAGTCGCCTGGTGCCGTTGGTAGGCCGTAACTCCCTTACACAATTTTGCATCTGACTATTTCCTGCTGATTCACCCTGAGGGTAAATTTCCATTGAAACTAACAAATAAACTTTTCTCCTTATTTTCTTCGCAGATGGCAGAGCGACGGGGCAAACAAAAAGAACAGTTGGACCAAATGAATGCCTTTGAAATGGAAGAGGAGCTCATTAAACAGCAGCAAGCTAGAGATGCTCTCAATGACAAGCTTGCTAAAGAAGTTGAACACTCTGCCTTGAAGGACTCCCTTAAGGTGAGCCTCTCTGTCTGTCTATCTGTCTGACTTTTATTTTCTTTCTCTCTGTCTCTGTCTCTCTGTCTCTGTCTGTCTGACTGTCTGTCTGTCTGTCTGTCTGTCTCTGTCTGTCTGTCTGTCTGTCTGTCTGTCTGTCTCTCTCTCTGTCTGTCTCTCTCTCTCTCTCTCTCTCTCTCTCTCTCTCTCTCTCTCTCTCTCTCTCTCTCTCTCTCTCTCTCTCTCTCTCTCTCTCTCTCTCTCTCTCTCTCTCTCTCTCTCTCTCTCTCTCTCTCTCTCTCTCGTCAAGGAAAAGGGAATGAAGGCACCAAACTGTTTGTTGATTTTTACTTTAAAAACTTTCCTCCAGATTATTTCTTAGAAATGTAAAACCAAATGTCAAATGTACAAATATAAATAATGCTAATAAATTAGATATGACTGTCAATAATTATTCACTATTTCTTATATTGCTTAACCCAACAATTAAAATACTGCTTGATTATTTCTCATTTTGTTTTATAGAGTTGTTTTTTGGTTGTATTTTTCTTTCTGAGACAGCATTTTCATTTATTCATGTATGCTGCTTTATAGGGTAAAGGGGCAAAGAGGCAGAGAATATGATTTACTCAGTCTTGCGTCAACGCCACATCAAGGAAGCTATCCACTTGGAAGATCAGTTGGCTAGAGAAAGGGAGGCTACCCTGACGAAAGCCAGGGCTGACATGGAGAAACAGGTACGTAGATTGGCCTCAAGCCATGAAAGTGAATTCAGGCTAAAACATATTCCTGGAAGATAAATCCAAGTTTCAATTTAGCATCTTTCCACCTGTGTCTTAGATAGGCATACCTGTTAGTGTTAACATTACAATCAAAAGCTTTTCTATTTAGTTTTTTTTTATTATCTAAGTGAAAAGGAAGCCTTGTCAAATAGAAAATGAACTTAATGGTTTTAATTTTTCTACATCAATTTTTTCAAGCTAAGAAATAATCAGCGCAAACACAGCTATACATTTTTTTTCAAGGAGTTTGATGGATTAGGG
Organism: Doris montereyensis; assembly: GCA_037039925.1. Classification (NCBI taxonomy): domain Eukaryota; kingdom Metazoa; phylum Mollusca; class Gastropoda; order Nudibranchia; family Dorididae; genus Doris; species Doris montereyensis. The sequence goes on along the minus strand of JAXRKP010000606.1, from coordinate 78,931 downwards.
GGGGGGGGTGCACTGTAATAAAATACAAGTACATTTGACTTATGAATAAGAGAAATAGGAAAGAAAATCAGGAAGTGGTTTATATATATATATATATATATATATATATATATATATATATATATATATATATATTATATATATATAAATACTTTGTATCTACAGTGTTTATGATTTTATCGACATGTATGCGGTTTCAATGTTCCGCTGGTCACCTGATACGTATATAACAAGCATATATCAACATGATCTTCAGGTCCTATTAGTTTTATGATTTCATTAAGATTAGCCAAGTTAGGAATTCATAGAAAGAGTCAGGTTTTGTTTACATTTCATGTCTATTTATACACCTTGTCTTAATAATATGATAAGAGATAAACCAGAGGGTAAGCAAAGTTCATAAACTGTTGCATTAACCTTCTGGGGATGTCTATCTCTTAGTGATAAATTAAACACAATTTTTAAAATATTTTTTTCTTTGTTTGTCTACTGTGTTTTATCAAATCCCAGAGATCTGATGAAAGAGAAGTTTTGTTGGCTGCCTTTGAGCAAGAGCTAGTGGACCTGATGGGCAACGCTGGCTCCCTGACCCCCGAGGAGTTGACTGAAAAGAAAGATCATCTTAAACACAGACAAAAGGTCTTTCAATTTAGTCTTGTTCATGTTACTGTTGCTATTAATATTAAGTCAATTTTCATAATGATAATATGCGATGACCTAAACCGTATTAAAAACATGGATTGACTTTTAGAAAAAAATTTAATTAACGTTTCAAATTATGTCATAACTTATGGGCCACCTTGTATTTGATGGACGCCATTTCAGAGTAAACGGGAGTCTCAAATTTTGAGGGTGTTTCAAAATTGAAAAAACCTATCTGACCCCATGTAAAAGATTTCTATTAAACTCTTTCATACTGAACGATTCACATGAAGTACCTCTGATACTGTTCGCAGAAACAACTTGATGACTTTGATGAATTGACAGAGAGGATGGTTGATAGGGCCGTGAAGAATATCCTTCCTGAATTGGATATTGCAGAGACAAATGCTCGACTCGATCTTAAGGACAAACAGTTGCAGGAACTGGCAGCTGCAATGCGCAAATATTCTCCTGTTGAGGAACTAAAGAAGAAATATGAAGAGGATGCCAGACGAAACCGCGAGGATATGGAGAAATTCAAGAAAGACATACTCAACAAAATGCAGAAAGAAATGGAACGGCAGAAAGAAGAGCGAAGAAAGAGAGAAGAACAGCGCAGAACCAATTAGTTGGACAGCTTCAGTAAGACAAAAGTTAAAACTTATTTTTACTCATTTCATCATCAAACGCATTGTTGTTGCTGACTTATGAATAACAACATTGATATCAGGAAAGGACATGAATCATCCTCTCATTTTGAAATGTAAAGCAGAATTTTCTCTGTAATTGTGATGATAATTTATTCTTCAGAATGTTTTTTTTTATAGATCTCTACATTCATTTCATCAGTTTAATTATGAAGTCATCAATCATTTTTTGTCAATCCTTTCACTCTTCTTCTTCATAATAGCTGCCCAACTCAATCCTTGAGTATTACTGTCAACTCGAAGAAGAAGCTTTTTAAAAATTATCATTGAAATAAATCATGATTTCTTCTTTTCTTTTCATTACATACAATCACAGCTCATATTATAATGCAATTTGTTAAATCACCAAACAGAAAACTGGAAAAAGATTTGGAAGATGAACACAGGAGAGAAGTGGAGCGTCAGAAAGAGAGATCTCAAGAGAAAGAAAGATTACGAAAACAACAGATGGATGAGAGAAACAGAAGACAGAAAGAAGAAATTGATAAGAGTAATCTCAGTGAGGAAGAGAAGAAGAGATTGATGAAGGAACACAATGATAATATGAATAAAATTGAGGTAAATAAAAGATAAATGAGGCAACAATAGCAAAGATGTATTAGTTTTTCCTCACCTTATACTCGTTATAAGTTGCTTTCACACTAAAATGCTCAATGATTTTTGTATGGAAAGAATATTTTCTTTATAATTATGCTAAAAGAAATATATTTCCAAGTCAAACCATCTTTTGTTTTCTTTCTTTCCCATTCATTTTGCTGTGATTACCCCCTTGTTGTGAATTTATCGTCTCATGTTTAAGCTCAATAACCATGCTTGTTAATGTTCAACACAGGAAAATCGTCAAGAGGAACAGAAGCGCCATGAAAAAGCCTAGCTACTAAACTAGAGGCCCGTAAGCAGAGGCGCAATGCGATTGCAGTGGCTGGCATGGAGAAGAACTCTCAATTAGACCTTGATGAAGAGAAAGGCGGGAATTGAATATGGAAGCCAGTGGTGATCTCCTCTTTGGAAAGGAAGAAGGTAAATTGCATAGAAATTTTAAAAAAGCTAAGGTTAACTGTGTGATCTGCTTTCACCAACATTTCTTCTTTTCCTCACACGTGTTGACATTGAAGGGTATGAAACACATGTGAAGATGACTTGAAGCTTAATGTTTCAGCCCAGGACTGTGTTATGGTTATGAGTATGGGTGATTTATTTTCAAAATATATTAATTGTTTTAAAATTATGCAATTGTCATTTTTAATTTAGAAATTGTTTGCTTCTGCTTAATTTTCAAGGCAAATTTTGAAGCTAAATTTAATATTTGATCTAATGATAAAAAAATTAAAAAGCATTTGCTTCTCTAGTCAGGATGAGGTAATACCATAAATTGGTAATTTTAACCCCTCATTTTAGTTTGTAATGAAAGTTTTAATTGTAATATTAAATTTGCTCTCATCTTGTGAACATATTCTAAATTTGTAAATCATCAACTAGTAATTTTAACAATACAATTTGTTATAAATTGGCCTTTTAACCGCCTCATTATATTTTGTAGGATTAACCAATAAAGAAATGTTTCTAGCAATAACCCATTCTATAACCTTTGAACCATGACCTAACTTAGCTAGTCATTCAGTGAATTTATCAAATGGAACACTGCAACAACAACAACGATTCCTCATGCTTGTTTCTTTGTCCGCAGAATAAGAGATGTAGTTTTCAACTTTTGATCCAGACCAGTGTCCAACATTTGTTTCTTGGGGAAAACAGCTCAACACTCAACACTCAAAAACTTGCATTGTTCATTTCAGGTGCACATGGATTACAGCAAATCTTTCCTTGATGTCAAAGATGCCCAGTGGGAGTAGAAACAAGGATGATCTCACCCCTGTTGATGTCAAACAGCATAACTCGCCATCGCAGTTTGTTATCTTATCGCTTTGGCGTTTTCCTCATACGGATGTTGCACAACGCAATTGACACACCAGATGTCACTCTTCTTCTGGCTTCCAACTTGCCTCTCCCTTCTCTGTCTCTGTCTCTGTCTCTGTCTTTCTCTGTCTCTGTCTCTTTCTCTCTCTCTCTCTCTCTCTCTCTCTCTCTCTCTCTCTCTCTCTCTAATAACTACAGGTAACCTTTGCTGAAGATAATTTAGCAATGTATTCTATTTGTCGATAACTACAAAAAAAAAGAAAAAATTGAAGATTTAAAAAAAATTTTGTATTTTCATGTTACTTGTATAGATAAGATCGATATCTGAATCAAGAGCTATATGAAGAATTAAGATCTTGTCAGACTGCATTACTGTAATGAGCATGACTCATCAAGTCTCAAGATATGACACGATCGTTACTGAATTCTGTCTGAATCATTTTGTTTTTTTTTTGTTTTTGTTCTAACTTTTGTCTTGCAGCAACAGTTTAGTTTTGATGCTTTCCGAACTCCATCTTTTTTAGTGTGAGGAACATAAGGAGTTTGTAACATTTTAGTGTGATGAGTTTCATCCGTGTGAGTTTGGATGTTTAGTGTGATGAGTTTGAATGGATTCTATTGGTGAATTTGTGATGGTGATTGTTTACTCATTGGCTCACATCAAGGCAGGAGATTTGACTGATGATCAGAATACTCAGTTTATGTTTAGGGGATTTGGATTTTACATGGTAAGCCACTCTTTGATTTTCTGATGAAACAAATTTTTTGTTTAGTGTGATGGACAAGGCTAAAAGTTTGGATGCCAGTGTCACAACAACAAAAATGTCTATTTGCCATTTTAGCAGCTTCAGCCTATTTAAACTCTTTTTTAGTCCCCTCCATTTAAAAAAAATTCTTTCCTAAACAATCACAATTTCATATCGAAGATCTCGAATGTTATAAAGAAAAACTCAAATTCACGGTTATGTCAAACTCTTCCTTAGGTCTGTCAAACTTTCATTTCAGGTTTAAAAGATGCCCAGTGGGAGAAAGATCTCACCCTGTTGATGTCAACAGCATTGAGTTTGTTAGCTTTGGGCGTTTTCCTCACAGTAGCCTAAATGCCCATGTTACTTGTATAGATAAGATCGATATCTGAGAAGAGCTATATGAAGAACAGATCTTAGTGAGACCATAATGCCCATTTTACCTAAATGCATTATTTTCTGCATAAATTGCTCCGCTAAATGTCTTGCAGCAACAATGCTTTCAAAACCAAGAGCGAATGGATTCTTTGAATTTGTGATAAATGCTCACATCAAGGCAGGCGATTTGACTGATGATCAGAATACTGCTTATGAGGGTATTTTACTGGTAAGTACTTATCTTCTTCAAATTATCATAAAGTGCAGCAGTAATTGATTAAAATTTCTTTATTTAAACTCTTTTTTCTCCATTTAAATTCTTTCCTAAACTCACTTTTTTATCCGGGAAATTACCAGGTTATCTAACTACTTTGTTTTTAAGACAGTAGCCTAAATGCCCGGCGCCAGCTTTTACCTAACTACTTTTTTTCCAGGAAATTACAAGCTTTCTAACTTTATCCCGTTTTTTTGGCAACTTTTTTATCCAGGGAAATTACCAAACTACTTTTACCCAGGGAAATTACAAGTTCCAAAACCAAGACTTTCTATCTTCTTCAAATTATCCAGGGGCAGTAAATTAAAATTTCTTTATTTTCTGCTCATACATCTTTCACTTTTTTATCCAGGGAAATTACAAGCTTTCTTAACTACTTTTATCCAGGGAAATTACAAGCTTTCTTACTACTTTTATCCAGGGGAAATTACAAGCTTTCTAACTACTTTTTTATCCAGGGAAATTACAAGCTTTCTTTACTACTTTTACTACTTTTATCTTTTATCAGGGGAAATTACAAGCTTTCTTACTACTTTTATCCAGGGGAAATTACAATCTTTCTAACTACTTTTTTCTATCCAGGGGAAATTACAAGCTTTCTAACTACTTTTATCCAGGGAAATTACAATCTTTCTAACTACTTTTATCCAGGGGAAATTACAAGCTTTTTAACTACTTTTATCCAGGGGAAATTACAATCTTTCTAACTATTTTTATCCAGGGGGAAATTACAAGCTTTCTAACTTAAACAGTGCTGTCTTTTCACATTATAATGGTACTCAGAAACAAGCATAGACTACTTTCGTTTCCATTCCAGGCTTTGCGAGTTGTTTGCCAAGACATGTTCTTCTCAAGATCACGAAACACACCAGCGACAACATCACTGACAGGAGCAAACCTCACGGATCACAGAAAAGCATTGGAGATGGCCTGACCGGTGTCGAAATTCAGATGACCGTGTGAACGTTATTGGTGAATTAGTTGACATGAAAGTGGATACGCCAGTCAACATTGACTATTCACCACAGGTATATAATGTCTTTTCATATATGTATTTGCCTCAATCTGTGATTTAGTATATCTACCACAATAAAAACAGGATGAATTAAATAGAGACTGAATGCCTTGCCATAAGAATATTCATATATATTTTTCATATTACTGATGATGATTATAATCAAAGATGTTGATTGTTGTAATGACAAACAAAAGATTTTAAAAAATGGATTTATTGTCCATATCCCTACACAAGGGCAGGCTCACCAGCTGTACATCATTTATCCCCCAGCAGGCCATTTACATTTCTCAACTCCCGGGGGAGGATACAATACACAAGCCTGTTAGGCTTTTCGTACCAAACACTCTGACAAGATATTTCTCCACCTGTAACTGGGTATTCATTCACACCTGAGTGAAGTGAGGAAAGTAGAGTGAAGTACTCTTCTTTAGAATATAATGTTGTGAAAAACAACTCACCTGTACCAGCCATAGGGCTTGAACAAGTGCTATCATGATAACCAGCTGACATCACTACGGTTCAGTCACAATGAAAGCAACAGTAGGTCATGAGCATCAATAAGACTAGGAGGAAAAAGAGCTTGGACAGCAATAACGAAACGATGTATGTCTCAATGACAGCAACAACCAAACTATGTATATGTTGCATAACGTATCATCCCAACGGAGCAAAATTCGAGACAATTCTGATTCTGATGATGCGTAAATTATGGAAATAAAAGATTTCCATTCCACATGTTTGAAATAATTTAATAACTAAAATAATAAGAATGTGAACTGTTCTACACCACCAGCGCATGTCGCAGAAATTGTATGGCTATGAGACAGCAGCCAGCAATGCACGACTTAGACAACAACTGAATGCTCAGGGTGGTTGTGCGCCATCTGGAGACTTTGTTGGTTCACGCATGGCAGAGTTGAAAGGCCTGAGATCTCCTCTCAGAAGTCCTGGCAGGTAAGGGACTTTAAGATTTATAGTAAATTATTCCCATGCATTTCCGTACTTAACGAGAAAATGAAATGGATGAATAGCAGGTAGGGAAATAATTGTTATTTTTTTCCTACTGCATAGTTTATATTTCCCCATGTTCATTCACTATCCTCTTCCTACCCCACCCCAGGTGAATGACGTATGGAATAGGAGAAAAGGAAAGTCTGTTTTCCCAGTTCACAGTTATTTGATTTTTTTAATCAAGAAAGAGCAACTGTTGTTCATGTTGCAGGGAAAATAATATGGGGTATAGTCAATAGATATATTAGCAGGGATAACAATATGGTCAACAGACAGATTAGTTGGGAAAACAATATGTGTTAGACTCTATAGTCAACAGACAGATTAGCCGGGAAAACAATATGTGTTAGACTCTATAGTCAACAGACAGATTAGCCGGGAAAACAATATGTGTTAGACTCTATAGTCAACAGACAGATGAGCAGGTAAAACAATATGTGTTAGACTCTATACTCAACAGACAGATTAGCAGGAAAACAATATGGGGTAGACTCTAAAGTCAACAGACAGATTAGCAAGGAAAACAATATGGGGTAGACTATAAAGTCAACAGACAGATTAGCAAGGAAAACAATATGGAGTAGACTCTAAAGTCAACAGACAGATTAGCAGGGAAAACAATATGGGGTAGACTCTAAAGTCAACAGACAAATTAGCAGGGGAAAATAATGGTATAGTCAACAGATTAAGTAAAACATCTTACTTTTCATACTCTATTGGTTATTTCAATTTATTCCTCCCAAAGTCATAAAAACGCTGAATTTGTTATTCTGAAACATTGATAGAGTGGTTTCATTCATTTTACTGTTTCAGTGGTACAAAATCATCCAGACCAACCCCCATGGTTTCAGCTCCAAAAGATGTTCTTGACTCACAGATTATGGACCTCCGTGCTAAAACTGACACTTTAAATGCAGAACTGGCTCAGGTAATTTCATTGTATTTTGTATTGTAGGCAATTGAGTTGTGAAAAAAAAAAATATATCATTTTATTCTTTAGTTCACGTTATTGATAAAAACTTTTTTTCCTATTAATAGAAATCCGCTTCAAATTATTTACAGAGTTAAAAAATGAAATTTCTGGAAAGTAATTCATTGCTACTGGGGGTAAAATAAGTAAAAGTATTTATAATTGTTGTAATAAAACTTATCAATTTTAGGTAATGATATAAAATGTAACAAGCATGTTTACAATTAAAGGAATTTCTTAGACGATGAAAGTTGATGTAATTCAACATCCAAACGTTGTGCTCATAACAGATTTAAGAAAAGCAGTGTGGCTATTTTTATTAAAACATGAATATGCAAAATGTTATATTTTTCTAGGTGGAGGGTGGGGGCTCCATAGATTAATAGGCAATCAACTAGTCTACATATTGTCAAAATGTCAGGGTTGACAAAATATCAGGATTGACAAAATATGCAGATGATTGTTTTTACGGAGTTTTTGTTAAACCTGTCCATTGCACTGCATTTCAGAAATCTTTTATTTCAACTCATTTGTATAATTTCTGTTAGCAGTAGCAGTTCCTTTCATTGAGTGGTTTAAATAAAAGCAATTTGCTATCTTTATGTTTTAAACAAGAAATATGCTTCAAAGATACAAACAATACTCCATATTTCATGCATATTTTTATTTCTCTCTACATTTGCTTGAAGTTTGTATTTTTTTTTTTTTAATTTCAGATCCTCAAAATGGAATCAGACGTTCAGAGGGAATGTCACAGCTGTCGGAAACGTCCGAGAAATTGGCACCTCTGAGAGAGAGACTGACACAAACTTTAGTTAGAAAAGGAGATGTAATCAGGACAGTGACGCTTTTGGAGGATGAAATCCATCACAAAGAGAAAGCTGTCCAAAAAACACAGGTAGACACAGACACATCCACCAATGACCATGTGCCATGATGGCTTACTGTTCCATTGATTTACCCTCTAAAGGTTCAAAATGGTAGCGAAGAAACTCAATTCATAATATGCCTTTTACATAATTGAAGTTTTGAACATTTTATTTTTATATTACAATAGTATATTTTCAGGGTTTATTTAGACTTTTCTATACAACTTTATTATTAAGTGTGTGTTTCATGAAATGAATAATTTGTGACACCCATACGGACTAAATTTACAATCAGAACACAACCTTTTCGGTTTCGTTGTTGGGAGGGGGAACGTTTGTTTTGAGAGGTTTTTTTACATTTTTGCACCTTCACTGGTCGCAGTTTTTTGCCCATATTTA
>JAXRKP010000606.1:25000-65000 GCA_037039925.1 Doris montereyensis | reverse complement strand
AAAAAAATCTTTGATATTCTTGATTTATTTTTTATGTTTCAATTCAATGTTAATATAATGAAATGTATTAGTTCCATTATATGTGTATGTGTGTGTGTTATTAATGAATATTAATATTACCATTAACCATAAGACACAAGCTTCAGATTTAACAGACATACGAGCACAAGTTAACTAAAGCATTCCAAAATTACTAAGTAAATTCATTGTTTCACAGCATACAGCATATTTTGTCAGACAACATTGAAGTATAGAAATTGTGTAAAAAAATCATGTTTATGGGTAAATATTTGTTATTCTGTTATAAAAAAGATAGCACCATTTAATGAGAGTTTCTCATACATGAGAAGTAAGATACAGCAGTAATTACAAAAACTGCACAGGGGAACAAGTTAAAAATAAACACAATTTTATGAAAGAAATAACATAAAGAAAAATTCTTAATTTTTAAATATGAAATATCTCTAGTAATAATAATAGTAATAATAATAACAGTAATATAACAATAATAATAATAATAATAATAATAATAATAATAATAATAATAATAATAATAATAATAATAATAATAATAAATAATAATAATAATAATAATAATAATAATAATAATAATAATAATAATAATAATTTATAATAATAACAATTATAATAATAATAATAATAATAATAATAATAATAATAATAATAATAATAATAATAATAATAAACAATAAACAGATTTCTAAATCCTTTAACTTCAGAACACATGTTATACATGTCTGGTCAAAATGAATAATAAATACCCATAAATTCAAACTTCTATTCAAACTTACCAGATATATGAAACATGTGTCTAAAACTCAATTCGTACTTCAAAGAATCACTTTTTCTAATCAATTTAAATAAAAAGAAAGAAAAAAAGAAATAAAAAGATTAAAACAACTGAAGAAAAAGAAAATTTAAGTTTTATCTAAGGGCAAACATGCAATAAATATATCATGCAAAAAAAATGGAGACAGTATGATTTGTAATGTGTTTTAAAATGTCAAGAATGAATAACAAATATTTCAAAGAATGACTGTACTGACCAAATGGTTTAAAAATTCAATGGAAAAATATATTTGCACATTGTCATCTATTTAAATCTTATCCTTTTTAGCTACTATCAAACCATTTTTAACATATCAATTGATTAATTATATTTTTAATATTAAAAAATAACAATGTTTGCAAATTCTGAGGTAAGAGATTTCACAATTTTTATGTAAATAAAATGAGGAGTATGTTAAATTAGACATACTAGTTATAGAAATGTATGTATACATAGCTTTTTCTCTTAAATTCTCATGTTGAATTAACCACAAAAACAACTTTTTAAAACCGAAGTAGATTATAGGAAGTTCATGTATAGTTATATAATTATCATCTTGATAATTCGAGAGAATTTTGAAATAAAAATCAGCTGTTTCATTTGATTGTAAAAAGAAATCATCAATCGTTTTGATCTTTGGTTTGAAAGCTATATATAGTACATTAATAGTGATGCTTCCCTTATTGGTTTTGATGCAGCTAAATTTCAAACTACATTCCAATCTGTTTTTTCCAATAAAAAAAAACATGAGATGAGTCAAAAGGAAGGTACTTTAAGAGTTTTTTAAATCAGTCAATCAAGCAAAAAATGAATGAAATATGTGAAGGTAGTTTTTTTCAGTATTCACTGTTAGATTGTTACTGATTGGTTGATGCAAATGGCCAATGAAAATAAGAGGCCGTAAAGCATCATTCCCTTTCATGGATTCAATTTTCTTAACTTTTTCTTGACTATTAGCTCTATCGTTCAAGGGATTATGTTATGATAAACAGTAAATTATCTTCCTCATCTTTGTTTTAGTATAACACATATTTGACATTCAAAATATTCTCAATAATAAAAGATAAACAATTTTGTTTTCTCTTTAATCTCATTAGTAATCTAGTCAAATTTTGGATGATCTGCTTTATGCACAAGACTTGGCGCTTGACCTTGGATCTAACAACTTGCAACATGATCAGTTTGCGAGCACCAAACTTGTCTCCCAGAGCGACAATGGTTCCCTTGTCTTCGGCTCATAGTGATGTAGAAGACGTCCAACGCCTGCATTAAAAAGCAATTTCCTGGCTGTTCTTGTGACGCTACAGTCGAATGGTACCATCCCTTGATCCGGACACAATGATTTCATTGTCAGCAGAAATAGCAGTACACCAGACCTGGATCCAAAAAAAAGTGAAAAGGAAGACACATTACATTAAGAATATATTTTACTCATAAATGGATACAAAAGTACATCAAAAATTACATTTTATGGGTCAATGAGCATTAATTTCAGATCAAAACTCTTAAAGGATACTATTGTTGTTATACAAAGAGTATGAAAAACTTGGGTCCTAGAATCCAAACTGAACATATGTTTTGTCCACCAAGAAAAACCTGTTTAAGGCATAAAGTCAACAAAGCTTAAAGGACTTACCTTTCATCTTTGAAGACTTAACACCACCTTTTCTATGTCAAAGAAAGATTTCCCTGCATACCATTGCATGTGTTTCTCTTTCCTAAAAGACTACACACCAACTTTTCTATGTCAAAGAAAGACTTCTCTGCATACCATTACATGTGTTTCTCTTTCCTGAAGACTAACACCAACTTTTTCTATGTCAAAGAAAAGACTTCCCTGCATACCATTGCATGTGTTTCTCTATCCTCATTCAACATTGAAAACATGTTATGCACACAGTGCATGCTCAGCTTTTCTTATTGCATACACAAAAATTGAATTTGAATTTTTCAGCATTAATGAGAAACTACAATCTTCAGTAACTGCATCAAATCTGAATAAAACTTTTTGCTTGAGAGCTCTTTTAGAACAAACAAATAGTTCCAACATTTCCACCATATCGCCATGTGAACAAGCCTCAGTTCATCACAGCCCCAAAGATCACATGATTATAACCCACCTCATCGTTGTGACCTGAGGCGTGCACAGCTGCCTCTCTGTTTCCAAGTCCTAAAAGCTTAAGAGTATTGTCAGCTGATGCAGAGACAAGATATCTGTTATCTTCAGATCTTGCCAGCCTTGACCTCACATTGAGTGGGCATGCTTTCCACTGTTAGCCAGGAGCTGGCTAGGTGTACCTGGGAAAGACAAAAAAAGACACATATTTACCTGAATGTCAAGTTATAGATGATAGAAGATTGGCTTTCAACAAGACATGAAAGCATGCACTTCAGGGTGAGCAAATGAGTGGAGTAACATTAACAGTGGCACTTACTTAGAATTGACCCTCAGCCTTGACACCAAAGCATGATGAATTTGTCATTACCTACTAAAACAGGCCAATGCTTTTTTCTATTTGTTTAAATTTATCAGCAAGGTAACAAGAAAAATCAACTGACTCACTAAATTCTTGAGTATCACTGTCAGCATTCAAATTTTTAATCAAATTTAGCAATCTAGATTTTGATACCCAAAATATGATCGATTTTAACTCAGAATCTATATTGTTGATATACAGATATTCTGTTTTGACCCTCTGCTTATGATTTTATGAATAAAAATCAATATTGAGATCCCTACAGGTATGCTCTAACATGATCAGGTGATATCATGTCTTTATTACTTTCAAATGTTAATGGGTAGCGTGAATGACCCAACTTTTGAATGATAGAACCTATTAAGATCTTTGAAACTCAGGAAGCGACCAAAAAACTCTCCATTCCTGAGTCCTGTGATGGCTTCATCTCTTGGCAATGTGACAGTACACTCAGGGGCAGCATCCAATCGCAGAATATTGGGATCATTCACATTATGTACGCAGTCATGTTCATATCAAATATAACAAATTCAGCAAAGTTATCAAATGTATTGGTGAAACCAGTTACGATGTAGCGGTCATTCTGAAAAATAAGAGAAAGTTTATCTACTATTGCCTCAATTTAAATTTAAATAAGTAGAGATATATATGGCATGTGTCCTTTGAATGTTTCTGTGATTCCACATGGAATTATCATTGAATTGTTTTGTTTATGTTTTATATACTTCAAGACTCAATTTTTTTTAATAAACTGCCTATAGATCCAGTCTTGTGGTTGACAGAGATGGTAAATTCATGTCTTATTTAAAAAGACAAAAAAGTATCCTCAAGAAAGAGTCCATAAATTATAATAAAAATTAAATATCATCAAACATTTTCTCAATTAGAAAAATTAAAATTGACAAAGAACTACTGTCCCAGAAAGTATACATATTTCCAAGAGATATGTCATTTACCTGAAAGAGAGTGATGAAATTGACGTAATCATTGTTTCCAACAGGTGCATCATATCTCATTTCCTTGACTGCCTGATTACCTAGAAGGTCCCAAACAACAATATTTGTTCCACCACCAAATTTATCTGACCTAGCAAAAACCACTTTGTCACTGTCATTCATAACAGTCAAAGCTGAACACGTTTCAGGCTCAGCCATTCCTAAAGGTCGACCTGATGCAAAGTCCCAAATCTGGAAAAGACAAAATTATCTGTGAATTCCAACATCATAACTGGGATATTCATATATAGAAATCTAATACAAATTGAACAATAGAATTCAAAATCTTATCCTTTAAAATCACAAGAATCTTATTAAATAAAACATCACAAATCAAATCATGTAAGAAAAAAATAAGTTATCAAATCATCTATCGTAAAAAAAATAAAAACAGAGTTATCATTTAAAAACAAAAGTACTAAAATCTAATTGTAAAAACCTTTGAAAAATAATTGTGAACACCTTTGTAGAGTACTTACTTGAAATTATATTCAACACCTTTAGGTACTGAGTACTTACTTGGAAATTATAATTGTGAACACCTTGAGGTACTGACTGAACACAGTACTGGTACTTACTTGATTATAATTGTGAAACACCTTGAGGTACTGAGTACTTACTTGGAAGTTATAATTGTGAACACCTTGGAAATTATAATTGTACTGAGTACTTACTTGGAAGTTATAATTGTCAACACCTTGAGGTACTTACTTGAAGTTATAATTGTCAACACCTTTAGGTACTGAGTACTTACTTGGAAGTTATAATTGTGAACACCTTTAGGTACTGGTACTTAAGTTATAATTGTCCACCTTTAGGTACTGAGTTATAAATGTGAAAACCTTTAGGTACTTGGAAGTTATAATTGTGAACACCTTTAGGTACTGAGTACTGATTGACTTCTAAATCTGCATTGATGGCTCCCACCAGGAGGCGATCTTCATTTACTAAATGTAAGAAAGGTGGACCCAACTGTTTCTCCTTGCATAATGCGCAAAAGTTCTCCAGACTGAAATTGAACACAAAAATATCAAATAATAGAATGAAAATAGCAACCATGACCTTGACCTTAAAAAACAAAAACAAAATGAAATTCAACTTCCTCTGTATTATATTATGTTAAGTACAAGTCATTATATATCAATTTCTTCATAAGAAGTGAAAAGAAATGTTTCCCATGACAGCTGATTAAAACAATTAAGGCCTCTGCGTGCAGAAAACCTGCAATGCAATTAAAAAAAACAAAGCTTGAAGGAGAATTTTTTTTTTAAATTTCAGTGGAAAAATTGCAAAAAGTAATAGACCATGCACACAATATGTATGCAAGCCATCAAATCAAAGAATTGTTAGGGAATTATTGACATGAAAAAGATCTTGTGACAAACATGTCAGTGTAGGACTTATAAGGCCGATATCTCAGCTGACTAATCACTGATTGATTGAATATCATAAAAAAAGAGGATACTTACAGTCATATTCCAAACTTGAGGAGGTCCAAGACTAGAGCCTGTAGCAACACTGTGACCATCAGCTGTCATGAGACAACAATCCACTCGTACTTCTTCTCCCATAGCTCCTGGTGTCACTATATTTGCCATGCTGCCATAACTGAAACAATTTTACAAACATAATATATTATAACACGTAAAGTTGAAGGCCATTATAGCCCATAGAGCCAGGGCTTTTATTGTGATTTCTACAGCATGAAGTGGCACAGGTGAAAGTGTGTGGCCTCCTGGACAGAACGCCGTCACAGGCTTTAGTCCACAGCAGATGCTGGTGTCCATTTGCACCTGGGTCCCATTGGAAAATTTGAGTCACCATCATTCCAGAGGAATATGACGTCAAACCTAGTATTGCCAGGATTCAAACCTAGGACCTCAAGATCGTCAGTCCGACAGCCTAAATACGGACACTTTATACTACATGAAACTTATGAAAAAAAATATCCAACCTCAACCCCGTCTTTCTCATGTCATTTTGAGCACAAACTGTATACTAGCAACAAGAAAACAAAGTCAATTAAGCAAAAGACAGATGATTTAGAAGTGCCTCCATACCAGTTATCAAACATATTACACTCATACCATGCTAAACTGCCATTTTCGCTTCCCGCCAACTTTTCACCTATGTACGGATCAGACAATAGGCCTAAACCCAGTCGCGGATGTGTTGTGTGTTGTACCGCCTGCCAACTACTTCCACTATTACTTCTACTGCTGTTGCTGCTACAGTAGTCTTTTTGCATACACTGCAACAATATTGTATTATCAGACTTAACATTACCTGGTTCTTACAGATCTAGTTAAATATCAATTATATCCATCCTTTGTTGTAATACTGGGTAGGAGCCTGTTGATTATTATACCGTTCCCATTATATGCCACATTACCCTGGCACAACAGCTGATGATATAACAAAGTTGGAATGTGTATTACTTCAACCAAATGCCAATCAATGACAAATTTGAGAAGTATTAATTCTTTAATCTATCTACCCATTGCATCTACCCCATTGCATCTACCCCATTACATCTACCCCATTCCATCTACCCCATTATTCCATCTATTGTATCTACCCCATTACATCTACCCCATTCCATCTACCCCATTGTATCTACCCCATACATCTACCCCATTCCATCTACCCCCATTGCATCTACCCCATTGCATCTACACCATTACATCTACCCCATTCCCCATCTACCCCATTGCATCTACCCCATTCCATCTATCCCATTGTATCTGGCATCAATTAATAACTTGACACAGGAATCTACCCTGTCATTCCATCTACCCCATTGCATCTCCATTTTGATAGTTTTGACCATCTACCCCATTATACATCTGGAAAGAGTGAAGTAAAACAATATACAACTACCCCATTACATCTACCCCATTGCATCTACCCCTGTACCATGGAAGAGTGCATCTACCCCATTCCAATATACATCTACCCCATTCCATCTACCCCATTCCCCATTGCATCTACCCCATTCCATCTACCCCATTGTATCTACCCCATTGCATCTACCCCATGGCATCAATTAATAACTTGACCTGTACAGGAATCAAATTAACAACGACACTTTTATGCTTATTGTACCATGGAGCCTGTCAAGTAGTTGAGTACACCTGTATTTGATATCATATAAACCAGATGCCAAGAGGCAGGCAATATACAGACTTACCCCAACATCTGTTCTAGTACACCTGACCACCAACAGTTTTGATAGTTTTGTACGGAATAGTTGTAAAACAATATGGAAGACATCCATGTGTACCATGGAGAAAAACAATCCTACCCTGTACCATGCTGACAAAACAATATACATCTAGTACACCTGTACCATGGAAGAGTGAAATGTTACATCTAGTACTTTGGTACACCTGTACCATGGAAGAGTGAAGTAAAACAATATACATCTAGTACACCTGTACCATGGAAGAGTGAAGTAAAACAATATACATCTAGTACACAATATACTGTACCATGGAAGAGTGAAGTAAAACAATATACATCTAGTACACCTGTACCATGGAATAGTGAAGTAAAACAATATACATCTACTAGTACCATGGAAGAGTGAAGTAAAACAATATACAACTAGTACACCTGTACCATGGAAGAGTGAAGTAAAACAATATACAACTAGTACACCTGTACCATGGAAGAGTGAAGTAAAACAATATACAACTAGTACACCTGTACCATGGAAGAGTGAAGTAAAACAATATACATCTAGTACACCTGTACCATGGAAGAGTGAAGTAAAACAATATACAACTAGTACACCTGTACCATGGAAGAGTGAAGTAAAACAATATACATCTAGTACACCTGTACTAAGTAAGTAAAACAATATACATCTAGTACACCTGTACCATGGAAGAGTGAAGTAAAACAATATACATCTAGTACACCTGTACCATGGAAGAGTGGAAGTGAAAAAACAATATACATCTAGTACACCTGTACCATGGAAGAGTGAAGTAAAACAATATACATCTAGTACAAACAATATACAACTAGTACCATGGAAGAGTGAAGTAAAACAATATACAACTAGTACATCTAGGAAGAGTAAGTAAAACAATATACATCTAGTACACCTGTACCATGGAAGAGTGAAGTAAAACAATATACAACTAGTACACCTGTACCATGGAAGAGTGAAGTAAAACAATATACATCTAGTACACCTGTACCATGGAAGAGTGAAGTAAAACAATATACATCTAGTACACCTGTACCATGGAAGAGTGAAGTAAAACAATATGCATCTAGTACCTGTACCATGGAAGAGTGAAGTAAAACAATATACAACTAGTACACCTGTACCATGGAAGAGTGAAGTAAAACA
Source organism: Doris montereyensis (assembly GCA_037039925.1). NCBI lineage: Eukaryota > Metazoa > Mollusca > Gastropoda > Nudibranchia > Dorididae > Doris > Doris montereyensis. The sequence continues at coordinate 56,315 of JAXRKP010000606.1, read as the reverse complement.
ATATACATCTAGTACACCTGTACCATGAATAGCACATCTAGTGATATGGAATGAAGTAAAACAATATCTAGGTACCATGGAAGAGAAGTAAAACAATAGAACTAGTACACCTGTACCATGGAAGAGAGAGTACACCTGTACCATGGAAGAGTGAAGTAAAACAATATTCTAGTACACCTGTGATGGAAGAGTGAAGTAAAACAATATACATCTGTATGGAATAGGTTCAATAGAGTGAATCTACAGGAAGGGATAGTGAGATAAACATTTATTTATCACCTTGATGAGTGATATCATGTATAAGAGAGAGAGAGAGAGAGAGAGAGAGAGAGAGAGAGAGAGAGAGAGAGGAGAGAGAGAGAGAGAGAGAGAGAGAGAGAGAGAGAGAGAAGAAGGGGAGGGAGGGAGGGAGGGAGGGAGGGAGGGAGGGAGGAAAGAGAGAGAGAGAGAGAGAGAGAGAGAGAGAGAGAGAGAGAGAGAGAGAGAGAGAGAGAGAGAGAGAGAGAGAGAGAGAGAGAGAGAGAGAGAGAGAGAGAGAGAGAGAGAGAGAGAGAGAGAGAGAGCATATCTGAAACGATATATGGTATGTAATTTAATTAAATCAACCTTTAAATAGTACAAACAATTTATTACAATCTTGACAAAAGACACATTTCCCAGTTTAAATATATGAAGCTTATTTCTTTACACAAATACCCACAAAGAATATGTACCAAAACAAAAACACCATAAAAAAAACAAAAAATAAAAGAGGAAAAAGACAAAAGAGGTAAAGAAAAGGGAAAAAAATATATCCTTGATACTAAGTGGGGCCAAAACTTTGTGACCAACCAACCTGTAGCTACATCGTAATCCGCTGTGCTGTTACCACCTTCAAAGTGGTAAGAGTTCAAAGATGCCGGAGTGTTTGCAACATTAGACTCAGACATAGAGTAGCCACTGGCAGATACCGTTGAATCAAACTGATGTCTTGCTGCTCTTGGGTTCAATAGCTGTTCTAGAAAACGCAGCAATAAAAAAGGGGCTATGGTGACTTGAATTCAACATGATATAAATTGCTGAAAAGATTACTGTATAAATCTTATCTTCTGACTATATTTCATGCTGATTACTTAAAACAAAGACTCAACAACATTGACTTCATAATTGAATGTAAGTCCTAAGTTTGTTGGATGAAATACAAATGATTCTCTGATATTTCATTTAATCTTATTAGTTAGTTCTGTGGTTTCTGACAAGAAAAACAGGTTTAGACCATAAACTCATACAAATGTCTAGTACAGATTTTGCAATGAAAGAAATTGACTGTCTTTATGGAAGCATAAATAGGCATGGTGTTACATTTTGGCTCAGACATCATAAAGACTACGGCTTCAGACTGTGTGTTATACAACATTTATATCAAACAAATTTACAAGTGAAAATGACAATACCTAACTGGAGTGTGAACACATAACTATTTCATTCAAATAAAAATATGGGAAATTTTTCCAACAGAGCAAAGTTCACTATTCAGTGACAGTTCAAGTTTTGTTTCTTACCTAACTACCGAAATCAAACTTAGTGAAATAAAATTCCTTTGAGGCCATCAGGGCCCATAGAATTGGAGCTAAACCCATTTTCTATAGCGTGAAATGGAACAGGTAATCACTTTCAAGACAGGACGTTGGTCTGTCACAAATTTTACTCACAAGCTGTTGTTGGTACCTGGGTCAAGTGGGGAAAATGTGTGTTAAGTGTCTTTCCAAAGGAACACAACGTTGGACTCCTAGTATTGCTAGGATTCAAACCCAGATCCTCATGATCTCAAGTTTGCAATCTAACCACTGATGCCACTAAAATCAATCTAAAGGATAATATGAAAAAAAGAGTCGAATTCCTGTGGCCTATAGCATCAAAACCTAACTCCATTTCTATAGCTAGTCTAAGGCAGATTCTAACCCCATTTCTATAGCTAGTCTAAGGCAGATTTTAAACCCATTTCTATAGCTAGTCTAAGGCAGATTTTAACCCTCAGCTGATGTTGGTTCTCATTTACACTTGGGTCGAGTGAAAACATGCACATCAAGTATCTTTCTCTAGGAACAAAACAATGTTTGCACCAACAAGCTCATGATCTCAAGCCAAGCAGCCTAATCCTAAAGGATATGAGTGAAATTTAATATTAGCTCCTCAAAGGTCAATCACATAAAAAATATGATCTTAAGATAAATACAAACTTTCATTCTAAAATATTCCTTGAAATTTGAATATAATATATTCTATTTATGTGTCCGTGAAATATAAAAAACTTGTGAACTTTAATGACAAGCGAACAAACAAAAAGCTAAGCATCTCTTACAAGATAACAAATTTGTTTCAAGAAGAGAAAAGGCAATAAAATTATAATCCGTTGACTTCATTGACAAAATCTGTCCATGCTGTTAGTGTTAACTTTTCTAGGGCTCAAACACTCCATGCATTGGTATTTGATCACAACGGTTGCACTCTCATTCATTACAAACAGGGTTGTTGTCTTTGACAGGGTGAGAATAAATTTAATGTCAGGGAATTTTTGGCCTTTTTGTAATTAATGTGATAATTATAAATTATTTAACATTATAAATATGAGTACGTACGTAATGTCTTGAAACTAATATAATTATCACAGAACACTACAAAGTGGCTTGTGTCTGGATATGTAGGATGAGGCATAAGGCCACTTTCAAAAGTAAGAAAGAAGGATATGAAACTATAAGTACATTGTATTATTATCACTCAGACCCCTTGAAGACATACAAAAGAAATGTAAGTCTACAAAGAAATGAATAATATTGGGGGGAAAAAAACCCACAAAAAAACTCTCATCGAGCATCTGAACACATAACGTTCAAATTAGCATCAATCACCATTCTACCTTCCCTCCTCCTCTCCCGTATGACAATAAAAGACAAAAAAGCCTGGCAATAAACACAATATTTCAATATAAAAATTTGCCAAATGTCCTGTAGCTATTTAAACCTGAAACCCCTAAAACGTGTTTCATTGTGTGTTTTCATTTAATGGAAACAAAATTCACTGATGATGAAAATTTTACAAGCTTTGAGCCTGTTTGGACTGAATGTTTATGTTTCTTTTAACGCATCTCTTTGTCTTTGTCTATGGATTCAGGGGATGCTGTCTGAAGATATTTTATTTTGAATTTGTTCTACAGAATAATATGTGGTAATTGCAAAGCTATTTCTATCAGCATTCAAGTCTATAAGTAATAGTAAGAATTCAAACAAGAGCTCAATTAATTTTATTGAAAGCTTAGCCAAGCTGAAAACAAATATCAAAGACAAAAATGATTACATAAAAATCAACTTTGATTAAACTGCAATGAATTTTAGTTTTGTAAAATGATACATTATGTGAAAATGGACTGTGAATTGTATCTGAAGAGAATGCCTGATATAATCTAAATATTTGAATACTTGATTCGTTGTTAAAAATGATCCATCTATCACAGTAATCTCAAAAATTAGTTTCTAATGTTCTCACAACTTGGATATATGTTATCTAATGTTCTCATATATGTTATCAAGTGTGGATATATGTTATCTAATGTTCTCACAACTTGGATATATGTTATCTAATGTTCTCACAACTTGGATATATGTTATCTAATGTTCTCACAACTTGGATATATGTTGTCTAATGTTCTCACAACTTGGGGTAAAATAAATTGGGTGAAAAGTAACATGTGTAAATAGCAATAAACAGGACAGAATTTGGTTTGTCATTTAATAATAGATTACTTTTCAAAGAATTAAACGTCAGGTATAAGTGTCAGTTTGTCGGTAAAAATTTGGATAGTCAGCAAACCAAATCATTATGGAGATAGTGAAACAGAAGTTGCCAGGGTGGCAAAGGGCTTGTTCTTTTGGGTTCTATTTCTGTTTCATTACAGAAGATCATTTCTAGTAAACACTCACATGTGTATTTAGATGTTTTGACAATAAATGGATATATATATATATATATATATATATATATATATATATATATATATATATATATATATATATATATATATATATATATATATATATATATATATATATATATATATATATATATATATATGTATATGAAAGGATATATAAAAATACAAATTGGGAGTACTGACTAAAACATATTCCATACATATTTATACAACATATACATATACACATGCATAAATATATATATACACAAATATATATATATATATATATATCAACGTTGAAAGTCGCAAACCGTGTAAGCCTAAAATTAATAACACTCTCTTTTTCTGCTTTTTTTAATACTAGGAAACCCCTATGCTTTGTCTAGTTAGGACTCTGTGGCACAAGAACCAATAGAAACTCATATAATAGTCATGTGAGCAATGCGTGTAGCCCTATTGGGTTTAGTTTGTGAATGTCTGCGAATGTCTGTGAGTGTCTGTGAAAATAGATTAAAATGTGCGCATCTTTTCCATTGATTTTCTCAAACCAACCAAAATTGTACTTACACGACTTGCGACTTTCACCGTCAATATATATATATATTTATTTATATATACATATTTATTTGCTGGTATAAATATACATGTACATATGCACCCTCTCCAAGACTATCATAATTCACCGTACAATGTCAATCATTCTATTACGATGGCTGATGACATGGTGAGGGTTAAATGATCATCCAGACTGGATGCTACCATTTCTACTAGAGGCATACATCTCCAATACCTTTGTTCGAAAAAGCACCCATTGCACGGAGTGTGGCTGAGTCATAACTTTCTCCGCTGATGCGCATCCATGGTCCCGTTGTGAGTAGTAGTACGCATTACTACCAGAAACGTTTCCCCCTGCAACAGCCAGACCTGCTCCACCATTGACAGAGCTGACTTTGGCACCACCTGCAGCAAGACCGCCATCTCTAGCATCAACATCTTTAAGTAGCATTAGGATGGCAGCAAAAATGCCAAGTCAAAACAAACAAAAAGAAAAAGACAAAGAAAAAAAAACAGGAAAAAAAAAGAAAAAAAAAAGGAAAAAAATAAAAGAGAAAAAAAAATAGAAAGGGTGGGAGGGATGGATGGACAGAGGAGGGTCCAGAGGAGGGACAAAAATATGGGGATGGATAGTGGGGGGTGGGGGGGGGGTGGGAGAGGGAGGAAACAAGCAACATGCTGGTTATAAAAAAGTTGCATGCATTAAAAACACATTCGTTTCAATTGCATTTTTCTTAATTAAATATTTGCGAACAATGAAATATAAAAACTGGCTAAACGCATATTTTACTACTATTATTAATCGCACGCACACACACACACACACACACACACACACATACACACACACACACACACATATATATGTAAAAGAAAGAAAGAAACAACTGGGGGAAAAAACAAACTCCCAAACCATGCTCTAAAACATATGTTTGTTTGCCCTGAACACAAGCAAAACAAAACCAAACAAAAACATAGAATATTGATCACTGTTGTTAACTAATGAAGCAATCACGGTTCACTGATTTCAACAAGAAGCATTCATGCCGTGCTGGTTAGTGATTTCACCTGAAGTGAAAACTATGTCATGTCTGAAGTTGTTTTGTTTTTTGAAATTCTTATTTTCTCAAATCATCGAGAAGGCCAGCATGGCAACATAGATGATTTAAACAGACTTGTGTGATGTTCTGCTTCAATGAGTAATTCCTCTAAGATTTTCACAGGTTGTGAGATTTCATGCCCATCAACAATTTCAAAACACAATGTGAATAAAGTTAGAGATAAAGGACATTATGCAGTAGTTTGGTGTGAAATGTTTAAATTGTTAGTTTTATGTCCTCTCCATTGTTTCTCAGTTGAAATGATTGATTATGTCCGGGACTGTTCTGTGTTATGATACTTCCACGGCCTCATTTGCTATGCTATCTCCTCTTGGGAGGTAATTTTAAAATGACTGTTGTCCTAAGCTCATGCAACTACAGCAAACTAAGCCTTGGCACACATGGAGCCGCTTTCAACTGTTCACATCTGAACAAGACCCAAAAACAACAAAAGGACTGAATTGCGGGCATATATTTTGGCATTGATCAGCAGTGGGCCTTATACAATGTAACAGCCGCCACTTTTTCAGGGATCCTCTAAAGACCAAAAATGACTTATAGCTCCTAAAAATATAGACAAGAACTTTCTAAGATCCAGATCTTTACATTTTCAATGAATATTGAGCAAGCACAATTTTTTTTTAAATGACCAAAGACGCCTACATTTATAGGAGTATGGAATAAATGCTTATCCATTACATATACCCTCCAGGAGCAAGATAGAAAGATAACTTCAGGACGAACTAGCACAGAAAGGAACAAAAGGAGGAAACAAGACTGCTCAATATGGGGTCAAATCGATTGAGAGGGTTTTCTCAGGACCTCCAAACCTCTGGAATTAATGGGTCAAAATACATAGAGGCATAAACACCAAACAGGCACCTCAAAAGTGAATTCACACCAAATTTGAAATGCTCTAATCTCAGTTTCAATCACAGCACAAAGGTGTGATGACAATTAAAATTGTTCCTCTGTAAGTCAAGTGAAAATATCCAGGGCATAAAATACCTTTTGAGAAATAAGCAAAAACTGAAGCATTCATGAACATTTGCAAAGATTAAAAAGAACATTCATGTTTGCAAAGATTAAAAAGGAGACCAAAGCAACACTTTATTCATAATCAAACACTTTACCACACTGAAATCTCTTACTTTACTCTTTTTAATGAAAGACATTGGTGAGAGAAATGATCTGCCTTGAAGATGCATCTTGCATGAATTGTTGAGTACGGCAGAGAAATTGTGTCATACTATAAGCATACTCATACATTCCAAATACTCAAACATATTTAAGGACTTCTAGCTCTATGTGTTCTACCCATAACAAGCAAAACATTATGCATTAAAATGCAAGTGACAAATTTACACAAAACATACAGGAGCAAGAGCAAATTTATCATTTTACTGCAAGATTGAAGCAGAAAAGTATAAATCAGGCCCTTCCCTCGTAACAACCCCCCCCCCCCTACACACACACACACACACACATCCCTCCAATTGTTTCCCTTTCATCACCAAGTTCTCAACAAAATATCTTACTATTCCAATCCCCTTAAAAACAAAACAAAAATGTCATCAAAGACACAAAACAAAGTAAAACTAAATCAATAGAAAAGAAAATTCACAACAACTGATGTAGATGTTTCAGGATTTTCAACAAATTGATGAAAGGACAAGACATTGCCTAACAACAGTTTTTATGCAATGGCGCAAATTGAGAATCATGACCAAATAAAGTAACACAAAATAAGCAACTCCTTCTTACTCGTAATCGTAGACTATATTTAGATACTTGAATCCAATCAAGAAACTTAGCAATTAAGTATTTCTCATTTATAACATAAGCAGATTAATGTGAAGTCTAATTTCATTTCCATTATTATAGTAAACAGCAAATGGGAAATTAAAGCTGAAAGGAATGAAGCAGGGGCACTTTATATCACACTAACACAACTCTGAAGGGCATTAATACATATGAGTACAAACAAATGTGACACCTTACCTGCCATAGAATTGGCTGCCGCCAGAGAAGAACCAGCACCAGCACCAGCACCAGCACCAGCTCCAGCACCGGCTCCAGCACCACCTCCAGCACCAGCACTTCCACCGGCTCCAGCTGCCGCTGCTTGCACAGCGCCCATGTTGGATGCGGCTCGAGGTGACGAAATGTTAAGAGGTGCATCGGTAGGAGGTTTGAGACATGCGCAAAAGCCTGGCTTGCACCTTGAATACAATATCATATAACGTAAATGAAGATATGCTGTTACTTTTATATGTAATGGGCAGATTTATGTTTTTGTCTATCTGTGTGAATGAATGTGTATGTGTGTTTGGGTGTGTGCCTGTGTTATACACATGCACCACACTAATTTATCTATGTATTTTTATTTTTATTTTCTTATTTATTTCATTGGTTTTATTCTTTTTTCTCTTCTTCTCTATGGAGATAATGAAGTCATCTTATATCTCATATCTTATATCCTATAGCCTAATGGCATCATCTTTTGTTACATCAAAATATACATACATCTCATTTAAATAACGATTTAGAAAATGGATATATCATCAGTTCGGAATCATATTGCATTGACTATACATAAACCCATTTTGAAAAAAAAGGCACCAAAGTTCTCAGCTGGATTACAATTTGTTTGAGAGACAGGACAATTGACTTCTGTGAATCTGATAATGATTACAATTTGTTTGAGAGACAGGACAATTGACTTTTGTGAATCTGATGATGATTACAATTTGTTTGTGAGACAGGACAATTGACTTGTGTGAATCTGATGATGATTACAATTTGTTTGTGAGACAGGACAATTGACTTGTGTGAATCTGATAATGATTACAATTTGTTTGAGAGACAGGACAATTGACTTGTGTGAATCTGATAATGATTACAATTTGTTTGAGAGACAGGACAATTGACTTGTGTGAATCTGATGATGATAACAATTTGTTTGAGAGACAGGACAATTGACTTCTGTGAATCTGATGATGATTACAATTTGTTTGTGAGACAGGACATTTGACTTCTGTGAATCTGATTATGATTAAAATTTCAAAATAGTCAAAGGTATAGTTAGGATAAGATAATTCTTTCAACAGTATATTGAGAGATCTTTTATCCTCCTCAGATATAACAAAAGGTAAAGGAAGGATCAAGTTGAAAAATAATGATGATATTGTCATTTTTCACTTCCCTCTATTAGCCAGAGGGCCATCTACCTACACAGGCCTCCTACATATGATAAATATAGAAGTCACCACATCATTTAAAAGAAAGACTTATGTGAAAAGAGATAAGCCAATTAGTTTTATAAATGATGAATGTAGTTCTTAAAAGATTTCCTTGGTCCTTATGAACTGGACTATGATGGGGAAACTTTCGTTTTATATCACTTGAATGACATTGACTCCTGACATTTCTACCAATAATAAATCCTAACAGAGGTGACAAGTGGGTTAAAATGAATGGCACAGATGGCTTTAATGGTAGGATTTGCCATGCTGTTCACACACTGATCTTAGACTTATCCTCTTCCATCTTACAACCTACCTGTAGAAAGCCCACATAAGGCTGCTTGCTAAAACAGCCAAACCTAGAATGGTTCCCATCACTGCCCCTGCTCTGGGACCGACACTTGGCATGGAGGAACCACAGCCACTTGAGCTACCTTGCCAGCAGCTGATGACCAAAAAGTTTCATATTAAGATTTAATGAAACAATTTTATTCTTAACAAATAACTGAAAAAAGACCTCTAGGGATTAAGCCTGAAAAAAACCTCTACGGATTAAGCCTGAAAAAGGGTAAATTCAATTAATTTTTTGTGTGCGTTTTAATCTGGCCCAAAAACGGTAATGCTTAGTGCTTGAAGGCAGGTTTATATGACCGCTGTTTCCAGTCGTATCTTAGTTGTCTATTTTAGCAATCACGGTTTCTTTCAGAGCGATGATGTATATTTTTCATAAATATGATTGTCACCATTAGTATCTTCTATTTAGTTTTATCCATAATAGTTTTTTATCCAATCAATATTTAATTTTATTGAAAGGAAGGATTTTTTTAAGCGAGGCCAAGATTTAATATGCCATGAAAGAGGGAGAGGAGAGAAATGCAGTGCTAAAAATTCAATGGTAAGTACCAAATCTTTAATAGAATCTGCATCGCCTATGTAACAAAAGAAAAATTGCGAATAAGCAGTCTTCAGAGGCAGATAAGACATTGTCATTTCCATTGGCAGTTATTTTCACAGACATTTGCCTTTTATGCATTGATCTCTGAGTTGCTAAGATGGAAATTCTACCAAGGCAGCATATAATTCCAATTTTCAATGTAAATATATATATCCCATATTTTCGATTTCCCAGGCACTATGTCAAGTGAAAAATTGCCTTAAATGGACAATAAAGATTTATTATTATTATTATCATTATCATTATCATTGTCATTGTCATTGTCATTATCATTATCATTATCATTATCATTATTATTGTTATTATCATTATTATTGTTATTATTATTATTGAATTTAACTAACATACAAATTTTGTTTTAAAAATTCATCTTTGAAAGGATGGATTGCAAAAGCAATCCTATCTTGAACCATAAAGTTATTTTTAATAGACAAAATCAAAGGTCAAAATTCTAATTCCCAAATGTAAACTTGAACTTCTCATCTAATGTTTCCTTTGGGGTTTTTTGTTTGTTTTCTTTTTAGATACACTAATTTTGAGGATGGAACTTTGCTTGTCTGACAGCCACATCTTGCTGTTCTCTTAAAATGTCAAATTCACCATTATAAATGTAACCTTCTAAAATTGCATGTAAACTTTTGAAACTTACTGCCAATAGAGGGCCCACCACCAGGTACTATTCCAGAAGTGCCAGAACTGCCTCCAGGAAATACGGCGATGTCAACACCCTCACCCTTCCCTACCCATGCTATCCCACCACCACCAACACCTTCAGGAATTATGGGAATGATCTGATTTGAAGGGACTGTTGGAACGGGAACGATAACTGGAGTGACTGTGGATTAGAGAAAAATGACAAGATTTGTCAAATTTACCAATGTAGTGAATGTGGATTAGAGAAAAAATGACAAGATTTGTCAAATTTACCAATGTAGTGAATGTGGATTAGAGAAAAAATGACAAGATTTGTCAAATTTACCAATGTAGTGACTGTGGATTAGAGAAAAAATGACAAGATTTGTCAAATTTACCAATGTAGTGAATGTGGATTAGAGAAAAAATGACAAGATTTGTCAAATTTACCAATGTAGTGACTGTGGATTAGAGAAAAAATGACAAGATTTGTCAAATTTACCAATGTAGTGAATGTGGATTAGAGAAAAAATGACAAGATTTGTCAAATTTACCAATGTAGTGACTTTGGATTAGAAAAAAAATGAAGATTTGTCAAATTTACCAATGATTTTAGTCAAAATGTGGATTAGAGAAAAAATACCAATGTAGTGACTGTGGATTAGAGAAAAAATGACAAGATTTGTCAAATTTACCAATGTAGTGACTGTGGATTAGAGAAAAAATGACAAGATTTGTCAAATTTACCAATGTAGTGACTGTGGATTCGAGAAAAAATGACAAGATTTGTCAAATTTACCAATGTAGTGAATGTGGATTAGAGAAAAAATGACAAGATTTGTCAAATTTACCAATGTAGTGACTGTGGATTAGAAATGACAAGATTTGTCAAATTTACCAATGTAGTGAATGTGGATTAGAGAGAAAATGACAAGATTTGTCAAATTTACCAATGTGTGATTTTATTTGTGAAAGTTTTCCTTAGTATTGATACAAAGCAATCTGAGTTCTAAAGACACAAAATATGATTGCGGTTCTGTATTTGTGAGAAAGCAGCATTATATCATGATTTTATATTTTCTTCTTATTAAACAGCTTAGCTCTTTACTTTTATCACTGCTCATGTGATTCTACAGAAGATGGAACAAACAAGCACTAAATGATACTGAGATGAAGATTAAGAAGATGAAAATGAAAGTGACAATGAAGACAAAGAAGATGAAGATGGTAATGAAAATGAAAAAAAGATAAGGAATGGAAAATAAGGGACGAAGAGAAATTTGATGACAAAAGATGAGATGAGGATAATGATAGCAAAGATAATGAAGAAAATAATGAGGAAAATGAGGCAATGGAAACAGTGAAATGACATCAGATTAAAAGAAGTTGAAGGAAAACAAAGAAATAAAAGACTAAAGAAGATGGTGGAAAGGAATTTATGTAGAAAAGGAGAATGAAAGAGATTTTTAATTTTTATTTTTGAAATTCACCCCGTCCACCATATACAGCAATCTCAGGGTGAATTCAGAGTTAAACAGCAAGATGAAAAGACATGTAAAAACAGCAAGATGAAAAGACATGTAAAAACAGCAAGATGAAAAGACATGTAAAAACAGCAAGATGAAAAGACATGTCAAAACAGCAAGATGAAAAAGAGTAAAAAGAGAGAAGGAAAATCTACCAATAGGAGAAAGAGAGACAAAAAAAATAACAAAACAAGACGAACTGGGACCTGACGGTTCCAAGCCTGGCAACACACCACTGAACCACCGATAACCCATTGGGTGTTGTTGTCATAGTAAACCACAAACATGGAATACTTACCTGGGTCTTTAGAGCTAATAACCCATGGGGGTGTAGTCACCTCAGGCTTCCTATCAAGGAAGAAAAGAAAGCAGATGCGGGTGTGAGCAAAGTAAAAAACACAGTCCTTGATAGGAAAGAGTTTTCCAACAATTTATTGCATTCATTTTTCATCTGATTGTTATACTTTCCTCCCTATCAACCCCTGGCGTTTTTTTTTTTGTCGGCTTTAACATTTTATTTTTGTGTAGCTTGGATCTGGGTACTCTCTCCTTTGGAAGACACATGAAAAATCTAAAGCTTTTATATAAACTTTCTTCATACAAGTTAACAACCCTCTTTAAGACGTCAATGTCCTACAAAGGATATAATGTTTTTCTCACTGTTTGAGGTAGAAGTAGGTTAATAAATATCCTACCCATTTTCAACTACCAACTCTATCTCACAACTAAATAAAGACAGAAAGAAAGAACAAAGGAAATCAAAGAACACACCCCACCCCCAACCCCTCTTCTCCCTCTTTATTCCAATCCCAATCCTTCATGTGTCACCACTATGAATTTTTTCAATCAAACAAAGTCAAACGTCATTTTCAATCAAACAAAATCGAACAAAGAAATAAAAGGCTTCAGAGGAAAGTTGCTGCATACATTTTGCCTAGCTTGTCGTCAAACAACATTTTCAATCGAACAAAGACATAAAAGGTGAGAGAGGAAAGTTGTTACGTACATTTTGCCTAGCGTGAAAGGATGCTGTGCAACCACAACATCATCATAAAAGTTGGTCCTGATGTTCTTTTCAGCGTAAGGGAAGATAAGTTCTCCATTAACATAGAGCCCTGAAAGAATAAAAGGCAAGATATTTAATAATCATCTTTATTGTCCAAAGAAGGCGATTTTTCTTTTGATTTACATTTCTCATGTTACAAAAATATATTCAATAAATAAGTTTACACATAATATGTCTCTCAAAATACTGTCCACTCCAACCACTATATAACACAATATAACCATAATCAATATTCACACACACATGCGCACTCGTCCACACTCAAATTCTCCCCTCCTGCCCCACACACACACATAAAGCTCCATCCTCCTCTCAAACACCCATTATCATGCACCGCAGACCGTGATGAGTATACCACAAACACACAAATATTCCACAGACTCATTTTCCTAGCGTGGACATGGTCAGAGAAAAAATGATGAAATGAAAAAAAACAACAACAATGATGATAAGAGAAACAACGTGATATTAAGTCTTGACAGAATATGAGACAAGTTATATCCTGCACCAATGAGAATGATGGATCTTCTTTCTTTTTGTTTTTAATCATAAAATCCACCAATCCATTACACATGATGGCAACTTTATATTCCTATAGTTAAAAATTGTAAAGAAATTCTAAACATAGGCACAGTTCTATAAAGATAAACAAAATGTAAAAACCAAGCATAGGAAATGATATAAAATCAAATACTGTTCTTATTCCAAACCCTGTACTCAAACAGGTTTTAAATACCTCCAATTATGCCTCTGAGGCCTGTTCCTGTCACAATTTTCTCTCCTTGCACTGATCCACCAATAAATATCTTACTGAGACGATCAAATTTACCATGGGGACCTGTGGATATTGATACAATAATAGTACAGCAGCCATTCATGTGTTCTTATTTTGTAATAAGAATTTAATGCCAACACAAAGACAAGTTTTAATGAGTTTAAAAAAGATAATGTAGTCAGTAATTTGAGTACATCTAAAGATTTATATAATATTACTGATCATTGAATTTCAAAGTTTGTTGGGAGATTTACGATTTATCACAAGTTTTCTACCTCTATTGAAAGATAGTATCAAAGTTGACATTTCAATAATTTACAAACAGTTATCTAAAATTGTTTAAAGACGTTTTATCCCCCAGTTTAAAAACAAATTAAAAACACATTAAGATAAATTTTGACTAATCCTGATAAATGAATAATGCTTTTAATCTGAGCTGAACATAAATTTCGGTTGCCCCACAGTTAATACCATAAAGTTTAAACCTTCCACAATAATTTGCCAATAGAAAATGATATCAGTTTATGGTAACACGACATCTTCCTCTTAAGACAAAAACACCAAAAATTGATGAATGAGACAAAAATGGAAATTGTTAACATACGTGTATGAGGATTGAATAACTCGACACCATCAATGAAAAGGGAGCCTCTGTCTTTCGTACGGAGGAAGCGAATAATATGATACTTTCCATTGCTCACAAAAACATCATTGTTTGTGATTTTGAAGATGTTCCATTTCCATCAGTGTCATATATGACACTAACATATCCATTATCCTGCAAGATAGTAAAGAATTATAGTTGCTAACTTTTCAAGTATGAGATGAATAAGGGCGAACAATTGCATCAACTGTTTTCTTTAAAAGAAATGTTGACACTCTAAAACAAAATCATCACATCTAAAATTGAGTTCCTGTCAAGTTGAACATCCTACCATACAGACAATTTAGTTTTGTTCAACATCTTACCATACAAGCACTTTAGTTTTGTTCAATAGCTTACCATACAAGCACTTTAGTTTTGTTCAACATTTTACCATACAAGCACTTTAGTTTTGTTCAACAGTTTACCATACAAGCACTTTAGTTTTGTTCAACATTTTACCATACAAGCACTTTAGTTTTGTTCAACATTTTACCATACAAGCACTTTAATTTTGTTCAACATTTTACCATACAAGCACTTTAGTTTTCTTCAATAGCTGACCATACAAGCATTTAAGTTTTGTTCAACATTTTACCATACAAAAACTTTAGTTTTGTTCAATAGCTTACCATACAAGCACTCTTGTTTTGTTTAACTTCTTATCATACAAGCACTAAAGTTTTGTTTAACTTCTTATCATACAAGCACTTTAGTTTTTTCAACATTTTACCATACAAGCATTTAAGTTTTGTTCAACATCTCACCATACAAGCACTTTACTTTTGGTCAAATACAAGCACTTTAGTTTTGGTCAAATACAAACACTTTGGTTTTGTTCAAATACAAACACTTTGGTTTTGTTCAAACACAAACACTTTAGTTTTGTTCAAATAAAAACACTTTAGTTTTGTTCAAATACAAACACTTTGGTTTTGTTCAAATACAAATACATTAGTTTTGTTCAAATACAAATACATTAGTTTTGTTCAAATACAAACACTTTGGTTTTGTTCAAATACAAACACTTTAGTTTTGTTCAAATACAAATACATTAGTTTTGTTCAAATACAAATAATTAGTTTGTTCAAATATTTAGTTTTGTTCAAATACAAATACATTAGTTTTGTTCAAATACAAATACATTAGTTTTGTTCAAATACAAATACATTAGTTTTGTTCAAATACAAGCACTTTAGTTTTGTTCAAATACAAGCACTTTAGTTTTGTTCAAATACAAGTTCAAATACAAATACATTAGTTTTGTTCAAATACAAATACATTAGTTTTGTTCAAATACAAATACATTAGTTTTGTTCAAATACAAACTTTTAGTTTTGTTCAAATACAAATACATTAGTTTTGTTCAAATACAAACATTTTAGTTTTGTTCAAATACAAGCACTTTAGTTTTGTTCAAATAAAAACACTTTAGTTTTGTTCAAATAAAAGCAGTTTAGGTTTGTTCAAATACAAACACTTTAGTTTTGTTCTTATGAAATACCAGATGTAGTAGCATGAGAAAATTATTTAAGAAAACTAAAATGAAAACAAGTTACAAACCAATTTAATTTCGATGAAGTCATCGAACACGTGAAAATAAGCTTAGCCAAAACAGCATTCTTCTCATCTGTCATAACTCCCATGACAATTTCGTCCATGTCGTTGTTGTTTCTCTCCAATGGATGGTAGCGGTACACCATGGACCCAAAATAATTGCGGGTTCCAGAATTACGGAAATAGTATCCCAAAGGTTCTTAAATAAATAATAAAACAAGACAATTATACAACATACAACCCTGTGAATAGGTTTATATACATAAATGGCAGACTGTAAGATAAACGTATTAACAAAGAGAAAAAAACCAGCCTAAAAAAAATAAATATTTTATGTAGCAATGGAAATAATTGATAAAAACTGAAAGAAAATCATTCATGAAAGCTGATTAACTCAAAAGTTGCCTAAGGTGGTGACTTTTCTTTATCTTTTGTTGTTTTTGTTTTGTTTTGTTTTGCGTTTACTTACCATCCTCACAAGCAGGACCAGCATAAGCGGTCTTGTCACAATCACACCATGTTGTTCCATTGTTGAGGTGATCATGACAAATTCCTCCATTGTGACACGTCATTTTCGTACACTGGCTGCGAATGTCTACAATGGATAGAAAAAAATGTATTCAGCTTCACATGGGTGAAACGGCAAAATTTCAGTACCACTGAGATAACTCTCCTTTCACTCCAATTATGCAATAACCATTTTCATTATCATAAATCATGGTGAGCTGTTTTTGATGAATTAATCGTTCAAAAGAACAAACAAAGTGATTTATGAAATGCGTTATATTACCAAGCATTTTCACATACTAGAAAGTACAAGAAAACAAATTAGTGTTGTAATGTTTTTACGTTTTCTCCTGAACTGACATAAATTTTTACAGATACCAAATAACAAAAGGCAAGTTATATAATGATTTACTATTGAGGAATATAATTGAAACTTCTTCATTTCATAGAAGATGTTCTGTTTGTTTGGCATTCTGATTAACTGAGGTCTATTAAAGAGAATGGAATATTATAATGTCTTGGATTTAACAGGTGTGAAGAACTGGCCTAGAATGAAACTTGAAACAATTGTCTTTTTTTTCTTCTTTTTTTTTCTTCAGTTTGATGCGCTTATTGATAACATCCACATAATACACACTTAGTTAATTTATAAAACAAGAAAAAAAAACCCATTCTTCTAATGCTCTCCTCCTAATTCTCTGTTCAGAAAGACAAATTCAATATACAGTGTCTCCTCTTATGCGCAAACAAAAAACTATACTGCATTGACGATTTTAAAAATGACATAAATGTAAAGATTCTACTACAAGCAACGATAACTGATTAAACAGACTGACCTTGGCAGGAATTCAGAAGAGACACTTTTTGACTCTTAGCCTGGTCAAAGAGATCTGCCATACCCCTTGCTGGGCCAAGATCAAATGATGCCAAGCAACCACGGAAACCAGTCTTGGATGATACAACACCTTTCACATGGTCTTGCATGAAAAATTCTTGAGGAATACCACCTTTGAATGGACATAAAAATGTCTTGCTGAGACGAAATGCACGAGCCAAAACTTAACCCACCTCTTGCCCCTCTTCTGTTTTTACCCTTTTGAAATTTCAACATAATTTTGTAGGATAAAATATCAGAGCATGTTATCAGTTGTAGGATAAAATATCAGAGCATGTTATCGGTTGCAGGATAAAATATCAGAGCATGTTATCGGTTGCAGGATAAAATATCAGAGCATGTTATCGGTTGTAGGATAAAATATCAGAGCATGTTATCGGTTGCAGGATAAAATATCAGAGCATGTTATCGGTTGTAGGATAAAATATCAGAGCATGTTATCGGTTACTGAAAAATAATAGATTGGATTTGTTTCTTTGTTCTTTTGTTTTATTGAAATTTATCCTATCCACCATCTGTAGGATCAAATATTCAGAAATAGCAAAATTAGGTCTAAAGACTTTTGAAATAGGAAAAGTAAAAACCATTGACAGAGCATGTTATCGGTTGTAGGAGAAAATATCAGAGCATTTGTTATCCTTGAAGGATAAAATATCAGAGCATGTAGAGCATGTTATCGGTTACTGATAAAATCTTGTTAGATGATTTGTTTCTTGCATTGTTCTTCAGAAGTTTGTTTTATTGAAATTTATCCTATCCACCATCTGTGGGGATCATAGGATGAATTCAGGGGAAATAGCATACTAAGGGTTGGCAATCTAAAGACTTTTGTGAAATAGTGAAAAGTGCCCAAACCAACCATTGACAGACTGGCAGGCAGATTTGTGTAACACTCAAGTGTAGATATTTGTGTAACACTCAGGTGTATGACAAGTGATGTGAGATAACAAGTCCAAAGGCCTGAAGGTGTTCAGTTTGAAATACAGTATCCTTGAAGACAACAACAATTACGTATCAGGCAAAGTGGCAAGCATATTTCATGATAAAGGATAAAAAAACCCAACTAATTTCTATTTAAAAATTAGACAAGTGCAGCATGATTGAGCTTGCAAGATAGCATTAAAATTACTTTCTAAACACAACTCAGAAGTTAAAAAAGAAAATATCCCACAGCCCATTTTTAGCTGAACTCCTAAACTCTGAGACAAATAGTAGGGTGCATTGCAATTCATCAAGTTAAAAACAAATAATTTTCATTGTCCTCTAAAGTTTACACAAACAGCATGGCATTTCCAAGTTCTCATTTACGGAACAGATTTTTCTTTCTAGGAGTGTCCTTTATCACTCCCTCATGTTTGTGTGAAAGGAGAAAAAGCATGCTGAATACTATTTTTAGGGTTGGCAATGTTAATAAAGTCACGTAAGAAGAATGTGACAGAGAGACAAAGAAAATACAGAGAAAACACTTACCAACGTAAAGAGGTTTGCTCATGTCAATAAGATCTATGCCGGAGTAAACATGTGTAGAGTAGCTTCCATCGAGAGATAAAATCATTTGATGTTGGCCGTCAATGTTTTTGTGCGTGATGGAAAGTGAATGCCATTTGCCGTCATTAAACTTGAGATAGTCTGGCGTTCCCATGCGCAGGGGCGCTTTGTTTGGGACATCAATCTGAAGAATGTTGAAATACATTATAGTTAAAAGAACAATAATAGACTAGGACCAGAGATCAACTCTTGTGACCTAGCAGATTTAGAATTATGAGGAACTGGGTTCAAATCCTAGCAAAGCTAGGTCCGACACTGTATTCCTTGGGAGAGACATTTGACAGACATTTGACAGACATTTGAAAAACAGCTAGGGAGTAAATTTGCAATAGACTAGTGTCCTATCCAAAAAGTGATATAGTATCTCCTATTCCACTTTTGCTATAGAAATATGGATAAGCTCAGCTCGCTGGGTTGTAAAGGCTTTGAATGAATCATTTAACGGATAAATTCTTAGGTTAAATTTGGTGGACTACAAAGTAAATAATATTACTAAGTGTTATTTGTTTTTTTTACCACAGAAATAAATACTATGAATAACAATATCTTGCCCGTTTACTTTTTAAAGTTAATGCTGTGCATGGTCATATCTACAGAGTAAAGAGAAGAAATAGCAAAACATTTTCATTCATATGACCCATGACTAAATCGTTCAACTGCCAAATGTTTGAAAGAAACACAGATGATGACTGTAAGATTGAAAGATAGAGGAATTTACTTGAACTGAAAGAAAAATATGTTGTGAATAATGAAAAGGGATAGAACTTGACTAGTCTTACCTTGAATAGAACTTTCCCATTGAACAGTTCAACTATAAACAATTCTTTGTTGCTGCCCTCGTTAAAAAGGATAACACCGTTGGGATCTTTGGTTTTGAAAAGGAAATGCATTCTCATTCCAGATACCGATTTCAATGGTGGTAACTTCAAGTGAACATCGTAGTTGGGGAACGTGACGTCTTGGAAGATTCCTTGCGGCGGTTCCCTGGCCTGTAGGGAACACCACCTTAGATCTGTTCTGAATTACATCAATATATCAAAATCACCAACAATCAGGTTTTTTGTCTTGATATCCAATATAATGCTTTATGTTTGGAGGTTAACTAAACCTCCTTCTGGAAATCCGCCGATGAAGATGTCGTCCACACGAAGATGGTAGCCATCACCGGGCATAATTTCTGTTTCAAGTGAGAGACATTTTTAAAAAAAGTTAAAACAAAGACATCTCAGCTTCTGAACAAATTATGGACCCATCCTCTCTTATTCAAACTACTTTCCTTTCCTTGTTTATCACCAAAAATTGAATAGCGTGAATGGAAAAACAAATTTTGAAGGAAGAAAACAGTGTAAAAATTCATTTAATATTTCTGAATTTACAGAGGCTCAATCAAAACCCTGCCCACCCCCTTTCGCTCCCCCCCTTAAGCTCCATTTTTTATTCCCCTACCTCCACCCCAGCCATCTCAACCCACCTACCCCAAATGCAATTGATGAACATCTCTGACCAATTATGTTACTGCCCCAGAAATTCAATCGAGAACATAAATTTGTGAATAATATCTTTCAAGTGAAAAACATTACAATTGTTGTGATCTAAATCATCATTGTGAAAACTCACTTCTTTCGTGATCTAAATCATCATTGTGAAAACTCACTTCTTTCGTGATCTAAATCATCATTGTGAAAACTCACTTCTTTCGTGAACTAAATCATCATTGTGAAAACTCACTTCTTTCGTGATCTAAATCATCATTGTGAAAACTCACTTCTTTAAGTGATCTAAATCATCATTGTGAAAACTCACTTCTTTCGTGATCTAAATCATCATTGTGAAAACTCACTTCTTTCGTGAACTAAATCATCATTGTGAAAACTCACTTCTTTCGTGATCTAAATCATCATTGTGAAAATTCACTTTTTCGTGAAAAATCATCATTTCATTTCGTGATCTAAATCATCAACCCAAACTGAATAATATAGACTGTGTGCCATGCAAGGTCATTCAAGTCTTCTCCAACAGTGAAAACCTGTGGCAACATGAACAGAGATCATTGTTATTCTCATAAATTATATATAAACACAATAACCTTTCAAGGGTCAACCATGACTGATTAACAATCTGCAAGAAGTTTCCAATAATCAAATACGGTATAATTAAATTATTAATTCATCCTCATAAATTCAATTTCCTTTTTTTAATTTGCTCAATTTCTTCATTCAGTGTTTCATTCCAATTAGCACTGTAATTGAAACAGAAAAATCATTACAGAAATTACTTTAAAATTCAACTTTCTCTACTACGCTCACAAAATATGACTTGTAAACAAAGTCTTCTTTTGACAAATTATAAGAAAAATTTGTTCCACTTTTTAACTCATTACCTGCTCCTCTCCTCCAAGGTTGGTTGTAACAACCACTTTTCCACGACGACTAGTTCTGCAAATTATAAGAAAATTTGTTCGTAAGAACAGACCGTCAGTGCGAGCTTTTGTTTGGAAAATGAGGCCATCTGCCACCATTGTTTTAAATCTAAAAGACAAGTCATTTATGTGGTATTTCTGTTGTGGAAACAAAGTCATCTTGTAATCGACGTTTCCGTCAAAGACTCCAGTCCAGGCAGCTGTGATGAGAAAAACAGGAAGATAATACAAAATGTTATCATACTATTAATAGAAAAATCTCTCCTATAGTGTTGACAATCATAACAAAAATATTCTAAGTTTGTTGCCAAGATAATCCCTATTTTCTACATTATACTCAAAAAATGTTTTATTACTCGAGCCAATTGTAGGGTTTTTTTTTAGTATCGAGATACCTCCACTGAAAAATTGTTCTGTGTATATTCAAACATATACATATCATAATTGTTACACTCAGTTGCACTTTTCAGTAAGTGTAACTTGACAGATGATAGCATCACAATGAATAGTTGTAATCATAATGTAATTTGAAAGTAAAGTAAGAATTGAGGACTTCAATAAATCATCTAGATAGGTAAATTCTACATACAAAAAAAGTACATGAGCTGGAAAATTGCTGGCACTAAAAATAGAAATCAACAAAAGAATGGGAAAATGGAAAAATATAAAAGAACGTACGGTATTCACATCTGTCTCCTCTGTACCCAGTGCCTCTACAATCACAGACATAACCTTCCCACGTGTTGAGACAGATTCCCTGGTTGCACGGATTGACACGGGAGCACTGCCTGGGCATAGCCGCACACTGTCTCTCCACAGCTCCGTACAATTGGCGGTCAAGGATGTAACGATGGAGGTCGATAGGTCGGCCAGAGATTTGCAAATCTTCAAAACATCCCTGGTAACTCTGCCTGGCCCAGGTGTGCCAAGGTAAGCTTTCAGGTCTGTCAAACCCACCGACGTAGAGATGGCCTTAGGAACAAAGAGAACAATGGTGATCATTTGTTGGCAAGAAAACATTTGAATAGGAACATTTGCCTTATGTAAGAAATCAATTTCTTGTAATTTTTTTTTAATATTTTAAATACTAGATTTGAAATTGTATGTCTATGTAATGTAGAATTAGATCAATTGAAAAGAATTCCATGACATATAGTTGCAAAGGACAGAAGGAAAACATCAACAAAATATGATATGTAAATAGCTGTTTCAATTTTTCTCTACCATAGAAATATTGAGGAGGCAAAAAACTGTTGAGTTTTGCAGATTATATAGGGATATAATATTTTGGGGGGAAAGAGGGGCTGAACATGAGTTCTAACAGTCCTTCATATAATAGACAATTTTAACCACTACCAGCTGATTTTATGATTTCAAAAAAACAAGAAAAAAACTTTTCCAATTTGGCAAATTTCATCACAAATTTTTTGAATGCAAAACTTTCAAACAAAGTCAAAAATCACTACTGTATTAAATTTTGTATTTTTCTGTTAGTGCTTTAAACCAAATTTGGGGGCGATCGGACAATACCTTTTTAAAAAGTTAAAAAATCATTGTTGAAAAGTAACATTGTAAGAAACTTTTATTTTATTTGAATTTTTGTTTCAGTTACTTCTCATATAAACCTAGAAAACAGTAAGCTAATGCTTTGAAGCATTATAAACCCTTGACAGGCACTCAACTACCTATTGTTGATCCTGTTTCAACTGCCCCATCTAAGGAGATATTCAGGGCAATTCGTGAGAAAAGAAGATTTGTTTTGTGTAAAGTATACTGTGATAATTGAAATGAGTACCAACTTGCAATACTTTAGAGAAAATTACTTATTTTTATAGAACAACAAATTTAGTTTTTTTTTAAATCACATGAATTTAAGGAATCGATGCAGAGCTTTTTATGGTGCGATTGTGAAGGGAATGAAATGCTTCGTCTAATAATTCAATGAAATGCCCCATCTAATAATTCAATGAAATGATCCATCTAATAATTTAATGAAATGCTCCATCTAATAATTCAATGAAATGCTCCATCTAATAATGCAATGAAATGCTTCATCTAATAATTCAATGAAATGCTTCATCTAATAATTCAATGAAATGCTTCATCTAATAATTCAATGAACTAGATTTGTCTCATTTTGGGCATCAATTTCTAGCAAGCTTTGGAAACGGTCCTCCAATATTCCAAGGAAACTCACCAAGCCCTGTAGGAAGTCTCTCATTAGGTTCCAGCATGATTCTCTTGTTAATCTGATCCAATTTGAGGGTTATAGAACGGTCAGTGAATCTAAGATCAACCTGTAAATAGAAAGACAAGATGAATGGGACAAATGCTACACAATGTGGACTTTTAGACTTGATTCATGTTTTCAATTTGGGAATTTTGTCACAACAGGTGTCTACCTCAAGTGGCATGCTCATGCAATAAATAGATAGATAAACAGAGGGATGGATGGACCAATAGATAGATACAAAGATCAATAGAAAGGTAAACAGATGGGAGGATGACTGGAAAAATTTTTAAAATGTTACATAGATAAATCAATTTTGCTTAATTGAAATGTAATGCTGATGGCTTAAAGCATTGTCTTTATTTTTTGTTTGCAAGAATGGTCCCACGATGGAAGGTGCTTTTCTTTCTCTCTGTCCTTCCTATTTCCATCATCATTCTTATTATTGTTCTTTCCTCCTCTTCTCTTTTACATATAAATTTATTACCACACAACTGTCTCCTTCTGCAATAGAATAATTTAATAAAAAAAGAATATTTAAAAGCAAAAGTCTCTACTCGTTCATTGCATATGCTATCAAACGACGCCTTGAAATCAACTTGCCGCAATTACCTCGTGTGATTGACCATCTGAAACCTCCCGCTCTGACAGAAGATTTCTCTTCGATCCACCACCAAAATTGTGAATGAAATAGAGTTTTCCATCAAATATTTCAAAAGCAAAGAAGTTTCCCTGAGGGTTCTTGGTAAAGAGAAGAAGTCCCCTTGGTTTGATGGTCTGAAACTTGAATGAGATACCGGCTCCTTGCTGAGCGACGAAGCGCTGAATGAAAAAAGGCATAGAAATACTTAAGTTTATTAACATTCTTAATTGAGAATACTCAAATTTCAAAAAGACAGTTATTAAAGCTAATCTCAAAGAAAGTAAACAAATGAAAACAGTGGATAATAAATACACCATGCAAAACTATGTTTGAAATGGAAAAGTCAATGACAACTTCGTAAAACTAAATGAAATTCAGGAACACTATACAGATGCTAAAGATACATATTTAGTGTAAATGATCATTTATTTTCATAGAAGATGGCAATGGATTGGTTATATGCTCCATATGCCTCGAGCTGCAGCCACAAAGATGACATGAAGATGGTTCCCAGAGGGAGAAGAGGGAAAGGTGTTGAACAAAAACAAGAGACAGAGAGGATTAAACATAAACATGACAAAAATTAGTGTATTTCCAAGCAAAGATTATGGCAAGGTCATAACTTCAGCATGGTGTAAGTGGCCGAGTGGTAAGGCTGTCAGAATGGGGATCACAAAGTCCCGGGTTCAAATCCTGGCAAAGCTGGCCCCGACGTTGTGTTCCTTGAGAAAGACACTAAACACACATTTTCCCCACTCAACCCTGGTGCAAATGGGAACAAGCACTAGCCTGGCAGTGAAAATCTGTGTCAGACTGGCATTTATTATCACCTGTTCTACTTCACGCTATTGGAACCGGGATAAGCTCCGGCTCTGTTCTGGCCTTGAAGGAAACCGGGATAAGCTCCGGCTCTATGAGCCGTATTGAAGGGAAACCGGGATAAGCTCCGGCTCTATGAGCCGTGACCGGCCTTGAAGGGAAACCGGGATAAGCTCCGGCTCTATGAGCCGTACCGGCCTTGAAGGGAAACCGGGATAAGCTCGGCTCTATGAAGAAGGACTCTACATGAAATTTCAAAATCGCAGGGTCTCTCAAAGTGATTGGAAGAGCATAGAAAGGAGCTAAGCGAACTTCGGCATTGAAAGGTGGCCCCTTTTTTACCTTAAGCAATTAATGGGGTTCAGCCGATCGCCAAAAGAATCTAGCCACAGGAACAACAACTGACCCTGATGCCAGCTGAGGTCGTTAGCGACTTTATCGTCATGTCAAGGGCTCATTCAGAGCCCAAACAACCCCTGTCCCATTAGAAGAGGAAGAACATAGAAGATTGCAAGAGAAAAGGCTAAAAGAAAATCTAAAAAATAAGGAAAAAAATCACTGCCAACCTTCAGTGACACAAAATGTTTGATTGACATTTGGAGGAAACTTCATAATGTCAAAAGTAAATTTTACCTCTCGCAGAATCATGTAAAGGCCTTTCCGTTTAAATGTGACGGATGTTAAGCGAGGAGCCTCTGTTGTGGTGGTTGGTGGTCTAGTGGGTCTTGTGGGTCTAGTGGGTCTAGTGGGTCTTGTGGGTCTTGTGGGTCTTGTGGGTCTTGTAGGTCTTGTGGGTCTTGGGTTTGGGACAGTGACACCACCAACATCTGGCAGCCTTATGGTACCTACACTAATGCCGGGATTAATATCGGTGTCTGGAATTTCAGCTATGAGGTTGACAATAGTACGAATGTCAGTATTTCCGTCTTTCAAAAAGGTCTTGTAATAAACCTGGGATCAAAAATGAGAATGCAATATATTAAAGCCATATATACAGAATAGTATCATAATATTATTATGTATGGTAAATGGACATGATCATAACCAAAATCAATTCTTAAGAATAAAATTCAAACACTAATCTGAGAACGTGTGATAGCTTTAATGGAAAAGGTGAGCTTTGCTCTATTGCGTAAAATAAGTTACTGTAAGCTAAGGTTAGATATCAAACTTGTAGTAATGGCTCTCCAATAACTTTTTTAGTGCTTCAGGCAAAAGTATTACAGTTTCAGTCTTGGTAACATGTAGTCCATCAGATTTACATTATAATCAAATCCTCGGATATTTTCTCTTGCCTGTAGCCAAATACTTCCAGCAAAGACTTGTGTCAAATGAAGAAAGAAGACCTAGAGGAATTTCAAACTCAATACAAACTACAAAAACTTAAAAAATACTTGTGATAGCTCTAGATTTTGCATCCTGATGATAACAAGTTCATAACACTAGCAATATCACTTAAATAGGAGCTTGTGACAGCTACATACAGAAACTGCCAATAGAAATTAAACTCAAAATTAGCATAGAAGACTTCAAAAACAAAATTGAATTTTTCACAGTTAAAATCAAAATTAGATCAACGGTTCATGATTCAATTCAAACTTATGTGCACTGACATTAAGGACTTATTCAGTAAATATGGAGAAGAATCAATTTCGATACGTTTTTAAAAAATCGGAACTCCTCGGGGCTATCCGTAAAGAAACTTACCTCTGTCATACCACCAGCAAAATTTTTCAATACACGTCCCCGGTTTTTGAAAATTGTTGGAGGTCCCAATGTGGGACTAAAGCTGGTGACAAGAACTGCATGTCTCTGGAGAAGATGTATTCCCTGCCATTCTTCCCATCCACAGACAGTTGGATCTATTCAGGTAAATGACACAGGCATTTCTAATTAATAATAATAATAACAATAATAAAAAACAGCACTTATATTGACAGTTCCATATTTGGCAAATTTGCTCAATAGAAAATTGAATATAATATATAATACATGCAGTGTATACTTACAGCAACAAAATTATATCAATATCATTAAAACATGCTATGGTGTTTGATCACTGAAACACTATTTTGGCTATTATTTAAAAGTGGCCGAGCAGTTAGGCTGCCGGACTGGGGATCATGAGGCCCCGAGCAAGTTTTTAAAAATTATTTGATATAGAGAATTTTAACCACTACTATTGCACTTGGCATTTCTAAATTAGCTGAAAAAGTTATCAACATTTTTTTTTATCATATGGGAAGAGTTTTGTCTCATCTTGGATTTTCATTTTGTGCTGTCTAAAATAACAACTTCATTTCTAATAGGCTTTTTCAGTTATTTCCAAACAAAATTGCCTATAACTTTATACAACCGGACTTGGTTCAATAACCCCGCAATACACAATAGTTTTTGTCATCCATTGATAAATGAAATGATTTTCATTTTATGATATTTTGAAAATGAATATATATTTCTTCCTTTCCAATTTTTGGCAAATTTAAATCACGAAAAAATTATGTTTTCTCTAAAAAAATCTTTCACGAAGATAAAAAAATGCCAACAAAGATCAATTTGCATTTCACTGTCAAAAAGTAAGAGCTTTTTGTGAAAATTTGCATTTAAAGTTTTTTTAAATGCCTGTTATTTTAATGTTTTTTCGCATTTAAACCTATAAAATAATAATATAATACTTTTTGAAAAATAATACAATCGTTTGAGCTATCAAAAACTTCATGTCGGCTCTATTTCAACTGCTCCAGATCCCTTATACTTTTGTTGGAATGGCATTTTCTGCTTTTAAAAAACTGCGCGGAATGTTTCCTGTAATATTCAATTACATCTTAAAATATTGACAATAATTCATCAAAAGTAGATTGTACTGATTTTTCTTACTTAATGCATTTCAACTCTGATATATTTTAGACAAAATTTCTGGTGTGATACAGCCGATGTATAAAAGAAAGAATCCATACTGAGCCTTTGTTATGGTATGAATGTCAAATATAAACTCTCCATTTAAAAGTCATTTTGTCCATTTGGAGATAAGATCTTCCATCCCCCCCCCCTGAGTGTCAATCACTAAAATACATCTTTGTGCCTGTCTATGCAAATTTTGTGTGAGGTTTAAACCCCAAACAATATCAAATAACTAACAAAAAAAAAGTTTACATATATTGTATTTCCAAACAAGAATGGCAATGCAAATACACAGTTATAGGCTGTAGTCTTTGACTCAGTCTTTAAATGTCTCATTTGTTGTTAGCGCCAAATACAAATTTTTATGTCATCCATTGACTGTGACATTTTGGTGGATCAATTCTGTACAAGTACATTAGATTACCACAAGAAGAAAACCATTTCTTGTTTTTCTCTTTATCAGTTTATATTCTACCTTTTGGTGTACGGGCAGAAGAAAATCACACCAAGATATCATCCAACTATATTTTCCTTCTCTAAAAGAAATCTTTCACGACAGCTAAAGTAAAATGCCAACAAAGGGAAAAGAATCAATTTGAATTATAATAATGGTGTCGAGATAAAAAAAAAAAGAAAGAATATTGACGTACCCTGTGCCCATCGAGTTATTTTGAATAAATGCCATCTGTTGTCGTTATAACGCATGCCTTCTGCTTCTCCAATTGGAATTCTCTCAGGGACGCCAGATCCATCATCATTGTAAAATACTAAATGGCCTTTCTGTGTGAAAAACAAACAGGAAAGAAAAATCAATAACGGAAAAATATGAATTTTGAGCACAAAAAAATCTGCTGACCTCTCAAGTCTAACAAAATCCAACAGATTTATTACCAGACCTATAGTTTTACAATCTAAAACTGTCATTCTCCTTTTAAAAAACTCATCGTTCTATTAGGTATGAAATTTGTAACAAGCAATTAACAGTTTTTAGTAAGTAAGTGGTTGTTTTATATTCTGACTTGAAGCTTTCTTTCTCTTTGGTATGCCACATTGTTTATTGCTACATTATTTTTTCTTACTTAATGCATTTTTTCTCTATCTTAACTCACTTCCATGGCAACAAACATCCGTCTGTTGTTGTGTTCCTGAGTGCCAGATCAGTCCATCAGGCTGGGAGGTGTAGAAATAGAACTGGAATTCCTCTCCTATTGGCTTGTCTAAAGTAGTCATTTGGAAGCCGTTTAAGATCGAAATAGAGATAAGATCTTCCATCTGATCGTATGAACTTAACATACCGATTTGTGTTCTGAGTGTCAATCACTGCAAACGAAATAACACCATCAATGAATGGAATAGAATCTTAGAAAAAAACACTGCTAGCTTTTAAATTCATGCTGGAGATTACCATGAGGTGAGAATCCTCAATGGGTAATAAGATATATATATATAGATCTAGCCATTTCAGGCTCAGAAAAAATAGTATAGTAGAGCTATCATTGTGTGTATATCAAGTGGACCAAAAAAATGTCTCCAGCTAATCAAATGTGTGTGGTGCAAGGAAAAAAGGAGCTGAAGATGTAGGTATCAAGATGCTGTAGCTTTTGACAAGAGACAGTGATTTAAAATATCTCATTTGTTGTTAGCCCTGCCACAAGTTGTCTACCTGTTGGAAGT
Organism: Doris montereyensis; assembly: GCA_037039925.1. Classification (NCBI taxonomy): domain Eukaryota; kingdom Metazoa; phylum Mollusca; class Gastropoda; order Nudibranchia; family Dorididae; genus Doris; species Doris montereyensis. The sequence goes on along the minus strand of JAXRKP010000606.1, from coordinate 26,675 downwards.
GAGAAATTTCTGGTAGTACAGGTTGTTCATTGAAACTGACATGACCATATCTGGTGCATCAATTTACAAATCAATACATGATGTAGTGGTTCATTTATCCCATTCAAAAAGAGTCAGTGGTCAATGTTTGTTGGTATGAAACTGAAAATATTGCTTTGCTGGTGAAATGAAAGCAGAGTAGTTGATGGTGCCTGATAAAAAGTTGATTTTAATAGTAAAAGATTTGACAGTGGTTTGTGACAAATGATTTGATGCTGTGTAATAGAAAATAATTTGACAGCCTCTTATAGAAAAAAATATGATGACATATAACACCTAATAGCTTTGACTTGATGATTTTTTTGATAACATATATAAAGAATATATTTTGATGGTACCTAATAGAAAATGGAATTGATGATAACTTATAGAATATGAGATAAATATTGAGTGTTTTACTGACTGAACACCATAAAAAGACCAGTTTGTTAAACAAGAAGATGCAGACACTGTTTACATAGTAACTGGAAGAGAAAATAGCCAAAATGAGTTTCTGGTGGCAAAACTTTGAATGGCAAGTAGAGGCAAGTTGAATATTATAGGATTGCCAGGCCTCTATGTCAATCAGTGAAACGAATAGCGAATAAGGTACACTTGATATCACAAAATCAGATTGGAAGATAGCCCAGAGATTAATACAGAAGGGATATGCTTATATATTATGATATGATGGAGAAGAGAGTGAAATATCCAGGCGGAGATGGCAAGACATGTATTTGGAATGAATTGGAAAGAGAGCTAAGGATGATGTGTAAAGAATATGATGAGAATAAATCGATTCTTTGTAAGGCTCAGTGCTGCACAAGGAGCTCAACGGCTAAGATGACAATATTATGTTATTGAAAATTGACATCACCGATCTTGGATTAACATCAACATTAACAAGCAGGTGGATCAGAATTCAGAGTAAAGAGAGGCAGATGTTTTCATAATATGCTTAAATAAAAAGTTCATACAGCAGTCGAGATCTTTTTTTAGAGAGAGAGAGATCTCTAGAGAAGAAGAAAAGACGATGGACAAAAGATGGGATAAAGACATGGTTCAACAATACATCCGGATGGGATAAAATAACCATAATAGAACCCAATGTCAGATCACTATCATGACTTGATAGACATGGGGGAATGTGCTGGGATTCAGGGGCGTTGAGTGGATGGGGCGAGAGACGAAAGAAACGGTTTGAATCAGCAGGACGGAAACACTGAGAGATAGTAGAAGACAGAAGAGAGAGCTAGCAACGAGAGGCACGTGCGAGATAAGATCAGTTTCGAGATGGAGAAGAGACCAAGCTTCCAAAGATGACTCATTTTTATGCCCCCATAACCTACCCGACATCAGAGTGGCATTTTGTGTGTAGTTTAGAGAGACTTCGACGATTCCTATTACATTATATAAATATACCTCGTTTGTCAACATACCAATATAATGTGTTGTCTTTTTCCATTTAGTTTTTTATCTGGGAATTTCAATAACGGAGCACCCGCGTAATAATATATTCTTGAAGTCCTTTTAATCAATGCTTGAACAGAGAGAGAGAGAGAGAGAGAGAGAGAGAGAGAGAGAGAGAGAGAGAGAGAGAGAGAGAGAGAGAGAGAGAGAGACAGACAGAGAGACAGACAGACAGAGAGAGACAGAG
>JAXRKP010000606.1:0-20000 GCA_037039925.1 Doris montereyensis | reverse complement strand
AAAAGATTGCAAAAGACATTTCAAGAGGCTAGTGAATTAAATAACCATAAGTGGTGTCTGTGGGATGTTGAGCATTTTAGATTTTGTCAAATTTGCCCTAACAACCGACACCTTCTGGTGGTCTTTTAGCTGCACTGAGATTTTCTTAAGACAAGTCGTCGTGTTAAATGAGGAATTATTTTTTTCCAGCAAAATAATCAGAAATTTAGGCATGCAAGCTGAGAACTGCGAATCAAGCCTTGGTCTCCAGCATGAAAGATCAGTAACTTAACATCAAAGGCGACGTGGTCCCTCACACGGAGAGGACAGTAAATGTAATTCATGCAAAATAAAATTTCCTTCCTGTCTTGCACAAACAGTAGAGTGACAGGTAAGGAAGCAGTGAAAAAAACCATTGAAAGCTGAAACAAATGATGAGAGGAGAAACGTTCATGGTGTACATGATCTTTTTTCCCTGCTTCTTTTTTTTTTTTTTTCATGAAAAGGACTCAGCTATAAAAAAAAACAAACACTGAAAACAAACTGAAATTGGTAACGCACTCACCACCACGTATTGTATAATATCTGTCAACTGAGTGCATGGGAATGGTAATCAAAACAAGAATATTTAATTGATCATGCTATTAAATAATCATTGTGATAAAAATGAATTCAAAGTTTAGACATGTGTGCATGAAAATGAACAAAATCAGTGAAAATTGCAACATTGACACTACATTGTATTGGAGGTAGCTAGAAATTATCAATTCTTTAATGAGATGGAATTAGAGGACAACATTGAGATAAATCACAAAAATACGAGTGTAAGTTTTCTTCTTGCTTTGAAATACAACAGGTTATGTTAGTGATAAATGGAAACGAATAAGTTAATTTCAAGAACAGATCTACAGTTTCAATTTAATTGCCCTTATTCAATTTTTAAAGAAACTGATATAAAAAAAGATGTAATTTACCATCAATAGGATGCTTTCATGTGATCTACACAGTGTATGAGCAAAAAAAGAGGGTTTTTTTCAGTTCAAAAGAAACAGAGGGTATATCTTATTCACTGAGAGCATGTCTGAAATCTGGACAGAATTGCTTTAAAATCTTAGTCTTAGTGATGAGCTTCAGTTGGTATTGATATTTAGATGAAAGAGAAGTAAATTGAAAATAGGTTTGTAGTTGGCTCCAAAGTTGAGTATCTCTCAATTGTGCTAGCCAAAAAAAACCAATAATGATAATAATAATAATAATAATAATAATAATAATAATAATAATAATAATAATAATAATAATAATAATAATAATAATAATAATAATAATAATAATAATAATAATAATAATAATAATAATAATAATAATAATAATAATAATAATAATAATAATAATAATAATAATAATAATAATTATAATAATAATAATTATAATAATAATAATAATAATTAAAAAATAATAAAAAAAAAAAATAATAATATTAATATTAATAATAATAATAATAATAATAATAATAATAATAATAATAATAATAATAATAATAATAATAATAATAATAATAATAATAATAATAATAATAATAATAATAACAATAATAATAATAATAGTAGTAGAAAAAGAATATAACCATACAAAAGTAGTTAAGATAGGAAAATAAAATGAAACCATAAAACTCAAGTCATGTCTCAATAATAATAATAGACATTTCTGAAAGACGGGAAAAATAAAATAATAATCATTGTACTGGTAAAATGAAGTCAGTAATAAAATTTTATCTTAATGATCATTTAAATAAAGAGTCCAAGATCTGTGTCTAGTGTGTATGTAATAATAATATATAATCTAAGGTCTAGTTAAGATAGGAAAATAAAATGAAACCATCTAACTGTATGTATATAATAATATATAAGTCTAAGGTCTATTTCTTGAAAGACGGGAAGAACATCCAAGATGTGTATCTATGTGTATGTAATAATAATATATAGTCTATGGTACTTTATCTTGTTGATCATTTAAATAAAAGGTCCAAGATCTGTATCTAGTGTGTATGTATATAATAATATTTAAGTCTAAGGTCTATTTCTTGTGTGTGTATAAGGCCCAAGATCTATTTTTTAGTGTGTATATACTTGAAAATTCTAACAATAGACCTACCTGGTGGTCTCCTGGTTGGTCTCTGTGTTGGTCTTGGCGTAATCCGCCGAGTTGGTGGGGGTGGGGTGTATACTGGAATTGTCAGGTAGTCACGGTCGTCAGGTATAAGATCTCTATAGGCTTGCCAGTACTGTATGTTGTCAACAGCTGTGTTGGCAAAGGTACGTCCACCCTGATAGAAAAAAAAACAAACACAATTCTAGTGATGTCTTGTAAGGCTAAAAATTAGCCAAAATGGACTTTCTAAAAATTCTCAGACTGTACTCTCTGACAGATCAATGCATCTTTCTGATTCTGTGTATAATCTTCATATAAATAAAAAATGTTGTATAAGAATTTCATGCCGTTTTATTGCACTAGATAGTTTCTTGATGAGAATGAAATAAATGGCCAGTCATTTCTATGTTTGCATTTTGGGTGTTCTAGACGTATTAAGTTCAAACTACTTCATCAGATATTGATAAGAAACACAAATTGAAATTTATCCCCCTACCAACAACCTCACCCCCTCATCCAATGAAAATTTTTAAAAGAGCAGCTAATAAATTTATTTTTAAGATGACATTAGATTGGGGGGTTTCATTATATGCAGATAGTGTTAGTCCAATCCTTTGAAAACACATATCCTTTCTTTTCTTTATTAAATCTAATAAATAAAAAAAAAAAATTGCTATTTACTTCCAAAGCACGACCGAAAAAGGTGCGCCAGTCCTGAGGTACACGAGAGGGCTGGGATATACCGTAGACCTGGGAATCCACTTTGTTGCCATCAATGTACATGGTCAAACCTTCACTTGGATGCCATGATAATTCCACCTGGAGAAGAAAGTCATGGATGCAAGTCAATTTCAAACACAATGCTATAAGAAAGTTTGTAAAATTCCTTATAATTTAAAGGCCATTACAACCTGTAAAGCCAGAGCTTATCCTGGTTTTTATAGACTGAAACTCTACAAGTGATAGTAACATTGTCTTTTGGATAGGACAAGTGATAGTAACATTGTCTTTTGGATAAGACAAGTGATAGTAACATTGTCTTTTGGATAGGACAAGTGATAGTAACATTGTCTTTTGGACAAGACAAGTGATAGTAACATTGTCTTTTGGACAAGACAAGTGATAGTAACATTGTCTTTTGGACAAGACAAGTGATAGTAACATTGTCTTTTGGACAAGACAAGTGATAGTAACATTGTCTTTTGGACAAGACAAGTGATAGTAACATTGTCTTTTGGATAAGACAAGTGATAGTAACATTGTCTTTTGGACAAGACAAGTGATAGTAACATTGTCTTTTGGATAAGACAAGTAATAGTAACATTGGACAAGTGATAGTAACATTGTCTTTTGACAAGACAAGTGATAGTAACATTTTCTTTTACAAGACAATGCTGTGTAACATTGTCTTTTAGACAAGACAAGCGAGTAGTGGAATTGTTTTTTAGACAAGAACATTGTCTTTTGGACAAGACAAGTGATATAACTTGTCTTTTGGACAAGACAAGTGATAGTAACATTGTCTTTTGGACAAGACAAGTGATAGTAACACTATCTTTGGACAAGACAAGTGATAGTAACATTGTCTTTTAGACAAGACAAGCGATAGTAACATTGTTTTTATTGAGGTCTTTTAGACAAATAGTAACATTGTCTTTTAGACAAGACAAATTGTCTTTTAGACAAGATTATAATAGAATTTATTTTTAAAGATGACTTTTACTTTAAAAATAACATTATTTTTAGACACCCTAGAAACAGTGTTGAACAATGAAGTCTTTTAGACAAGACAAGCCTAAGAGGTTGCCGTAACATTGTCTTTTAAGACAAGACAAGCGACAGAATTCTAACATTGTCCTTTAGACAAGACAAGCTTCTAGTAAAATTGTCTTTTAGACAAGACAGTGTTGCATGAAATAGTTTTTCTATGCAAGAAGTTTCTATCAAGACCCAGTGATTTGCTCAGTAACATTGTCTTTTAGACAAGACAAGCGCTTTGCTCAGTAACATTTTCTGATGCAACACCCAGTGCTTTGCTCAGAGACTGATTGTCTGATGCAACACCCAGTGATAGTAGACTGATTGTCTGATGCAACACCCAGTGCTTTGCTCAGTAGACTGATTGTCTGATGCAACACCCAGTGCTTTGCTCAGTAGACTGATTGTCTGATGCAACACCCAGTGCTTTGCTCAGTAGACTGATTGTCTGATGCACAAGTGCTTTGCTCAGTAGACTGATTGTCTGATGCAACACCCAGTGCTTTGCTCAGTAAACTGATTGTCTGATGCAACACCCAGTGCTTTTCAGAGACTGATTGTCTGATGCAACACCCAGTGCTTTGCTCAGCAGACTGATTGTCTGATGCAACATCCAGTGCTTTGCTCAGTAGACTGATTGTCTGATGCAACATCCAGTGCTTTGCTCAGTAGACTGATTGTCTGATGCAACATCCAGTGCTTTGCTCAGTAGACTGATTGTCTGATACAACAAGTGCTTTGCTCAGTAGACTGATTGTCTGATGCAACACCCAGTGCTTTGCTCAGCAGACTGATTGTCTGATGCAACACCCAGTGCTTTGCTCAGTAGACTGATTGTCTGATGCAACACCCAGTGCTTTGCTCAATAGACTGATTGTCTGATGCAACACCCAGTGCTTTGCTCAGTAGACTAAGATAGGAGGAAAACAATTGTATGTTGTTCAATTTTCCTAATCTTTCTTATACGTCATCTTCCCTCCTGTTTTGAGTCGGAGCCTAAGACGTTGGGTGTGATTATCTAGACCACACCCCATGTATTCGTTGTTAGGCCGTCTTCTAATCTGCGCTTATACGCCTCTTCCCTCTTTGTCTTAGAGGAGCCTAAGGCTTTGCTGCTCTCACAGACTGGCCTTTTTTAGGTAGAGACCACTGTACTCTTTATTTCAACATTCAGTTCAGCAACCAATAATGTCAAACTTCATACCCTTTGCCATTTGTTAGCCCTGTTTCAACATTCAGTTCAGCAACCAATTTCAAACTTCATACCCTTTGCCATTTGTTAGCTTCAAAATTTCCGGTTTCAACATTCCACACTTGGTTAGACGTTTGCAAGCGACCTTTGAGACGACCGTCTTCGTAGTGCAGTTTGACGGGCCAGGAGTCCAGGAAGACCATTCCATCTCGCAATGTAGTTGGACGCAACCCAATACGTAATGTGGCACCCTGACGACATGTCTCAAGGTCACCTTAGGACGGGAAAAAAGCAAATGAAGAATAGGCCGTATAATTTAGTTTTAATACATTACAAATTAGTGTGTTAACCTTTGAAAGACCATGCTTAATTGGATCTTTATGTCTTTTAAATGGTCAGTAGATATCTATATTCATCAGACAGATTAAAGTACGATAAGCTAAATCTCACAACAAATTTCTTTACATCATAAGTCTTATCTTACCACCACAGGTGAAGTTTGAGCCAAGATCTAAATATCCAGTTGTTCCAGGCAAATAAACAGCCCTGGTGTTTTGGCCTTTGCCTTGTTGAATTCTGACATCCCCATGTCCCCGGATTTCACGGTCTCTGAGTTTCAGGCGATTGTCTCTAAAATTTTCAAATGTGATCGTATGGGGAGCGACTTGAACTGTTGTGAAAAGGGTGAAAAGCAATGGGAATGAATCAAATTGATTTTATAATCTTTTAACACTTAAATATTAATCCAAGAAACACTTTATGCATGATTAATGAAACTTAAAGAGATAGAAACATGAACTATAAGAACAAGTTTCATGCTATAAATCTCACTGACATAAAAGATTTAAAAAATGATAGAAAACAAAAATAGTGTTATAAAAATAGTTGGATGGTGCCATAAATTCTCCCTGTTCATAAACTATTTCCATAAGTTGTCTATGAAACACATGTATCTGAGTGCAACAGTAAAAAAAAATAAGAAAAAAAAAAAAAAGAGGAAATGGGGGAAAGGAACAGCATAGGGTAAGATTAAAAAAAAAAAAATCTGCAATAATAAAATATTGAACATTTTCTTTTTTTCTCTGTCTTTAAAAAACAAATGAGAAAAAAACATGCTATTTCATGCACACTGAGAAATTGCATGAATTTAAGCCATGCAAGGAGAATATTTTGAAGATTAATTCAAGAAGTAGACAACATAATTAATATCAATAAAATGTTTCTCTGCCTTCACAAGAGTAAAACTATAGCCAAAACTATACTATAATTATTTTGATGACAATGACAAATGATGCAGAGGAAATTAAAATATGTTATAGTTACATACAACACAACAATATCCAATTTTAGCCGACTTTTTTCAGTTAGATTTAAGCTTCAGTTTATGCTGCCGGTTTGGTCTGTAAAAACAAATTTACATCAGGAAAAAATAATTTAAATAATTTTGTTCAGTCAAGTAAAGGAACCCAACCAGCATTTCACCAACTACGGTCTGTTCACATTCATCATAGAAATCATTGAAATCATAAAAATCATAGAAATCATAGAAATGTGCCTTTAAAAAGGGTAAATAGTTGTCATGACGACATGATGAAAACAGTTCATCTATCTGTTCACCCTTTTTCCAGTAGTTTGGGCATTACTTCAAAGGGTAAACACCATGACTAGCATCAACAAAGCAATCCCCCCCCTCCCCTCTTTTTTTTTTTTTTTAAATGTTAGTGTTAGGTAGGCTGTCTTTTCAAAAATCACTTATAGCAAAAACTTTGGCGGCTTTCCTTTGGACACCTGTGTTTTCACAAGATTTGATGATGGGGACGTAATAACCCTTTAAATTTGGTTTGATTCACTTCAAAAACATTTTCAGTTTAAACACCCAAATGTGTTCATCGTTTACAACATGATCAGAATGTAAGAATGTTGACAAGGCCATCTGTGACCCAATGTGTTGTGACAATGGGGCATTTTTAGCTTCTATGTTTTACAGTCATTCACAATACGTCAGTCTTTAGTTTTCACAATGGCTTATTGAGCAGTCCCTAAATGGTGCCGGTACCCATCTGCACCTGGGTTGTGAGAGGGAATGCGTATCAAGTGAATGAAAAGAAATACGGTTGGTTATTGGAAGATGTCACAACAGGGTGTGACTGCATGTATGCCACTGAAATGCTCCTGGACGTGCTTTTATTTTGTTTTCTTTTGATAAGAAAACAGATCATTTTAAATAGATGATGTCAACACAAGGAACCCCCAAAAAAATCACCAAAAATCAAATAATCAGTCATACCTCTATAAGTCTTGGTAGCACGGAGTTGATCCAGATCGTCATACCACACCTCCAGCTGGTCAGCGAGCATACGAGCCGTATTCCTATCAGATCTTAGATCCCTCCCAACATATATATTCTTTGATACTGGTTGTCTTCTTTGAACAGCTCTTCCAGTTTTGTCTTGATCTGCAAATTCGTCATTGAGGTACATAGAGAGACCTTTCCTGGGATGCCAAGCCAGTGTGACTCGCTGCCATTCGTTTGGTCGGAGTTTGGAAGATGACGCTGTCCACGTGGTAGTCTTGCCCTGGAACACGGATTTCAACATCCCGTTGTCGTAAAACAAATTGTAGGTAGGTGTAGACAAGAAAGTGGTTCCATCTCTGAGTTCTTTGGGGTCGATCCAGATTGAGAAAGTCAGGCCATGAGTGCAGAGGTCAAGGTTGCCAAAGCATTTCCTGTCATGTTCGCCAAGGTCAACATATTGACCGCGTCCGTTCAGAGAAATGGCATTTTTATAGTGGCCTGTGACAATCTGTGGGTCCTTGAACATTAAAATGGTGTATTTGTCGTGAGAGATTCTGTCACGCACGGCCTTATCAAAAGTGAAAATCTCATGACCAAGGTTGTCTGTATAGGTCGACAGTTTTCCAGGATGCAGGAGAAGAAAATGTAAGGAAAAAAATAAAATTTATACATAAAAAAGGAAAATTTTAAACCTACAAAATGGCAGTTTTCCCACAAGAGGACTTTTGAACTCACATGCTAATAACTAGACATAGGCAGTTTTTTAAGGTCTTACAACGTCAATTAATATTTAATTTTGAAAGTAGTATTTTAGTAGGACAACAATGAATCTACTTCAAGAAATTATTTAAAAACAATATAAAGCGATTGTTGATAGCAATGAGGAGGCTGATAAACATGAAAGTCTAGTTGTTGACTTCATAATATTTTGTTAGAATGTACTAGATTATAACTAGTCTTGAAACCTAAAAATTATATGGTTAAGTGTTACCTAAAGTTTAGTTTATTGTTATGGCTACAATGGCTAAAGTGGGACTGGTACAGTAGAAGTTGTTTTAAGATGAGAACACAAAGGAGTTTCAGCTCATAAAGAGGCAGAGACAGGCATATTCATACACATATTATTTTTTCATGTCTTAATGGAATTTTTAATGAATACAGTGAAAATGTTATAGAACATACACGAAAATAATAATTTATTAAAATTAGTCTCATGTAGCTATGAATGATGTGTAAGTAACAATAATATTCATTGAGGGTTAAAACCATGTTAATCGCTGATTTGAAGAAAAATTAACTTTTTGTTCATGTTATGATGAATTAAATAGTTATGAATTAAATCACACAAATAAATAAAAATGTACCGTTTCAATCATAAGAAAGGGAAATACCAGTACAGAAAGAAAAAGAGAGCAACAAAGAAAAAAAACATGTCCAACTAAAAACTATAAACAAATGAAGCCATCAATTCATATCATATCTGAAAAAATCTTTCAAGGCTTTGGAGTTCTAACATGTTGCTCTCATTTTCTTTAACGCGGGTATGTACCGGGAATATTAGGATTAGGATTAGGATTAGGATTAGGATTATTCGCATCCTTAGATGCGTGTGAGCATCCGATCATGTTGTTTCAGATATTGAATAACCAACATGCAAATAATTTCAAAGGCAAACCCATTTGTTAAAAAATATATTATTATTATTATTATTTTTTAAAAAACATTCAAAGCATAAAATAATAGACTGAGACATACATCTTTCTCTCATTTCATAGTAGAGGAATGTTACAGTGACATAAAGGTGACAACAGAGAGGTGTTCAAAAGAAATAATTGAAAATTTTTGTTGTTTTCTTCAATTGCTTTCAACAAAAGAAAGTGTTATTGTATTAGTTCCTCTGTATACAAGGGTTAAGAAAAATGATAGAAAACAGACACATGCTTGTTAGTGAAATAAATGCAAGGTTGGCATGCACGTAAACAAAAAACAAGCATAAAACATACAAAGTATCCTTCCTGTTTTCTATACGCAGGTCAATATTTAACTCCTAGTTGAGGAAACTTAATAGGGTGAAACGTGAATGCTGATTTATGCTTGGGAATACTAAAGATGTTATTGATACTCCTTGAAAGAAACAGTGCGGGAATGATTGAGCAAAATTAGTGGTTAGACAACACTGATCATAAAATTTCAGCTTTGATGTCTTTTACACTTTTCCTCAAAATTTGGCTTGCTCGTTTCATTGGAACTTACCCTGTCCATCATATGTGGTGATCTCAGGGTGAATGAAGAGAAAGAACAAGATGAAAGACAACAAGTGAAAGAAGGGAAGAAAAGAACTGCTGGCCAACCACTCACTCAAGAGGCTTTGAAAGATGATAACGGGAGACTGATCTACTCATTTTCATCCATTGTTCATCCATTGTTCATCCATCTGCTATTTGACAGGGATGGATGACAATTGGGCCATGCCCCAGATAAATTAAAGGTCTGCTATTTACAATTAATTGATCGATATTGATTATAATTAGATATAATAATTTTAATAACTTGAGGTAATTATTTTTCAGTCATGCTGGTTTTTACATTAAAATATAAATAATCACAGAGTCATCTATATACCCAATTTCAAATATCTATAATATAAAAACTTATTGGAATACGTATTTTCAGCTATGGTTACTTCAAATACGTCAAATCTTCAAATTTCGATCCACTTGTCTTGAATTAGGCATTCCACCACCCACAGTGTACAACGTCTTACACAAACGCCTGCGGGTTAAACCAACTCACTATACCTTATTATACTATAAGCTGCAATTAGTCCCAAATTTACAATCCAAAGAGATATGAGACTCAAATTTTCCAGATATGACAGTTTGTAACTTTTTCCTGTGGGGGTTTGTCAAGGACAGAGTTTATGTACTACCATAAGTCATAACCCTGGATGATTTGCAGGATGCACCATTGAAGCAGTGCTTTCAATCACACCAGATATGATTTGCAGGGACGCACCATTGAAGCAGAATCACACCAGATATGATTTGCAGGGACGCATCACTGAAACAGTGCTTTCAATTACACCAGATATGATTTGCAGGGACGCATCACTGAAACAGTGCTCTCAATCACATCAGATATGCTGCAGAGAGCCTGGGCTGAGCTTGATCACTGTATCAAAGTTTGCCAAGCAACTGGCGGGTCACACATTGAGTGTCTGAGATACCAACTGATACTAAATCAAACTTGATGATATAATGCAACTTAAGCCATTAATATGTGAGTCTTTTCAATAGATTTACAGTAATATCATGGTCTAAAATTTTATATGGTTTTTTACATTCACCCTGTATCAAATCTGCATTTCATAGTTAGATTTAGAAAAGCTTAACTGCAGGAATGTTTAAAGAGCAGGAAGAAGTGATGAGAAGTACGAATGGCAACTGAAAATCACCTAGGCACCAGCATGAAGACCTAGATACAGATGGAGAGACTATATCCAGCAATACAGAGGAGAAACATGGCCAAGGAAGGCGAAAGAGAGACAAAAATGGAGGGATCTGGCATAGGGGGAAGAACACAACCAAGAAGTAGAAGTAGAATCTGAATAAGAATATCAAAGAAAAAGTCAAAGATTGCTTTCTTCACACCAACATATCATTGGATTGTTGAGTTTTTACTTTTGCTTGTTGGGTTGGACGGACATCAATTGCGAATGTTGTAAACTGTGCAAGTGCTTAACTCAAGGTTTTTGAAATTGGAAAATCCTTTATTTGTTGGTGAATTTCTTTAACAAAACTGATTGAAAATGACGATTTTCATCAATGTAAGCAATGACCTACCTTGTGAAATGGTTTGGTTATTCACTGAAGTGAGACTTTTATAGTTATATTTGTATTAAGCTATGTTTACACACAAGACATTATGGATTACTAGTTAATAGCAATATTTATTGCAGACTCACATGATTTGCAACTTTCACAATTGATATTCCTATGACAACAAGTTTGTTAGTTGTGTGACCAATATTGCATTTTTTATGTTAGATCATTTTTATCTTTTTAAAAACCCACTGACTTATTTGAACATTATGTTAGTTAGATAAATGTAAATTAAAATCTGTAAGTAGTGAGACGACATGTTATCAAAGCCATTAAAATCTTACTTACGTTGGTAGTCTTTTGAGTAGGAAAGAGAGCAAAGAGTTTGGTTATAACATAAAACAAAACGAAGGATAGTTTTGAAAGGATGGGTAACACTGAAGGCAGTTTGTTGCTTTAAAAACAAATTTTGCATTGACAAAATTTCAGTCATTTTAGAGTCATTTTTGGCTCCATGCATTCACAAAATTCAAGATGCAGAAATATAATCATGACAGATTAAAAGGGTGGCTGAGCTTTTTGTTTCTTCTAAGAGCTGGAAATACAAATCAATGTTATACACATTTGTACTACATTTAAGTTTTCTCTGTCTCAAGATTTCAAGATGGGAATTGGAGAATATATGAAACTATCCATAAAGTGTAATGGTACTTTTGGTGGAGACTATCTGGTAGATGTTAAAATATTTGTAAAAATATGTAAAAAAAAATGGTGGTTTTTATGTGACACACCATCGGTTTCCGTGCGTTTAATTTTACTCAATGCACACGCAATAAGTTGTTACTCTAAAGTAATGCGCTGTTACTTTGCTGTGGGCTGGGGGTTTTTCCAGGTGGAGAAGGGAGAGGTGGGTTTTTTTTAATGTATTCCATCGTATTACTTTCTTTTCCTTTTTATTTGGTTTTCATTAGAAATTTCTTTTGCTTCAATGAAACGTGTAATATGAAGCCTCATGATTTCAAAGCTGTTAATTATATGTGAAAAGAAAAAACAGCTCTAGAAGATTACTATGAATTAAATTCTTGCATGCCCTGATCCAAAAACCGTGAATAAACACAATAATGATACCATTGCCATTTTTACTTTTGATTTTAGTCTATTTGGTCTTTTGTTGTTGTTGTGGTTGTGGTCTTTTGTTGTTGTTGTGGTCTTTTTTGTTGTTGTTGTGGTCTTTTGTTGTTGTTGTGGTCTTTTGTTGTTGTTGTGGTCTTTTTTGTTGTTGTGGTCTTTTTGTTGTTGTTGTGGTCTTTTTGTTGTTGTTGTGGTCTTTTTTGTTGTTGTGGTCTTTTTTGTTGTTGTGGTCTTTTTTGTTGTTGTGGTCTTTTGTTGTTGTTGTGGTCTTTTTTGTTGTTGTGGGTTTTTTTGTTGTTGTTGTGGGTTTTTTTGTTGTCGTTGTGGTCTTTTTTGTTGTTGTGGTCTTTTTTGGTTGTTGTGGGGGAAAAGAAGTTTCAGGGCTTAGATTTAGTTCCCAAGGAGAGCGTGCAAACAAGTCATGAGATACAAAAAGTCAGAAAAAATACCATCTTGGAAACATGGTGGTCTTACTTGGTGATGAAAAATTGTAGCGGGCTGTTTGATAATGGCAATGAGTTTTGAAACAAAAGAGATGATAATGAACTCACATAAATGGATCCTAACACAAGATCGGGATTTTCTTACAGCCAAAACTACAATCAGAGTTTTTCAAGCAACACTCTTTTTTTTTCCTCATGCATCACTACATAAACATCTTAGGTAGCACTGAATCCTTAATATCATGAAAATTGTAATAACATTAACAAAATAAATTTAAGAACTACAATGAAGAAATGTTTCTAAGAAAGAAACAAAGACGTTTCAAAATGTTTCACCTTTCAAGCCTCACTAACATTTAGTATTCAATGTTGCTTGACTAATTGTATCAGTGATGACATTTAGTATTCAATACTGCTTGGCTAATTGTATCAGTGATGACATTTAGTATTCAATACTGCTTGACTAATTGTATCAGTGATGACCATAACTTATGATGTATGAGTTTTAAAATCTTGCCTTCATCCAAAAACCATGAACTGTAACTGACAGATAGATGATATAGTTGAGACCAACAATACTTTCAGACCTGGACATACTGATTTGAGACATTCAGATAGTAACTGCATTGATAATATTAACCCAAGCATGTTTAGGAGAAGATTTATATGCGGGGAGACAGATGGTAAGGAAAGAAAAGTCAAATGTTGTACTTTGACATTATTCAATATCTCATTTCTTGTACAGATTTTAAAATGATCACTTGTATCCATCACAAAAATTAATGAGGCAGTAGGTGTAAACACACAGTAAAGTAAACTCCCATAAACTCGTTGCTGAATTATGGTAATCCGGAGAAGACTTATGATTTTTCGAGATCTATGGCACAATATAACTGTTTGCAATTGATATCTACACCAACTGTATTGTTTACAAGTCTGAATAGACCTAGCTGCCAATTTGCTGCCAGTTTGACAAAATGGCCATGAAAAATATGTCTGGGACCCATTCAGGCCCTTTGTGTGGAAGTCAAACACTTTATTGTCTAATTTAACGTCACAGCAGAAGCCCCATGGGTACTGTGACAAAATGGTCAAATTGGCTAGGAATCTGCAATATGTAACATGTGTACAGAGAACCTTATGATTTTGGATATTTTTTTATGCTATCACCAGTAGTAGAGTGCCTTTTTCTTTAGTATTTTATGCGGGTAATAAGTGCATTTTTCTGTATGATAAAAAGTCTTAGTGTTTCACTGGAAAATCAAATTCAAATAAAACGACGTCTCAACCAAATTGCATAGTCCCTAAACACTAAAGCAGGACCTAGCTTTTCGAGGGGAAAAAGGTTTATTGAAAAACAATTCTTCTTAAATAAATAAAAAAGTATGTATCAATCATGAATGCTGGCACATTAGGGTAAACGAATGGGACAAGACAAAACGTATTTAATGGGGAAGCAAACACTGGATCACCTGGCTCACTCGGTCTACCTACACAAAACAAGCACTGAACATTCTCTAGAAACCTGCACAAGACTCGAAAAGCTAACGATTAAATATTAGTCTAAAAGACCACACAAATGTTTTAATTTACTGTAAATCATTACAGCACTTAACCTTTTCGTTATCTTACAAAACAGTTCTTCACATTTACAAGGCAAGTACAGAAGTGATTTGCTTTCAATGATACAAAATCAATGAAGAGATTTGCCTACTTGCTATCTTTGTTTGTTGTTTGGTTTATTTGCAAACCACCAGCAGTCCACTCATTTTTAAAGAACATGGTATCATGCAATTCCATATTGAATCACCTTGAAGAAACTTTTGTTATTATTCTTTTAGTAAACATTGACGACTTTTGGTAAACTCTCATAAAATTTTGTTCCTATAGATGAAGAAAACATTTTGGCATCATATGCATAATAATCAAAACATCATTAAATATTGTGAATGAGATATTCTTACCTCTGTTAATATGGCCAAAGGCAAGTAGGTCATCTCTCTTTCCATACCATATTTCCATTTCATCAATGTCAAAGTTGCCGGTAGAGTACCGGGCAGATGGAATGTCCCCTCTGTTTGGCTGGCCAATATAGAAACTTCCACGATTTGAAGCCGGGTCGACGGTATTTTTGTCTGATTCTCCCACAAGTTCATTATCAACGTAGAATTTCAGTCCATCCTCTGATGCCAAGTAATTTCAATAAAGTACCATCGGTTCAGATCAAACCTGAAATGAGAATTAGCATTAATATATTTCATAAAAAGTAAAAATAAATACACACAAATTGTAGAAAGAGCAAGTGAAAATAAGATAATAAAAACAACAAAACAACAAAACAACAACAACTGTTAATAATTACTTTGGATATGAAATGACTCCTCTGCCACTAGCACTGACTTGAATGTAGCCACCATCAAACATCATGAGAATTCCATTTTCACCAGTAGACAGGAACACCATTTGGTTCTCAAAGCCATGGAAACGCATCCAGGCTGCAATGGTGATTCCATGCTTGCAAGAAGTCAGTTTGCTCATGCACTCCTCTCCTCTCCTGCCAAGGTCAGCATACTGACCTCGCCCTCTCAGTTTGAGTGCGTTACTGACCTGAAATCATGTTTTTAAACAATGAAATACTCTTTTCTTAAACCTGTTAAATATGCCTAAATAGTTTGGATGATATTGGGAATGAAAACTTGTACATGGTACATACTACATTCCTAATGACTTGTATCAAGAGCAGACAAAAAAAACATTTTTATATCAATTCAGTGTATGATCAAAATGCAAGGAAATGTTTTCTTTGAAAAGAAACTTTTCTTTGAGAAATATATTATTTTTCTTGATTTTACTTCTTTTTTTAAAAAATTATATTAGACTCCATCGGAACTAACAGTGTTGCACACATAACATTATTTGTTTTCAATGTCTAATTTAAATATTTTTCCGTTAACTTACCAGTAGCATTTCATTATGTGCATGCACAGAAGAGTAATCAAAGCTGACCTACTTATCTATATTTTATGAGAAAATTAAAACTACAGAAAAAGCAATATTTGTATCAATAAAATTAAACTGTTTCTACAGCACAAACGCAGTGTAACTTATAGATATTTCAATATTTGTCTTATTTTTGCTTTTCTTTCCCGTTTTGTTTATATTTACCTTTCCAGGAATAAGATCAGGTCGACCCGCTAGCCGGATGGAAAGGACAGGGTGTGACAACCGATCTTGATTTATTTTTTCTTCAAAATGGGATCATGAAATGCTGTGGCTTGACTGGAAGAAAGCATTTTTTTTTAATAAATCAAATTCGATAAACAGTAAAAGGAAGAAAAACACAGGATAGAAAGAAAAAATGTAAAAATAATAATATCAATAACTAATGCAACAACAACAATACTAATAAAAATAAATATCATAACAAAATTATTATAACATCAATAATAAAAATGATAACAAGAACACTAATAATAAGAATTTTAATAAAAGAAACAACTAATCATACTACTAATAATAATAATAATAATAATAATAATAATAATAATAATAATAATAATAATAATAATAATAATAATAATAATAATAATAATAATAATAATAAAAATAATAATAATAATAATAATAATAATAATAATATAATAATAATAATAATAATAATAATATAATAATAATAAAAATAATAATAATAATAATAATAATAATAATATAATAATAATAATAATAATAATAATAATAATAATAATATAATAATAATAAAAATAATAATAATAATAATAGTAATAATAATAATTATAACAATAACAATAACAATAATAATCATAATCATAATCATATATAATATAATATAATAATAATAATAATAATAATATAATAATAATAATAATAATAATATCATTATTATTATTATTATTATTATTATTATTATTATTATTATTATTATTATTATTATTATTATTATTATTATTATTATTATTATTATTATTATTATTGTTAATATCATTATCATTATTATTATTTGATTATTATTATTTGATTATTATTATTATTATTATTATTATTATTATTATTATTATTATTATTATTATTATTTATATTGTTATTATTATTCTATTATTATTGTTATTACCAGTTTTATCCTTTTTATTTTATAACATTTGAATCTTATGACATTGAATAAAATACATTCTCAAAAGTTATAAATGTACCTCTATTAATAATTCCATGAGAGGTGAGGTAAGATCTATCAGCAAACCAGACATCCATGTCATCAAAAGTGGCCTGTGCTAATCTGCCTGGGGTTCTCTCATCATTAGAACGTCCCAAATAAGCTTTGCCTGGTGTGTTGGGAGAAGAAGATCTTGGTGAGGATTTCTTGTCTTCTGCAACAAGTTGATTGTTAAGGTAGACGGATAGGCCTCGCAATGGGTTGAATGATACTTCAACGAAATACCACTCATCAGCTTTCATATTTCCAGTGCTGGCATCCCATTTCTCAAACGATGTTTCTGCAGTTGCATGCAATTTTCCATTTCTAAAGAAAGATAAAAAGAATAAATATTGTTTACTAAAATACGTCAAAATAAAAATATATATATAGATATCAGAAATTAGTTTATACAAGATGGCAAATTTTAAGGATAACTAAGAATTGAGATACGACCAGTTTCTGACTTAACTATTATTTTTGTGTTCAATTTAAATCAATATCAAGAGACAAAAAACACTGAAAAATGAAAAGAAACAATAAAAGCATATTGTAAGATATATCTGTTACCAGTGAATCTTTCAGTGAGTCAAAACAAAATATCAGCTCAAAGCAGACAAAACGAAGTAAAAAGCTTGATACTGATTTAGCAAAAACTCTCTCATTACCATTCTCATGCATTCAAATGTAAAAAAGAACAAAGACGAAAAAGAAAACCTGTTAACCTCACTAGACATCACCGCAATTCCTGACATTTTATAGGAAAATAGAAAATTACGAAAATGAGCAGCTGCTGAAACATAAAATCCTACACCCCCCCAACCCCCAGCTAAAGTCCTTGGTCCTACCTGTATTTAAGTGTCACTCCATTGTTCCCACTCGAAAGAAAGTACATGTTATTTCTCAGCCTGTCGGGTCGCAGCCACAGAGAGTACATGGTACCGTGAGAACAGAGGTTGAGATTACCAAAACAATCGGAGCCATGGTCACCGAAATTCACGTAGTCATTACTGCCATCCAGCTTCAGAGCTTTGCCAACTTTGCCATCAATTTGTCTTGGGTCTCCAACCAACATTATCTCCATGTCATCATGTACTAGCTTTTGATTGTTGATTTCTTCAAAGTCAAAATGATACCTCTCAGGTTTAGCTGAAATGAAAATCATCATATTTGTATTAAACATATGTCGTGTCGTGTTTGTAGCATAACATCAAGTCCTTTTCGTAATTTCAGATTTTACATACATTCCCCCTTTCTTTAGTGGATGGGCTAAAAACCATCATTGCAAATATCGCCCTTTCCTTAGTGGATGGGCTAAAAACCATCAATGCAAATATTCCCCCTTTCTTTAGTGGATGGGCTAAAAACCATCAATGCAAAATAAATATTCCCCCTTTCTTTAGTGGATGGGCTTAATGCAAAATGTTGATGGGCTAAAAACCATCAATGCAAAATAAATATTCCCCCTTTCTTTAGTTGATGGGCTAAAACCATCAATGCAAAATAAATATTCCCCTTTCTTTAGTGGATGGGCTAAAAACCACCAATGGCCTGAAGGAAAATTACGTTACTTTCACACTACTGTTATAAACAGATGAATCCAATAACAAGCGTACACTTTTTAATCCAAATACCAAAAAAAAAAAAATGACCAATCTCTTACCAGTTTTAATGTAATCAATCGCGGACAATATATCTCTTCCAGCATAGTAAATATCAACATCATCTACGATAGCATTTGCCGGTAGTATCCTGTTGTCATTGCTGCGACCAATGAAAAAATTGTTGTTCTGGATTGGGGAGGCATCCATAAAAACCTCTCTCTAGACTGTCTGTCCACTTCCTGTTGGTTCACATACAGAGACAGACCTTTCTCCTTGCTCCAAGAAACCTCCACAAAATACCATTCTCCAGAGGTCAAGCTGTTGTATCGGACTTCCCACACACTTCTGGCACTCCTAGATAGACATACATGAAGAATCAGAAACATCAGAAACAGAGGATGCAAGTGTATGATGTGTGCCTGAGGCTAGAGCATGTTGAGCGGTTCGGAATGGACCAATTAATACAGTTAAATTAAGTAAGGTCCACCATTATCCCCCATAATAACTTTACCAACTGAATGATATGATATGAGAGTGAGAGAGGGAGCGAGAGAGAGAGAGAGAAAGAAAGAAAGAAAGAAAGAAAGAGAAAGAAAGAAGAGAAAGAAAGAAAGAAAAAGAAGAAGAAAGAAAGAGAGAAGAGGAGAGAGAAGAGAGAAAGAAGAAGAGGAGAAAGAAGAAGAAGAAAGAAAGAGAAGGAAAGAAAGAAGAGAAGAGAGAGAGAGAGAAAGAAGAAGAGAGAGAGAAAGAGAGAGAGAGAGAGAGAGGAGAGAGAGAGAGAGAGAGAGAGAAGAGAGAGGAGAGAGAAAGACAGAGAGCAGAGACAGACAGACAGAGACAAAGACAGAGACAGAGACAGAGACAGAGACAGAGACAGAGACAGAGAGGCAGAGAGCAGAGAGAGAGAGAAAGAGAGACAGAGAGAGAGAGAGAGAGAGAGAGAGAGAGAGAGAGAGAGAGAGAGAGAGAGAGAGAGAGAGAGAGAGAGAGACAGACAGACAGACAGACAGACAGACAGACAGACAGACAGACAGACAGACAGACAGACAGACAGAGACAGAGACAGGGACAGAGAGAGAAGAGAGAGAGAGAGAGAGAGAGAGAGAGAGAGAGAGAGAGAGAGAGAGACAGACAGACAGACAGACAGACAGACAGACAGACAGACAGACAGACAGACAGAGACCAGAGGCACAGAGAGAGAGAGAGAGAGAGAGAGAGAGAGAGAGAGAGAGAGAGATAGAGAGAGAGAGACAGACAGACAGACAGACAGACAGACAGACAGAGACAGAGAGGGAGAGAGAGAGAGAGAGAGAGAGAGAAAGGAGAGAGAGAGAGAGAGAGAGAGAGAGAGAGAGAGAGAGAGAGAGAGAGAGAGAGAGAGAGGGGGAGACAGACAAATAAACAGACGACAGACAGACAGA
>JAXRKP010000605.1:247500-260268 GCA_037039925.1 Doris montereyensis | reverse complement strand
AGACAAATTAAAGGAGATAGAGAAAAGAACAAGTCATAGTGTGAATGAAAGCGCCAAAACTAAGATTCAAAGAAAAGAGAGGAATGCCTTGGAAGAAATACTTGCAAACAAATGAGACCCAAAGGATAGGATAGATTTACGTGAATAAAGAGAACTACTCTTTCAACGAGGAAGTGTAGGAAAGCCAAACAGGCCACAATGGGAATAAATTGGGACAAAAGACCAAGAAAGCTATCAAGGAAATCAAAAGCTGCTCGGGTGGGGGGGGGGGTGGGGGTGGGGGGGGCGCAATTGAAGAGGCATAGAGAAAGTACCGAAGTTTGCCCAATACGACAAATTAAGAATGCCCAAAGGAGAGAATAAGGAAATGATGACAGCAAAATCATGGAAGCGTGGAGAACGTAATTTTCAACAATTACATAATCCGTTCAGAACGTATGAAACAAGGAGTAAAGATCATTAGTAAGAGTATCAAGTAATCCAGATGGCGTGACAGTCTGAAGGCATGGATATATATAGAGGAGTATAATCAATGGAAGAAATCCAAGGCAGCTATACGTAAAATGCGCGAAATCTAGTTAAAAATCACAGGAGCAGATACAAATGTATCCAGAAGTGACTAAAAACCAAAGAGGAGGAGAGGCATGACAAACTAAAACTACATGCAATATGCCAACTAGCATGGTAGTCGTCCAAACAAGATGCCGAGACGACTGGAAAAAAGAGAACGGTAGTACCTAATACATAAGAATGAATCAACTATGGAATGCTCAAACTATAGAGGGATATCACTTCTTAGCGTTTCATGAAAAAGTATATGCCAGGGATACTGGAAATGAGACTAAGGAAAAGAGGTAGAGGATCAGATTTGAAAAACATCAGAGGTGGATTTAGGACCACGAAGAAGTGTACAAGACCACATATTTACAATTTAGACAAATAATAGAACAATTCCTCGAGAGAGAAACCATTGACTTGCACCTGTGTGTTATGGACTTAGAACAGACATTTGACACTGTGAGAAGGACGAACTATGACATTCCTTAAAAAAACACAATGTAGAGCAAAATTTAATAGAAGCCATTAAAAGTTGTTACAATAAACCAACATGTGCAGTGAGAGTAGCTGGAAATGTATCAGAAGAATTTGATGTAGATATAGGAGTAAGACAGGTGTTGTAGCCCAAGGCACACAAAACCCTCTATACTACAAAACAAACAATAAAACAAGGCACACAAAACCCACCTATACTACAAAACACACAATAAAAACAAGTGACACACAAATCCCTCTATAAACTACTTAACAAACAATAAAAGAAGGCACACAAATCCAACTATAACTACAAAACAAAAAATCAGAAAGAAGGCACACAAATCCCACTAATACTACAAAACACTAAATAAAAGAAGGCACACAAATCCCACTATACTACAAAGACAAACACAATAAAAAGAAAGGCACACAAATCCCACGGTATACTATAATAGAACACTACACTTAACTATCCTTGTAGATAATACGGAGAAGAAGTTTACAGGGTTTTCCCAACCTAATCATGCCTAATATAAATGTATATTCCAGATAAGGCAATTTCTTAAAATGACTCATCCCGCAGTGAACCTACCATCTGGGCGAGTTCGGACTAAGTTTAATACATTGTAATAGTCAATTGTGAAAAGTTTAATTATACGTATATATATATATTATATATCTATATATATATATATCATATATATATATATGTATATATATCACTATATAGTTATACAATAGTATATATATATATATATAAATATATAGATATATAGTATATATACATGTCAATGAATCACAGGCACAGTTATTTAATTATTATTATTATTATTATTATTTATTATGTATTATGATTATAAGTATTGATTTTTATATCATATAAATTATTATTATTATTGATTATGTTATTATGTACATTATTATTATTAAAATTATTATTATTATTACATTATTATTAATTTATTATTATTTATTATTATTATTAATTTATTATTATTATTATTATTATTATTATTATTATTATTATTAATTATTATTATTGATTATTATTAATGCATTATATATATTGATCATTAGTTATTGTCATTATTATTAGTTTATTATTATCTGTTTACTATTATTATTATTTTGTATACCATATATCGTTATTCTATTATTATTATATCTATTATTATTATTATTATTATTATTATTATTATTATTATTATTATTATTATTATTATTAATTATTATTATATATTATTATTATTATTATTATTATATTATTATTATTATGTATTATTATTCTTATTATTACTATATTATTCTAATTATTATCACATCATATTTTCTTCTTCTTATTCTTCTTCTTCTTCTTCTTCTTCTTCTTCTTCTTCTTCTTCTTCTTCTTCTTTCTTCTTCTTCTTCTTATCTCTTCTTCTTCTTCTTTCTTTCTTCTTCTCTTCTTCTTCTTCTCTTCTTCTTCTTCTTCTTCTTCTTCTTCTTCTTCTTCTTCTTCTTCTTCTTCTTTTTCTTCTTCTTCTTTTCTTCTTCTTCTTCTTCTTCTTACTTCTTCTTCTTCTTCTTCTTCTTCTACTTCTTCTTCTTATTCTTCTTATTATTATTATTATTATGATCATGATTTCTTCTCTTCTTGTCTTCTTCTTCTTCTTCTTCTTCTTCTTTTCTTACTTCTTCTTCTTCTTCTTCTTTCTTCTTCTTCCTTCTTCTTCTTCTTCTTCTTCTACTTCTTCTTCTTCTTCTTCTTCTTCTTCTTTCTTCTTTCTTCTTTCTTCTTCTTCTTCTTTTTCTTCTTCTTTCTTCTTCTTCTTTTCTTCTTCTTCTTCTTCTTCTTCTTCTTCTTCTTCTTCTCTTCTTCTTCTTCTTCTTCTTCCTTCTTCTTCTTCTTCTTTTCTTCTTCTTCTTCTTCTTCTTCTTCTTCTTCTTCTTCTTCTTTCTTCTTCTTCTTCTTTCTTCTTTCTTCTTCTTCTTCTTCTTCTTCTTCTTCTTTCTTCTTCTTTCTTCTTTCTCTTCTTCTTCTTTCTTCTCTTCTTTCTCTTCTTTCTTCTTCTTCTTCTTCCTTCTTCTTCTTCTCTTCTTCTTCTTCTTCTTCTTCTTCTTCTTTCTTCTTCTTCTTCTTCTTCTTCTTCTTCTTCTTCTTCTTCTTCTTCTTCTTCTTCTTCTTCTTCTTCTTCTTCTTCTTCTTCTTCTTCTTCTTCTTCTTCTTCTTCTTCTTCTTCTTCTTCTTCTTCTTCTTCTTCTTCTTCTTCTTCTTCTTCTTCTTCTTCTTCTTCTTCTTTTCTTCTTCTTCTTCTTCTTCTTGAAAACCTTCTTCTTCTTCTACTTCTTCACTTTCTTCTTCTTCTTCTTCTTCTTCTTCTCCTTCTTCTTCTTATATTAGTAGAACTTCGATGGTGTCTTGACTTCTTCTTCTTCTTCTTCTTCTTCTTCTTCTTCTTCTTCTTCTTCTTCTTCTTGGGCTTCTTCTTCTTCTTCTTCTTCTTTCTTGTCCTCCTTCTTCTTCTTCTTCTACTCTTTTCTTCTTCTTCTTCTTTTGGGACTTCTTCTTCTTCTAAGTTCTTTGAGTTTTTTCTTCTTTGTTTGGGGCTTCTTCAATCACTCTTGATCTATTTTCTTTCTAGAGATCTTCTTCTTCTAAACTTATTTCTTGGGTCTTCTTAATCTTCTTATTCTGTCTTTCTTCTCTGGAATCTTTCTTCTTCTTAGTCTTTTCTTCTCTGTTCCATAAGTGTCTGGAATCTTCTTCTTTGTCTGTCTTATGTCTCTTCTCTTGATTTATTCTTCTTCTTCTTCTTCTTCTTCTTCTTCTTCTTTCTTCTTTTCTTCTTCTTCTTCTTCTTCGTCTTCTTTCTTGTTTGGGGGCTTTAATAACTAATTTCTTTTTTTTTCTTCAGTTGTTCTTTCTTTCTTTTTACTGGGATTTTTGTTTTTCTTCTTCTTGCTTCTTCTTCTTTTCTCTTCTTCTTTTCTTGGCAGAGATTCTGTTCTTCATTCTTCTTCTTCTATCCGTTTGGTTGCTTCTTCTAGATGGAGTGTAATTGAGAAGATTTATTGTTTTGAAAAATAAGCTTATGAAGTTTAAACTTTGTTGATTTTTCTTCTACTTCTTCTACTTCATCTTCTTTCTTTGATTTATTCGTTCTTTGGATTCTTCTTCTTCTTAACAATGACTTTTCAGTTCTTCTTGAAAATGCTTCTTCTTCTTCTCACAGCTTTCTTCTTCTTCAAAAGAATGCTTCTTCTTCTGATCAGTTACTTGTAAAGAGATCTTGTAAATGATCTTCTTCTTCTGACTTAACTTCTTCATCTCTTGTCTTCTTCTTCTTAATGTGTCGATCTTCAAATGTAGAGACTTCTAATGATCTTTTCTTCTAGTTAATCTTGTTCTTCGAACTCATCCTTGTAATGGACTGTCATCATGATGTCTTCTTAATTGTTCTTGATCATCAAAGGTGTAACAACTAATGATGGCAAACCCTTCTGTCTTCTTCTGATTAACGTCACCATCTGTCAATGGCCGAACCTTGATGGCAAATGTCGAGAATGGCTGTAAATAGATAACGTCACCATCCGTGAATAACTTCAATGGCAATTTAGAAAGATAATACTAATGATAATTATCTTGTGGTCATGTGAACAACTAATGTGTGGTGAATGGCTTCATAGATACTCTGATAGATAACGTCACAATCCGTGTAACAACTAATGATGGCAAATGTAGAGACATATCTAACGTCACCATCCGTGTAACAACTTTGGCAAATGTGTTATGATAGAAACGTCACCATCTGTAACAACTAATCTTGAAATGTCTTGAGATCTTTGATAGATAACGTTTCATCCGTGTAACAACTTCTTGGCTAATGTAGAGACTGATACTAATGATAGATAACGTCAGGATCCGTGTATCCACAACTGACTTCTTCATGGCAAATGTAGTGACATGATACTAATGATAGATAACGTCAGCGCCAATGGTGTAACAACTAATGATTATTGGGAATGGTTCTAGACATGATCCACGATAACTTCTTCATCCGTAACTATCAACTTGTGATGTCATTACAAATGAAACTCCGAGAAAGATAGATAACGTCACAAGCATCCGTGTCACAACTAATGATGGTAATCGTTGGTTTCACATGACTAATTCAGTGATTTCATGAACGTAACCATCCGTGTAACAACTGCTTCTCCTTCAAATGTCTGGTTTCCCTTACTGATAGATAACGTCACCATCCGTGTAACAACTAATGATGGCAAATGTAGAGACTGTGATAGATTTTAAACCATCCATGTGTAACAACTAATGATGGCAAATGTTGAGACATATATAAATAGATTCACCATCCGGCCCTCTTGCTTTGATGGCTTTCAGAGACATGATACTAACATAATAACGTCACCATCCGTGTAACAACTAATGATGGCAAATGTAGAGACTGGCGATACTAATGATAGATAACGTGTTTCTACTCTTCCCAACTAATGATGGCAAACCTAGAGACATGATACTTTTGATCTTAACGTGAACTGATCTCGTAACAACTAATGATGGCTGACATTGACTGGACAACTTAGATAACTGTCTGTCCGTGTAACAACTAATGATGGCTTTGTAGAGACATGATAGATAACGTCACTATTCCGTCTAACAACTAATGATCAAATGTAGAGACATGATACTAATGATAGATAACGTCACCTGTCTGTCGTCTAACCCAGAATCATTGACAATCTAGAGACTTGATACTAATGATAGATAACTCAGTTCCGTGTAACAACTAATCTCCTTCGGTGAAGGTCTATCAGAGACTGATACTAATGATAGATAAGTCACCATCCGTGTAACAACTAATGATGGCTTCTTGTTCTTCATGATACTAATGATAGATAACGTCAGCATCCGTGTAACTTCTCTGATGGCAAATGTAGAGACTCCTTCTTCTGTCTGTCTTCTTCTTCTTCCGTGTAACAACTAATGATGGCTTCTTTCTTCTTCGATAGATAACGTCACCATCCGTGTAACAACTAACTTCAAATGTAGAGACATGATAGATAGATAACGTCACTTCTCCGTGTAACAACTAATGATGGCAAATGTAGAGACATGATACTTCTGATAGATAACGTCACCATCCGTGTAACAACTTCATGGAGAAATGTAGAGACATGATAGATAACGTCACCATCCATGTAACAACTAATCATGGCAAATGTTCTCATGATAGAGAGAGTCAACGTCATCCATGTAACAACTAATCATGGCAAATGTAGAGACTTGATAGATAACGTCACCATCCGTGTAACAACTCCACGATGGCAAATGTAGAGACATGATAGATAATGTCACTATCCGTGTAACAACTAATGATGGCAAATGTAGAGACACTGATAGATAACGTCACCATCCGTGTAACAACTAATCATGGCAAATGTAGAGACATGATAGATAATGATCACCATCCGTGTAACAACTAATCATAATAAATGTAGACATGATAGAATGATAGATAATGTCACCATCCGTGTAACAACTAATGATGGCAAATGTAGAGACATGATACTAATGATAGATAACGTCACCATCCGGTAACAACGTAAAGATGGGAAATGTAGAAGACATGATACAAATGATAGATAACAATCACCTTTATGATAAAACTTATCATGGGAAATGTAGAGACTGAAATGCGATATGACAAATGGAGATATATCATAACAAAGTCAGAGATGAAACAACTAATCGACAAACCTAGACATCTTAAAAACAACTAATTATGACAAATGGAGATATATGATAGACAAAGTCACCAGTTGAAACAACTAATCGTGACAAATTGAGAGCAATGCATAGACAAAGTCATTCTGAAACAACTAATCGTGACAAATTGAGAGACATGTAAAGACTGTTTTAAGGTCTTGTCCGAAACAACTAATCGTGACAGATGGAGAGACATGATAGACAAAGCTCCATCTGAAACAACTAATTGTGACAATGGAGAGACACAATAGACAAAGTCAGAGATACGAAACAGCTTAGCGTGACTAATGGAGAGAATGAGAGACAAAGCCACCTGTCCTCTCAGCTCTGTCTCTGTCTCTGTCTCTGTCTCTGATCTGTCTCTGTCTCTCTCCATCTCGGAAACAGCTAATCGTGACTCTCTGGAGAGATATGATAGACAAAGCTCTCCATCCGAAACTCTCTCGTGATCAATCTCTCTCTATGATAGACAAAGCTCACCATCCGAAACAGCTCTCTCTGTGACTGAATGAGAGATATGTCTGTCTGTCTGTCTGTCTGAAACTGTCTGTCGTCTGTCTGGAGAGATATGATAGACAAAGTCACCATCCGGAAACAGCTAATCGTGACCAATGGAGAGATCTCTCTAGACTCTTTCCTCCGAAACAGCTAATCGTGACAAATGGAGAGACATGACTCCCACAAAGTCACCATCCGAAACAGCTCTCTCTCCCCCCCTCTCTCCATGATAGACAAAGTCACTCTTCTCGAAACAGCTCTCGTGACAAATGGAGAGACACGATAGACAAAGTCATCATCTGAAACAGCTAATCGTGACAAATGGAGAGACATGATAGACAAAGTCATCATCTGGAAACAACTGTCTGTCTGGAGAGGGATAGACAAAGTCATCTCTGAAACAACTGTCTGGAGAGACTGATCTCAAAGTCATCATCTGAAACAACTAATCGGGACAAATGGAGATATAGACAAAGATCTCAAAGTCATTATCAACAACTAATCGTGACAAATGGAGAGACACTCTCTAGACAAAGTCATCATCTGAAACAACCCCGGGACAAATGGAGATACAACGATACACAAAGTCATTCTCTGAAACAACTAAGCGTGACAAATGGAGAAACACTCTAGACAAAGTCATCATCTGAAACAACTGCGAGTGACAAATGGAGAAACACGATACACAAAGTCATCATCTCTCTCAACTGATCGTGACAAATGGAGAAACACGATAAACAAAGTCATCATCTGAAACAACTCTCTCTGACAAATGGAGAGACACTATAGACAAGTCACCATTCCAAACAACTCATCGTGACAAAGGAGAAACACGATAAACAAAGTCATCATCTGAAACAACTAATCGTGACAAATGGAGAAACATGATAGACAAAGTCACCATTCCAACAACTCATCGTGACAAATGGAGAAACACGATAAACAAAGTCTCAAACTGTCCTGTCATGTCGCTGTCTCTGTCAGACTGTCTGTCTGTCTGTCAACTCATCGTCAAAGTCATCATCTGAAACAACTGATCTCTCAAATGAGAAACACTCTCTCTCTCTCTCACCATTCCAAACAACTCTGTCGTGACAAATGGAGAGACACTCTAGACAAAGTCACCATTCCAAACAACTCGTCAAATGGAGAGACACTATAGACTCTCTCATCATCTGAAACAATACGAAGGAGCCACTGTCTAAACGTATGTCAATCTCCAAGTGTGTGTGCGCGCGGATATGCGTGTGTGAGTGTGTGTGTTTATGTGTGTGTGAGTTGTCAATTATTGTATGTGTGTGTATGTCTATGTGTCATTGTAGAAACTTGATCGACAAAGTCATCGTCTAAAACAACTCATTGTGATCAATTGCGAAACACGATAGACAAATTCACCATCTGAAACAATTAATCGGGACAATTTAAAGGACACGATAGATAATGTCATCATTTCTCAGCTCTTATCTTCCAGGCACGATAGACATTGACCACTTCACAACGGGTGACAAATAGAGAGACACAACAGAAGCAAAGGGACCAATTTAGTCTCAACCCTTCAATCAATTCACTCAGGCAAAGCTTCATTGCAACAACTCGTTCAAATTTCACATGATAGACAAAGCATCATCTAAAACAACTCATTAATCATGTAGTTTTGAGACATGATAGACAAAGTATTGGTCATGACATGGCCCAACTTTGAGAGAGATACGTTTATTTCCTCTTTTTTTACAATTTGTGATTAAATTAAATTAAAGATCTAGACAAAGTCATCATTTAACACAATCTGTTCTTCAATAATTCATAGACAATTTTGTAATCTAAAAGGGCCCGGTGGTTTTGACAGTGTGTAGAGCATCTAACAGTCAAGCAGTGATAGACATCTATTCAATCAACAGATTGGGCAATGATTTTTTAATTTTAGATCAACGCTCTTACTGACTTACTGTCAACTCAACTGTGAAAGATGGAGGCCTTGCTAAATAGATCTATTCTCACTCATTGAAAGCAATTGCCACATGAGACTAAAGATCTAGATCTAAACCTCGTCTGAAAATTAGTTCACTCCAGATTAGTAACTGTAACCCCAGCACTGACTAAGGGACATTATATGTTAGTCATCATTTCAAACAATTCATCAACAAATGATTCTCCAGATCCTAATTTCACATTTCATCAACAACTTGATCCTCCAGATCCTAAAACGATCCTTCATCATCTAAAACAATTGTTCAAATGGAGAGACATGATCGATTTGCCTCCCCCTAAAACCCGCCCTGATTTGTATGTTGTAAGACTTTTTTTAGGCCTTTCCGTACAACTATGCATTTGAAAACAGGGACAGTTAGAATTGGCACCATGATCTAGCATAAACAATGATTATTGTATCTTTAAAAACAACAGTTTATCACAACAACTTTTTAACCCCGAGACACCCTCCGACACCCTCACTACAAAATCTAATTTTTTTTTCAGAGACATGGGAACAAAGTAATCCTCCTCAAAACAACACAATATTGACAAATAGAGAACCGGATGTCCGTACATGGATCAACTCGTTGCACAGTTTCTGTTGTGACATCCAACCTAGTCTCATCTGTTACAACTTTGTTTCTATGATTTTGTACTTTTATGAATAAAATTCATTCCTTCAACATTTTTTTGTCTTCAAACTTTGAGAAAGTGATGGACTATTTCATCATCTGAGAAATAAACCCAAATGTTTCGTTGTTTTTTCTTCTTCTTCTTCTCGTTAATGTTTGAAAAATGGAGAGACAAATGGTGGAGTCACCAAAATTCTTCAACATTGAAAACAAATTAAACATATTAATGAATATTTATATTTTTAAAATTCTTCAACATTGAAAAAAGTTAAACATATTAATGAATATTTATATTTTTAAAATTCTTCAACATTGAAAAGACATGATAAACAAATTAATGAATATTTAAACTTCATTGAAAAGAAGTCAATTTGTCCAGCAAGTTGAGAGGCTGAATCTCGATCCAGGTAAAACCCGTGACATTTCTCCCAGTACATTCCAAGGAGCTGTATCTTCTGTCATTGTCCAAATGGAAATACAAATGGACAAAGTCATCATGTACCACCGCCAGGACATTACTTCGGTTAAACGCATACAGCATAATACCTGACTTCACGTAATGAGTTTTTATTCAGCATACTCCTCCTCCTCCTTGTCTCCTTCCTCCTCCTTCTCCTCCTCCTCCTCCTCCACCTGCTACTTCTAAACAACTAATACTAATACTGATGCTACTGATGCAACTACTACTACTACCACTACTACTACTACTACTACTACTACTACTACTACTACTACTACTACTACTACTACTACTACTACTACTACTACTACTACTACTACTACTACTACTACTACTACACTACTACTACTACTACTACTACTACTATACTACTACTACTAACTACTACTGTGACTTCTACTACTACTACTACTACTACACCTACACTGATTACTGCTAAAACTACTTACTACTACTGTTACTACTACTGCTACTACAATATTACTACTACTACTACTACTTGTGACAACTACTACTACTGACTACTACTACTAGACTAACTCTATCTACTACTACTACAACTGCTGCTATTGTGACAAATGGCTACTGCTGCTATACTACAACAGTCTACTGCTACTACTACTACTACTACTACTATACTAAACTGCTACTACTATTGTGACTATTAATGGAGAGACACGATACTACTACTAAGTCTGCTACTACTGCTGCTGCTGCTGCTGCTGCTGCTGCTACTGCTGCTGCTATTACTACTGCTGCTGCTGCTAGTTATTAGTTATTCTTATCATCATCATCATCATTATTAGTGTTATTTTTATTATTATTATTTTTTTAAATTATTATTATTATTATTATTATTATTATTATTATTATTATTATTATTATTATTATTATTATTATTATTATTATTATTATTATTATTATCCGGGCAACAGGTAAGCATTTGATAGACAAAGATAATCCCGCCCTCCACGAGTCTCCTGCTACCTTACAGGACATGGCTAGACCAAAGGCTAATCTAAAACCCTGACAGAAAACAACCTGCTGCCTTGCAGGCCATCTTGAATGACCAAAGGCTAATGGAGTTAACCCTGACAGAAAATAGCAACCTGCTACCTTGCAGGCTGGTCTTGAATCACCAAATGCTAAGGAGTTAACCCTGACAGAAAATAACAAGGCCTGGTAGGCGGCCTCAAGGTGACAGCCCCACCATCTACCTAGGGTACAGTGGGCTAATCTCCTGCTTATCCAAAACCAAACTGATTCAGAGAAGTAAAATAAATATAACCGGCGTGATCTTTGGGAGACGAATTTGGAAACAAACACGGACTCTGATTTTTAGAACATGGAATATTAGGGCAATAAATGGAAAAGAGTTAGAATTAGTTGAAGAAATGGAAAAATTCAAAGTAGATATTTTGGCCATTACAGAAACACAAAAAGGGACAAGGAATAGAAAATGTAGGACCGAATCATATTTTAATCTTCTCAGGAGTATATGTTAAAGATAGAGCTAGAGCAGGAGTAGGCCCCCTAGTGCATAAAAGGCTTCAAAAGCTACTAGAAAGTTGTTTAAGCCCACGGCTATTAGAGGTAAATATTAAACCGAAAGGAAGAAAATTAAATTATTAATATCTTATGGACCAAACGAAGACGCACACTAAAGAAGAAAAAGATATCTTCGAAAACGATTTACAAATAGCTGCAGAGAATTTTAAATCCAAACAGGAACTAATGCTTTGAGGAGATTCAAACGCTAGAGTAGGCAACAATGTAGAAACGTCAGGAGGAGTAATAGGTCAAGAAGGAGAGACAACAACTTCTCCAAATGGAGAGACTAATATATTTTTGCCTAAAGAATAATATGAAAATAGCCAACACCTTTTTTCCTCATAAAGATATCCACACATATACAAGAGTAAATGAAGACAGGGGTGAAAAGTCAATGATAGACTACATAATAGTTAGCAGCTCCCTTTTTTACAGTACATTGGATGCAAGAGTAAACAGAGGAGCAGAAATATTTAGTGATCATCACTTAGTGATTGACAAAATGAGATTACTGACTGAAGAAAACAAACAGAAAAGGAAAGAGAAGAAAAAGCTACTAAACTCAAAATAGAGGAACTAAATAAACCAGTAGTAAAACAGGTATATCAATCTAGGATAAAAAAATTTATCAGTGAAAGACATATGGATCTGAATGATAACACAATAGAAGAAAAGTGGCAGATGTATAAAGAAACACTCCTCAGTTGTATTAAGAGGTCTGTGGTAGGAACAACATTAAAGGAGATATGAAAAAACAGCATGGTGGAATGAGAATGTCAAGACTAAAATCAAAGAAAAGAAGGATGCCTGGAAAAATACATGCAAACAAAGGGACCAGAGGAGAGGATAGATTACGT
>JAXRKP010000605.1:240000-242500 GCA_037039925.1 Doris montereyensis | reverse complement strand
GTCATTAAAAAGCTTCCAAACTATTCTGCAAAGTAATTATAGTGCTGTAGAGGTTGTGTGCTAGATCTTTATTTGTTTCTGTTGTTGATTTTTTTATTTAAAAATTATTTTTTTTAGTTCTTTTGTTTGATTCGAGGAAGTCGCATTTGTAGGGTTGTTAGTTTTGTTTTTTTCTTTCTCAAAAGTATCAAAACCTTTTCCTCATCTTATTATGTCAACAAATCTGTAGAAACAGTGAAACTTTTATTTTATTTCTCTCTATGGAATTAAAACACTTTTTTGAAGTTCATATGAAATATCCAATATTTTATGTTTTTCTTTTCTTTGCTTATTGGTTTATTTGTTGTTCTTTTCAGTGTAGGCTGCTTGTGCTGTCCTTGTGGATGTTTGGTTTATGTCTGTCTATCTGTCTGTCTGTTTGTATGTATGTATGTATGTATGTATTGTATGCATGTATGTACGTGTGTATATGTGTATTATTATGTATGTATGTATGTATGTATGTATGTATGTATGTGTATGTATGTATGTATGCACGTATCTATGTATGTATGTATGCATGTATGTGTGTATTTATGTATGTTAGTATGTGTGTTTGTATGTATGTATGTATGTATGTGTGTATTTTGTATGTATGTGTGTATGTATGTATGTATGTGTGTATGTACGTATGTATATATGTATGTATGTATGTATGTATGTATGCATATACGTATGTATATATGTATGTATGTATGTATGTATGTACGTATGTATGTATGTATGTATGTATTGTGTGTACTTGTTGTTATTTTATGTGTGTGTATTGTGCTGTCCTTTGTGGATGTTTGGGTTTATGTATGTCTATCTGTCTGTCTGTTTGTATGTATGTATGTGTGTATGTATGTATGTATCGTATGCATGTATGTATGTATGTATGATTATATGTATGTATGTATGTATGTTTGTATATATGTATGTATATGTATATGGATGTATGTATGTATGTATGTATGTATGTATATGTATGTGTGTGTATGTATTTATGTATGTATGTATGTGTGTATGTATGTATGAGGTATGTATGTATGTATGTGTATGTATGTGTATGTATGTATGTATGTATGTATGTATGTATGTATGTATGTGTATATATATATGTATGTATGTATGTATGCATGTATGTATATATGCATGTATCTATGTGTATCTATGTTATGCATGTATGCATATGTATGTATATATGCATGTATCTATGTATCTATGTATGTATGTATGTATGTATGTATGTATGTATGTATGTATATATGTATGTATGTATGTATGTATGTATGTATGTATATATGTATGTATGTATGTATGTATGTATATATGTATGTATGTATGTATATATGTATGTATGTATGTATGTATATATGTATGTATGTATGTATATATGTATGTATGTATGTATGTATATATGTATGTATGTATGTATGTATGTGTGTATGTATGTATGTGTATATATATTGTATTTACCGGTATGTTTGTATGTATTTATCGGTGTGTATGTAGTTATGTATGTATGTATGTATAATAATAATAATAATAATAATAATAATAATAATAATAATAATAATGATATAATTCATTTCTATAACATTTCCCACTTCCATCTTACGACAGCTCTAGGCAATTTATACATACATAGTAAATAAAAACATGAGCAATCTACATTTACAGCGTAATATCATTTATAAAGGTGTATGGTACATGAATTAAAATCGCATAATGAAAACAATTACTTTTTTTCTAAGAAGCATCGCATGAGGTATGTTTTGAGATGTTTTTTAAAGGTGTCTTCCGACGTGTCAACCATAGATCATATTGACAGCGGAAGAGCATTCCAGACGTGAGGACCCGCATATATGTAAAAGAGCGCAGTGACAGTTTTGTCAGGCCTTTCTTTGGGGGAACGCTTAACAGACATTGATTTGTAGATCTCAGTTGGCGGGATGGAACATAACCAGAGATCAGGTCATTTAAATAATTTAGAGCTCTATCAGTTTTACATTTGTGACACAAAGTCGCAATTTTGTGTATTATTCGTTTATCGATCGGGAGCCAATGCAGAGACTTGAACATATGGGGTAATGTGTTCATATTTCTTTTCTTCAAAATCGTTCTGGCCGCATGGTTTTGGATACGTTGGAGCTTATGAATCAAGACATCAGGTAAATTATAAAACAGGGAGTTGCAATAATCAATTTCGGAAAAATGTGTGCTGAAGTCAATGTTTTTAAGAGAATTCAAATTAAGAAAGTTTGATAGGTGGCCTACTCGTCTGATTTCGAGGTAAAGAGTTTTACAGAGATGGTTTATATGATGTTCCATAGATAAATTATCATCGAAATATGCCCCAAGATTTTTAGCGTTCTGCGTGAATTTTATTTCTTCATTTTCGACCCTCATTGAATTAGTTCCGTCAGGCCAACTGGGATTTTTTGGATTACATAGATCTAGTAATATTTCGTTTTCTCTT
>JAXRKP010000605.1:95000-235000 GCA_037039925.1 Doris montereyensis | reverse complement strand
AAATGAGAATGTCAAGACTAAAATCAAAGAAAAGAAGGCTGTCTAGAAGAAATACTTGCAAACAAAGAGACCAGAGGATAGGCTGATTACGTGAATAAAAAGAACTATCGCCAAAGAGGAAGTTAGGAAAGCAAAACAGGAACAATGGGAAGAGTTTGGACAAAGATTTCAAGAAAACTATCAAGGAAATCAAAAGTTGTTCTGTAGGGTAATGAAGAGCATGAGAAAGACCAAAGTTTGCCCAATACGACAAATTAAGAATGCCAAAGGAGAAATAATGAAAGAAGACAGCCAAATCACGGAAACATGGAGAAAGCATTTTCAACAATTACATAATCCCCCAAGAACGTATCAACCAAGGAGTAAAGATCAATTAGAAAGAGTAACAAGTAATCCAGAGGAGACAACTGAAGATGTAGATATATCAATGGAAGAAATCCAGAGAGTTA
The DNA here is from genome assembly GCA_037039925.1 of Doris montereyensis. Lineage (NCBI taxonomy): Eukaryota > Metazoa > Mollusca > Gastropoda > Nudibranchia > Dorididae > Doris > Doris montereyensis. Next base: position 234,551 of record JAXRKP010000605.1, on the reverse strand, counting down.
TAAGAAAAGTGAAATTAGGAAGATCCCCAGGAGAAGATCCAGAAATGATTAAAAACCAAGGGAGAGAGCAAACAAACTATTACATGCAATATGCCAACAAGCATGGAAGTCCAAACAGGTGCCAGACGACTGGGAAAGGGAACGGTAGTTCCAATACATAAGAAAGGATCAACTATGGAATGCTCAAACTATAGAGGGATATCGCTACTAGCGTTCCAGGAAAAGAATATGCCAGGATACTGGAAATGAGACTAAGGCAAAGACCAGAGGATCAGATTGAAGAGCATCAGAGTGGATTTAGACCAGGAAGAAGTGTACAAGACCACATATTTACAATTAGACCAACAACAAAAAATTCCTTGAGAGAAACAGTGACTTGCACCTGTGTTTGTTTAATGCTTAGAACAGGCATTTGACGAACTATGGCATTCCTTAAAATAACACAATGTAGAGCAAAATTTAATAGAAGTCATTAAAAGTTGTTACAATAAACCAACATGTGCAGTGAGAGTAGCTGGAAACATATCTGCAGAATTTGATGGTGATAGGAGGAAGATAGGGTTGTAACCTAAGTCCTCTTTTGTTTATCACATTTATGGATTCAGTCGCAAAGGCATCCTCAAAAATGAAGAAAATGGATGTAGGTATGTGGAAGCTCAAACCAGTAAATGTACCAATGCTTTCATTTGCCGATGATTTATTTCTGTTTGGAAAATCAGACAGTGACCTTCAGCTGAATATCAACATTATGAATAATGAACTAAATAAAAGAGGCATGAGAGTAAATGCAAAGAAAACCAAAACAATGCTAGTAACTAGGAAAGCTAAAACACAAAATCTTAAATTGGGCAGGAGAGTTTAGAACAGGTTCAGGGCTACAATTGCCTAGGGATAATGATTAACTCAGAGGGAAAGCTAAGAGAAGAGATCAGCAGATAATCAAAAAGACAAGTGCAATATATAACCATCTACGAAATACATTTGTAGGTAAGCAAGAATTGTCAACAAAAACCAAAATGGCAGTATACAGTAGGGGCCTAAAGTTTATTGTCCTACTCTCTTCTATGGCAGCGAAACCTGGACCTTAGACAGCAGAGAATACAGTAGAATACAGGCAGCTGAAATGGAATGTCTAAAAGAGTAGTAGAGAAAACAAAAAGAGACAAAATCAGAGACAGAACAATAAGAGATCAAACCAAAGCAGATGGCATAAAAGCTAAGATAGAAACAAATCAATTGGGATGGTTTGGGCATGTGGACAGAATGAATGACAATGGAATAGCTAAATCAGTATACAGTGCTAAAACCCAGGGTGAAAAACCAAAAGGCAGACCTCGGAGAAAGTGGGAAGAAGATATAAAAGAGGCATTGAAGCATAGAAATTAAACATTTTGGAAAGAAACAGAAAGTGCCAGGACAGGGCATCCTGGAGAAAGATCATCTCGGGCATCTGAACCCCATACACGGAAGGGTAAAATGGGAACTAATAAAGAAAGAAAGAAAGATACTGAGCTACTTTTGCGATATCACCGTGAGGGAAGATCCAATAAACTAGATTTGTCCCGTTTTGGGCAAACATGGTTTCTCAGAACCCATCCCTTTAAATCTGATTGTGGCTAGAGATTTGTCTTTGTTGTGGTAAATGTTCTGTAGCTGAAAGTGTTGGACTCTCAGCAGCTACTGACAGTGATATCGCCGGGTCATCGTGGGTCTGAAACAGGGATTCGATTTCTCTCAGCCTAGCCTGGGGGAAAGTAATCATTCATTCAAGATGGCCGTCTTCCTGTCTAAATGGAATTGTTGATACCTGGACAACAACGGCTTCTGCAGATCTCTATATCTCTCTCTAGCTCTAGATCTTGATTCTTTTTCCTGAAACCCACAAAATTATTATTATTATAACAATGATTTAAATTTCTTTTATACCAGCCTGAACATACAGGGAAGCTGGATTTATAATGGCTTTAGGTGAGTTGCTCACTGATTTGCTTATTTTTTAGAATCTACTAATCTAGATATAGATCTAGATCAGATCTATTTGAATCCAAATCTCTGAATAGTTAGAAATCGATGTGTTAAAACGGTTTCCCAAAAGGTATTTGATTCTCCAACCATCGTATCCAATAGGGAAAAAACTTTCATTGAATGGGTCAAATCTCTAGATCTATATTTATTGAAATTGTAATGTGAAGTTGAAAACCTCGTTTTTCCCTCTTGAATCTAGATCTATTTGTTATTTATCCAATCTGGCATCGTATCCAATTGGAAAATTGTTAAAACATTTCATGTGTACCCTTTAAACTTGGCAAGTGGCAGCTGGGTTTTAACATAACTGTCAGACTAGGCTAGTATCTACAAATATGGGCTATCATTTGAATCACATTGGTCTTGGTTTATTACAGATCTATTAGATGAAGTATTTTTAGAATGCTCAAAATTCTTTTCCAAGCATTTAATGTCTCTTGCTTCTTAGATCTTTATAAGGTAATAAATATGTTGTTATCATTATCTAAATCGTCAAATATTATTGATCTGGCCTTGATTCTCAAACTGGTATAACCTTTCATTGTTTCTTTCAACATTTGGTAGAAGCAAGGCTTCAAAAGTCTTCATGGCTGCCGTCATTCGAATTTCAAGACTCAAATAAGCAGGAGTGTACAGCTGTTTGTTTTCGCTTGGATTCCATTTCTCTAACTCCATGGCAGCTGAGGTTTTGCTTTCGTTCCTACCCATCAAGTTTTTAATTACAATAGTCTATTTAATTTACACAAACATGGGCTATTTTGCACTGAGATCTTTCTAAATTCATTTCTAGATCTGCTTTCTTCCACTGAGATTGAGCGAGGCACTGAGACATAATGATATTATGAATAAATCTCTAGATGATAGCCTAGGTGAGAAATTCCAAATAATCCAGCATGAGTACTTCATGGGAAGGATTTTCATAGTCTGATATAGATCTAAGTATACAATTTCGCTTACCTTGTTGTGAGCAAGATTCAGCAATGAACATGGATCTAGATCTAGTCACATTTATGACTTAAGTTAAGCACCATCAGATATATAGATTGAGACTAGAACCAAACACGAAAATGGTAAATTGTTATGAGATTGATACTGTTTGTGATGTATCACGGACATGACTCACAGAAAAAAACACGCAGTGCAATCACCATTCAATCACTCTCTCGCCGACTGACCACGATGTACCGCTCATTGTCACTAGGCGTAGCCTCTGGGACTTAGTCTGGCATGACTACTGGACTGACTGAATTATTGGTTGGACTGTAGTGATCATTTAAGTCTCTCTCTCTCGCCACCGAATATTGGACTCTGCAAGGCTCATGTTCCGTGATCCCCTCTCCTGCAAATCAAACTCTGGGATCGGAGATCGTTTACAGTCTTGTTTCTGTCGATTTGGGAACGATTTGGGAACGCGCTTTATCATTATTACATTATAATTGAACAGTCTTCCGGACTCCGCTCACGGCTCTTTCTTGATGTCATAAGTGGCCAGAAATCACTTGGCGTTTTTGATAGACTGGGCACTCATTGCGATCGAGGGACAAGGTGTGGACAGCTTTATTGCTCCCCTGTCTAGCATCGCCGTATCCATTGTGGCAAGCGATGGTCAACAGGCCAGATAAATTAAAATGAAGGCATTGAAGTAGGGTTTTGTACAGAAAGCCTGGTTTATTAAAATCACAAACAAGGGAGGAAAGTGTTGAATTTCTACACCTGATCGATGAACTTGCTCGTTGATCAGTCATCCCCCCCCCCCAAATTGTTGCCCCTGATCTATTTTCGCCTAAGTGCCTGTTTTCTCTGCTTCCCAAGCACCGGCCATTTAGGCGATCACTGCTATACTAGTGAAGTAGCAAGGAGAGAGTATCGATTATGTAATTATATTTGGTGTGAAAGGTTGGCGGTGCTAAAGTGCGATTGTGCCAACATAACAAAGATTCTAACCATCTTTAGATAGAACAGGAAGGATTACCATAGTCTGTTACATAGTTCAATTTTCACTAGTGAACGAATTTCAGTGGGAGGGGAAGGCTCCAACCTTTGGGATTGTGATCGATTTTAGGAAAGGTAAATCTATGATTTTACAGCGTTGATGCAATATTAAAATGCAAAGGATTAAAACTGCGGATTATATAACCCTTCTGTGCATCACATAAAGGGAAGATGGTCAATATAGGCTTATAACGAGGTGAAAGTCAGTCACTTTCAAATCAATGATTGATCTCAGACATACTGTCACATGGTCCATTATCCTTGACCTTTGAAGTGCTTGTATTCAAATATACTGTCGTGTCAGGTTGGTGGAAATGGCATCTACAGGCATATCATGGAACACTGCAGTAACTAGAGACAACCTCCTGATTTATTAACCAAAATCTTTTTCTCAAGTGTGAAATGTTTGTGTGCCCGAATATGGTAATCCTTCCTTTAGTGCCAACGGAAAATCACACGCTATACTATAACACGACATGTAGGAAACGTGTAACTGTCATTTCAAGATAATACTTTTGAAATTATTTTATTTCCAGCAATGTTTGTCCTTGAATGGTAAATCCTCTTTTTACCATTGCATGTACTGCTTTTTTGAGGGAAAAACTTTCCTCTTAGCAAACAAACTTTGATCATCTTTCTATTGGTAGAATCTAAAGTCATTAGCATCATGTTCAATACATTGTATAATACTTTTGTAACACGTACAATCTTGTCGATTTTTATTTTTCATCTTTTAGAACTGAATGATATGGAGAAAGTTGACTTTGTTTACGACGATACAGATGTACATGATGATGAAATAGCAGGTATGTATGAGGTTTTTTTATCCTTTATTGCTGCCCTAACATGTCAACTGGCATAATGTGTAAAGTAAAAGTCAATAATGAGAGTTTTTATGGGCTCATTATGAATGCTAATTTGCATGGCGTTTCAAGACGGATAGGGGATTGTTCTCTAGAGGCAAGGTGTTTGCCTCTCAACCAAAAGGTTGCAATACGTTTGTGCTCAACATTTTTTGAATCATTTTCTCAAATTTTTTTTTCAAGTAAAACCCAACCCCCTGGTCCAGTTAGGTGGACCTACACCAGTCCCATCGTGGATGGACGATAAAAAGGAGGTCCCGGCATGTAGATCACAAAAATCTGTGCATGTTAAAGATCCCTTTGCTGTTTATGAACAGTCCAGGCAAAATTTAAAAAATCCTCCCCAACACTCTGAGATCACCTTAGTTGTGGATGTGGGTAAAATCAAAATGAAATCCAATCGAGATAAATGCTGTAGTTGTGAGAGGATAAAAGTAGAGGTGGTTTGTGTTTTTAGGACTAATCGGGTGACTGTTTAATGTTTCTTTTGATCATTGACGGTAAAAGAACATGTGACTTCACTTTGTTATTTTTTGGGGCCTTTAACAAATGAATAATCGTGATGGTGCGTTGAAAAGCTAGCATTTCTTCAATCATTTAAGAAGGAGGAGAAATTAATGATAACTTCATTGTAAATGAATGTAGCAGAAGCATGAGGGAAAAATAGAGAAATTTAATGAACAGGGATACGATGAAACAAATTATATCTAACAGGCATATTACACCCCGGGGTGATACTAAGTACGATTACTAGATCCGGTTAGTATTCAACTTTGAGGTTACGCAGGTAGCCGTGAAGGTTCTATTTCAACTTTTAATTACCCTGTATAACCTGTTCGAAATAGGTGAATGAAAATAATACTCACAAAGACGGAGAACCAATGAAGTTTACAGTAATTCAACATCACCTTCGACAGAACATTTTCTCAAACAAAAATGATCTGGGGATGATTTAAAGCCTACATGCCAAAAAAAAAAAAAGATTACTCTTAGTGGCCTATCAACACAGCCTTTGGCGAAGAAAGATTGACCAACCCATAATTATATATATGGATATTGTTGGTGAAACGTCCAATGTCGGTGCCATCCATATCATTGAGTTTTAATTTTTATCAGTGTCTTTTCCTTACTTGTTTACCATGAACTCAACAGTTACGTTTTTTGTGTTGAGGTTACTCCCATGTTTTTGAAAGAGAGTAAAAAGGCATTCAGTTTCAGTAACCAATCAATATCCTTTAGAACCTTTGTTCTGCGCAATAAAAGCTTAAAAAGAGTATTCATCACCTTTTCGTCCATTCTCAATGTTTCTTTCAGAGCTGTACAGTTACACTGAAGAGTCTGAATTTGTGACAAACCAAGTTTCCTATGAAGAGCTGTCCAAGGCTCATGGTAGGTGTCTAGTCTGTCGACCGTCCCCATGTTAAGTAGCATTGATTAAACAAACAACTGTGATCTAATGTTAAAATTGTTAAAAGAAAATTAACTCTATTTTGAAATACAGAGGTCACCCATTCCAGAAACAAATTTTATTTTCATCTAGGTCAGGGGGTGTACTTTTTGAAAAGTGTAGTAAGGAGAGATATCGAAGGTCATTTTTACCACATTCTTTACGATTCCCTTCCAACTCTTAACACAATATTTTAGAACTGTGCTTTAGTTATCAAATTTTTACATAGCTATTAATCTAGTGTGTCAAGATCAGCGCTGTTCCTTTGAAGGCAACTTAAGTACTAGATAGATGTGTAGACAGAGAGACAAAGAGTTGGGGGGGGGGGGGTGGGTAGGTAAGAGAGAGAGAGAGAGACTCACACACATACACACACACGCACAATGAAGGACTACTTAACAAATTGGTAGTTGAGGACATTCTTATAATATATTTATACTATATTATATCTTTTAGGCTCATTCACATTCTCAGAGTTTTTTACAAAACAAAATTTTTAGAAATATTTACTGTGATATGTACGCTTTTTTTTTTTCGTCATATATATTCATATTAACAAATTATGCATTCTAATTTAATTAATTGACTACTATCTATTTCTATATATTTACATAATAACATAAATTCTTTATTCCAATGTACATAATGTGTATTTTATAGATCGTTGCGAACGAAGATGATGTGCCTTTATGAGGACAATAAAGTTTTATCGAATTGAATTGAAAATCATAGACTTTAATATTCTTAAATTTGAGTGGTTGACAAACATTTGTTGACATTTTTAAGTTCATTGAGAGTAGGATAATTTAGTTAGAAGTTAAAGTGAGAGTTTTGATTGTTTTTGGAATGGGACTGGACGGGATCAAAAGTCTTTGAGTATTTTTGTGGAAAAGTGATGAAATAGATAGATTGTAGTTTGCGTTTTGATTTGACTAAAAATTATCATACATAAATAATCAATAATCATGATTTTAAGCTAGTTACAGCTATGTTGTTCATGAGAAATTGCCCTATGTCTCTGTCTGTTTGTCTCTCTCTGTTTCTATAAGTGCCAGCTACAATTTTGTGCATTAGGTTTTGGTTTTCATCTGAAACTTAAATATCCATCTAATGCTTGGAAATGCATATATTGAAATGCTTTTTTTTCAACCTCATCAATGACCACAAATTTACGATGAGTTCTCATGTAAAGTTTAAATACTTAATAATTTTGTTTGTATTCTGTGAAGGCTTTGAGAAGTGGACTGCCTTATCCAGGCCAGACCAGCTGCGGTTTGTGGTTAGCCTACAAGATGACCTGGAAGTGACGGAAAGCGAGAAAGGATGAAGGCTGTTCAAGCCCTTCTGTACTTAGCCCAAGGTCAGTGTATGTGTGTGTGTCGGCTATCCATGCGAAGCTAAGCTTGAGAATTTGTTGTGCGGAATTGTATCTTATATCATTGCTGTTGGTCCATATCTGGGCATGGAGTGTTTGACAAACTTTAGAGTCAGACCTGGAAGATTAAAAGTTTTACTTAATAATGGTTGAAGGAAGTGTTCACTGCTGCGAATAGAAAGTTATTTTTAGATGTTTGAGAAATAGTATAATGGTGCACTTACAAAACTGCTCCATACGTATGTGGTGACCTGCAGGGATGGTATGCAAATTAGAATGTTATTATTGTCAAGGGTGTGGTGTCAGTGGCTGAGTAGTCAAGCTGCTGGACAACAAGTCCCAGGTTCGAATCCTAGCAAAGTAGATCCGATGTTGTGTTACTTGGGAAGATGCTTAACAGGCATTTTCCCCCATTCTGACCCAGGTGCAATTGGGTACAAGCACAAGCTTGGGAGTGCAACCTGTGTCAGACTATCGTCCTTTCCTTGGGATTATTATCACCTGTTCCGCTTCACGCTTTAGGAAATTGGCATACGCTTGATGGGCTGTAATGGCTTTAAAGGAACTTTACTTCCTTATTGTATAGGAGATTTCTCCAACCAGGTAACTCTGACAGTTTCACTAAAACTTTTGAAACTGTTAAGTTTTGAACGGGGTTCCTCTGATTCAAAAGCTTACTGTGTAGTAAGGTCCTCCTCATAGAATCAAGCCAACTGGCTGGTTGCTGACGTGATGGTTGTGGTTGGAAAGGTGTTATTATGAGTTGATGAGTCAGGCCAACTGGCTGGTTCCTGACGTGATGGTTGTGGTTGGAAAGGTGTTATTATGAGTTGATTAGGAGTGCTTGGATTTCCTTGTGATCGAATGGAGAGGTACTTTTTCTCAAAGAGATTGACATATCTGGATTAAAAAGTTATTGTGATACTCTCGTGTGCCTTAGCTTAGTAAACCCTCACGTCAATATTATTGATGTATGGCTTCTGTTACGCTTCAGCGCTGAGTGTAGAGGAATGGATTTCCCTTTGCTCTGGGAATATCCGTTAAATGAAGTGAAACATGCCAGTGTGCTCAATGAAAGAAGAAATCCTCCTTCATAGAAATTAATTTAGATTAGTCTCGTCACATCCTGATCTGTGAATTAGGAAAGAAAAGTGGAGGTAAAATCCCTATGCCGAGTCAACAAGATGGAATCCTAGGTCTAGATTTGAGTGAGGTGATTCTTATTATTACGTCATGAGACTAGAAAGATTATATTTGCATTTTTTAAACACCAAATTTTGGCATATGACATATTGCATGAACATATAGAACCATTGTAATCTGCATTTTCTCAGGATATAGTGATCATTCAAGTACAAAACACTAATTATGACACAACACATTTCAGATAGAACCCTGTACAGCCTAAAACTGCAGATAGGACCTTTTCATTCTCATATGATGAATTTATTATGTTAAAATTGTCAGATTTACAACACTAAAATTTATATGCAATTGTAATTCAAAACAAAGAAATTATAGCACGAATTTTTAATGTTTGTTTTTACTTGTTGTATTTGTCATCTAAGCATTTTATGTTTGAATTAATGTGAAAAGACTGCCTGCTGAAATTTGTGTATAAAAAGAGATGGAAGAGGAACTTTTATTTGAAGAAGCGTGAAAAGACAACAGGCGAATGACAAATATATGTATTATATTTAAATAGACATTTCTAGTGGTAGGCAACTATGATGTCCCATTTTCACCTTTTTAGGTGTCTATGGAGAATGTCGATCTCAAGAGCACATGCAAGAAGTTTGCAGAGAAACCGTGTTGCTGTACTTAGAGCTTGGCATTTACACCTCGTTGGTCCAGCTCTTGGCAATGGAAGTGGAGTGAGTCATGTGTTTACATTGCTGTTCAATTCCCTGCCCCCTTTTATACCGTCTGTCTGTCTGTCTGTCTCTCTCCCTCTCTCCCACTCTGTCTCTCTCCCCCTCTCTCTCTCTCTCTTATTCTCTTCTCCCTCTCTCTCTTCTCTCCCTCTTATTCTCTCTCTCTCACTCTCTCTCTCTCTCTCTCTCTCTGTCTCTCTCTGTCTGTCTGTCTGTCTCTCTCTCTCTCTCTCTCTCTCTCTCTCTCTCTCTCTCTCTCTCTCTCTCTCTCTCTCTCTCTCTCTCTCTCTCTCTCTCTCTCTCTCTCTCTCTCTCTCTCCCTCTCTCTCTCTCTCTCTCTCTCTCTCTCTCTCTCTCTCTCTCTCTCTCTCTCTCCTCTCTCTATCTCTCTCTCTCTCTCTCTCTCTCTCTCTCTCTCTCTCTCTCTCTCTCTCTCTCTCTCTCTCTCTCTCTCTCTTTCTCATAGCCTTCATATTCCTATTAAACAGCTGCATCAGTGTGTGTTTCATTAAACCATAACATACCATGCTCTCTCTCATTATTCTAGAAACTGGCTTGCTGTTAAGACCTGTTTATAATAATTTTTTGCTTCCACGCCTAAACTTCCATGCAGAAATTCCAGAGCACAGTAATAGTGTTTCAATAGCCAAGTAATAGGTGTGGCATTCCCCGGCTGAGTGGTAAGGCTGCCAGCCTGAGTCTGCCAGCCTGAGTGTTTGGATCTTAGCAAAGCTACGCCTGATGTTGTGTTCCTAGGGAAAGACATGTAACACGCATTTTCCCACTTGACTCAGATGCAAATGGGTACAAGCACTAGCATGGGAGTAAAACCTGTGCCAGATTGTTATCACCTGTTCGGCTTTTATGCTATGGAAACTGGGATAAGCTCCAGCTCTATGGGCCGTAAATGCCTTGAGGATTTTCCTTCTTTTTTTTTTTTTTTTATCCAAGTGATCTGTATACATTTTTTTTAATGTAACAAAAAGAGGACATTGATCGTTCTAGAAGTTTTGAAAATCTCCTAGAATCCTGTAAAATTTGTTGGTTTCTTAGTGCTATAAGTACTGTATGCAATAAATCTTTTTATTTTCAATTTAAAGAAACCTATTCTGGTACATATTAGCTAATGTTTATTGTGTGTTTTTTTTTCTTCTTTTTTTTTGCTACAGGAACAGTGCCTCAGCTTTTTTGGCTTTGAGAAAAAGCTGTGTCAATTTCTGACAGCAAGGAATTGGAGGTAATGGTACGATGAGACCTACAATTTTGACTTTCTGGTTAGAAATTAAGACTAGAGCTAGAAGTGTATGACTTTTAATGTGTTATTCAAATAGAAACATAGAGGAAAGAATTCAGGGCCATTTATGTCTTTTAAATTTCTTTGTCATGAAAAACATTAAATCTAGTTTTCTTTGTGCTCTTTTCCGACTTTATCAAACTATATCTTTGAATGAAATTGAAGGGGGGGGGGGGGGTCAATTGAGATATAGGTATTTTCTCTCATCAGCAGTAAAAGATCATCTAGTTTGAATTGTGATCTAGAAATCACCTCGTTTAGGCCTGTATGTGTGTGTGGTGACAATTGGCTAGGATAACATGATATCATACCTCATTAGTCAACACACAGATCAAAGATATCATGACACACGTCTAAAGTCTCAAGAATCAATTTTTTTTTTATTTCATCTCTAACAGCAGCATTATCTTCTTTTGTTATATACCCGAAAGTTCTAAAAGAGCGAATGTGGTAATTGTGGAGTGAAATAAAATTTTGTTGTTTGCAATGGTTACCGTTATTAATTCTAATCATTCCTGTCCAGGCCACACTAATGTTCCTTAAAACTACTTGACTTTAATATCTAAATAATTCTTCCAGTGACATTTGCTTGCGGTTGGCGGATGCTGTTGGTAGGTCCGACTTCTTTCCTTTTTACTCTGTCACTTCTCTTTTATCTTGCTGTTTCCTATAATTCACCCTGAGATCACCACAATGGTGGACAGGGTAATTTCATTTAAACACACAAACAAACCAGTGACATTTATGGCTTATTTGTGAAGATGCCGGGTAAGCAATTTGCCGTAAAAATTCTGCTGACTTGCTTTCGGCGGACAATGTAGATTATGAGTTCATCTGTTTTATCCATAAAATTGTCTTGTTTTTAGGGGAGGACGGATTTTTGTTTAATTAATTTGATTGAGCAGTTACTAATCAATTAGGCGTGTACAATTTGACATTAACAAATACGGCTCTGGATTTGAACCTAGAGTTGCCTCAATTTTAGTCAGGGAGTAAATTTTTCATCATTCTAAAGGGGGAAGTGGGGTCCATTACTTAGGTGGAAAAATAATGTTTCTTCAAGGCCCTTATGTCCCATTTAGCCAGGCCGTATTTTGGTTTCTATAGCAAGAAACGTATCAGGTGGTAGTACATTGTCTCCTAGACTGGATGCTAGTCTGTGACAGGATTTACCCTCAAACTGATATTATTCATTTGCACCTAGTTCCTTCAAAGTAATCATGGCCCATAGAGCAGGAGCCTATCCCAGTTTCTGTAGCATGCAGCAGGACATGTGGTTATAAGCACCTCCTGGACAGGACGCTAGTCTGATACTTGGTTTTACTCCCAAGCTGGTGCGTGTACCCATTTGCACGTGGGTTGAGTGGGAAAATGCGTGTTATGCGTCTTTCCCAAAACACACAGCGTCAGACCTAGCTTTACAAGGATTCAAACCTGGGTCCTCATGATCCCAAGCCCGGCAGCCTGGCCACTTGGCCACTGACACCACATTTGCACCTAGGCCGAGTGGGAAAATGAGTGTCAAGTGTATTTCCCAAGAATCATAATGTTGTACTTAGTGTACTGAGGATTTGAAGTCAGGACCTCACAATCCTGTCCAACAGCCGTACTGCTATCTGAACCTAGTTTCTTTTTCTTCTATTTGTTTGTTGTTCTTTTATTTCTTGTTAAGATCTTCCTATGCCATTGCTATAAGATCTTGTTTGTGCCATCGTTTTCACATTATGACGTTTCTCTCTTCAGATATATCCTTAACATTCTGTACATTATGGTGGAAACTACGAGGACCAGTTCAGAAAGAGATCCCTCTGATCCTACAATTCAAAAGTTACTAGAGGAAAAGAATCTTTTTCAACAGGATCTTGGTGAGTTTCAATCATTATGTCGAGTGTGCATGTTAAGTGTATAATGTATAAATGTGTAATTTTTTTACTTTATTATATCTATCAAAGTACATCCAATTTTCCAATTCTCAGTTTTCAGCGTAAATATATATATATATATCCCATGTTTCGATTTCCCAAGCACTATGCCAAATGAAAAATTGTCTTGAATGGACAATAAGGATTTATTATTATTATTATTATTATTATTATTATTATTATTATTATTATTATTATTATTATTATTATTATTATTATTAATTTATCTCTAATCATTGCCTTCATTTTCAATGGGTTTGAACTAAAGTTGCTTTTCTTAAAGATGCTGTGGCACCATGCCCTTATGCAAAACTTACCATAGTGGTTTACAGGCGTTTATTGCATAATATCTGTGAATCAGCTTTAGTACCATTTCCTGAATCTAAAACACCACATATTTATCTACACCTGAACCTCTCATGTACTAGTTTGTATTTTAGTTTAACGTTCCTCTCTCTTCCCCCTGCCCCTTCTTTTGTTGGTTTCCTTCACATTAACACATTTGTTTTCAGTTTGATTGCCTGAATCCCCCCCCCCATTTGTAAACCAAATTTCTTATTCATTTTTTAAAACAAAATCACAAAGGACTGAATTTTATGTTGCTGCAAATTTGATTTTGCTTTGTTTCTGGTTTTTTAAAGCTTTTTTTGTGTTTTGAGAATTCAATTGATTTAATGTTTTGATGTTTTTGCTCTCTTTTGATTAATGACTAGTTTTTGTATAATTTTTGTAGGTTTTTCATTTTACATGTTGTGTGGAAGTATTTAACATTAAACTCGGAAGAGAATATTTGAGTTTTTGAAAATTGGTTTAGTTTATGAAAGGGTATTGTTCCATTTCATTCTTTTATTTACAGTTCAACCGGTTTTTGGGGATGAACCTTTGTCAGTGCTGCTTTTCACCATGGTTACCCGCTTTTGCAGTGGAGGGGCACCTCATTATCCAATGAAAAAGGTGCTCTTGCTATTGTGGAAAGTCGTCTTGGTATGTACGAGCCTGTCACTCTGTCCTATAGATATTTTAAAAATCAACTCAAATGTCATAATGGCTAATGGAATAAAAAATCAATTTGACAATTAGCTCAATCAAATCTTTGGTGCCTTAGGATTCCATCTTGTTGCCTCAGCCTGTAATTTAAAAGGATGAAAATCTTCAGTCGCAGTAGGAGTTGAATCGGAAAATATGTTTTTTTCATCCACTCTGCTTTGATGTGCTGAAATTTCTGAAGTTAAGGGAAGTTTGCTCAAAAGTCGTTAATGCCCATGGCGCTATCCTGCTTTCTAAAGCATGAAGTAGAACAGGCGATAGCTTCACCTCTTGACATGATGCCAGTCTGTCAACGGTTTAACTATTACAGCTAATACTGGCACCGTTTACACAGGGGTGGATAGGGAAAACAAATGTTGGATTAGCATTGCCAGGATTCAAAACACACGACCATGGCCCTAAACTGGCAACTTAACAACGTAAGCTTGGATACACTTTAAGCAATTAATAAAGCTTTGAAAAGGCAATTTTAATTGATTTGTATATATGTTCTGTGTGTTGCTTAGGTTTTGTTGAGACTGGTTTGACCCATCTATCTATCATTCTATTACTACTCTCTTATCACATACCTTGATACCTATTTTTTTATCTCAGCGTCACAATTACGACTTGACTCAAAAAGGTCTAATGTATTGTAAATAATATTGTTAGAGACCAGCTTCAGATGATGGTCCATAACGGCTTAATCTGTGACCAGTGTATGAGTCAGTCATGTGATGAGGGTTGGTTTGTTTTCTTTATGCGCATCCATCATGTGGACAGGTGGCGGGTGCTACTGGTCGATCTTACTTCTTCCCTTTCGCCCTTGAACCTATCTTTCACTTTCATCTTGCTGTTTCCTCTTAATTCACCTAGGGATCACCGCAAATGGTGGTCGGGGTAAATTCCAATTGAATTAAATTAAATTGAATTAAAGTGAAGCATCCGCCGTCTTGCTATCTTTTTTTCCCTCATTTCACCCCTAAGATCACCGCAGCTCATTGGCCGGGGTAAATTCTAATCAGTCATTCAATCCGGCAATATTATGTTATGTGCACTTTCTAATTTATTCCTCAAGATGACGCTAGGAGGTCTGCGGGAATTAGAGGAGAAGAAGAACAAAGTTCGTGCGGAGTTCGGTCTCCCACCCTTGAGCGAGAACATGTATTCTGTGTGTGAGAACATGAGGCCAGCGTCGCCCCCAGCTTCTGCTGCTGACCTCATCGAGCATCAGGTGCCGAGGCGAGGCATCAGGGCGGGCAAGAGGGTAAGTGTGTCTGGTGTCTTGGTGGTCTATTACATGACTTGCTGGTGATGTTCATAGTCGTAGCTGTTTTAGATGCAAATCCTTGCACTCAGTGGGTGTAGTAGGAATGGTTCTGTTTTTTCGTTTTTTTTTTCTCTTTAAAATCAATATTCATCCTAGCACCCAATCCTCACCCCTTCCCCCCTTCCTGTTTTTTTATTTTAGAGTTTTTAAGTGTACGTCAGTTTCTAACAGACACACTCCTTCTTTTCTTGCTTTTAAAAAACTTTAAAAAAAAATTGATTTTAGTAGGTACTTGTTATAATTTTTGCTTATATTTTTATGACCAAAAATATGTAATGAATGCAGGCCCAATAGAAAAATATTGATGTGATTAAAAATAACAATAAAACAATAATAATAATAATAATAACAATAATAATAATAATAATAATAATAGTAATTTTAATAAGAGTGGGGGTGAGCAAAATCTTTGCCTTGGAGGTCTCTTTGGTTTTCCAGGAATCAGTGGACGGCCAACTTTTACGAATTAAGCTTTTATTACATGTAGCAATATGAAGCAAAAGGTTAAGTGCGGATTGTGTCTGCAAGCAGTAGAAGGATGTCAAACGTAGAGAGATCTGGATTGAAATTGAGTCAGAAGAATATTATACAAGACCTTGATAAAGATGCAAGCACTTGTGTATGGTCTTTTCTAGATTGGATAGATTCCACTTCTTGATAGTTTGAAAATTGTAGGCCTGGATTTGATTATTTGTTGATATAGAATATTGAAACTGATGTTTCACAAATTTTATTTGAAAATTTCGTTGACATTTTCCTATTCACCATATATGGTGATCTCAGGGTGAATTAAGAGGAAACAGCAAGATGACAGATAAGTGAAAGAGTGAAAGAAAATAGGACGTACTAGTGAGTAGCACCCTGCCAACTGTTCCCTTATTTGAGTAATCCAAGATCTTGTAGCAGCAGTTAAATCTGGCCTAGATATAAATTGTACATTCTTTTACGAGTCCTGATCAAATGAATATCATTTAGCTCCAGAAGAATTTGAACATTTCTTTTTTGTTCATTGATTCGTGAATATTTATAGTAATAATCATAATACGTTTCAAGATGATAATAACTATAATAGTAATAATAAAAATGAAAATAATAAAGGACAACAAAATGATGATGATGATGATAATGATAAGGCATGAAGCACCACTAAATACATGCTGCATAACTTTTATACCCTGTGTAGATTATACGCTTTGCTCCTGAATTAGGAATTACAAACCATGAAAATGTGTAGGCCTACAATACACCTAGGATTGATTAATCAAAGTGCACGTTTAATTTGACTATTTAGTTTGTCAGCTTACTTTTGTCTGATGTATAGGGCATTTTATTAAGATGATGTTTATAGCAGTCTCGTTGTAGTTTAAATACATAATGTAATGTGAAAATAAGAAATGTTCCTTCAAAGCCCTTACGGTCCACAGGGCTGGCGTACCCGTTTCTGCGCTTGAGGTGCAACCACCTCCTGGACCGGCCGCTAGTCAGTCACACATTCGTTTTCCTGCTACTTGTGGGCACCTATTTGCACCTGGGTCAAGTGGTGAAAAAGCGTTGACCTAGCGACGCTAAGGATTTGAATCCAATGATTTGGATCCCAAATCTGGCAAACCTAACCACTAGGCACTGATGTCACCGTAAGGCACTGTGGTAAAGTGATACCCTCAGTTGAAAGGTTGTAAGACTCTCAACTTGCCTCAGTAGCTCGCTGGCCATCTGGGCACACTCGGTAAAGGACAGTGATCTGGGATGGAAGGGATTATTGTAATGAAATTGAATAAACAATGTTTTAGGCTCATGCCTTATCTCGGAAGGTAGTGCATTTTGGCATTTCCCGGCATCTACTGTTGTAAGAATTATAAATAATGATAAAAACAATAATAATGATAAAAACAATAATGAACAATGATAATAATAGTAGTATTAATGTAAGTAGTAATAATAATAATAGTGACAATAGTTTTAGCTGCAGGAGTAGCAGGCATAGTTATTAAATAAGATTATAGATAATAATAGTAGTAGTAATTGTAGGAGTGATATTAGTAGTAGTTGTAGTAGTAGAGATATAGTAGTAGTAATTGTAGAAGTGGGATAGTAGTAGTGGCAGTAGTAGTAGTAGAGGTAATAGTATTAGCTGCTATCGTAGTAATAAATTAAAGGGAAAAATACAATGATAATCATATCATAATGGAAGTAAGATTGATGGTGTAATCACAATAGACTTTTAGACCAGACCTCCATAAATTCTACCGACCATTAGTAGAGCAAGTATGGAATAAAACGAAGGGTGGACGTAGGCAAAGTCAAACACACCAGGAACATTTTTAATCTGTTTAAATAAATATTTTCAGGGGTTAGACCTGAACTTACTAAAGCTTTCCGCCTTTTCTTTCAACGTGGTGGGCAAATTTTTAAACTAGGAGCTGACAAGTTTGAACCTGTCTTTGTTAGAGTCGAATCGACCGCTGACTAGCATCAATGTGTAGACTAGTAATAATAATAATGATAAGGATATAATTAATAACAATTATGGTAACAATGATAAAAATGATGATAATATTGTTGATAATAATAATAATGATAATAATAACGATGATAACAATAGTAATAATGATAACAATAATACAGTGATAATAACAATTATGCTAATAATAACTATTTAGTTAAAGCAATAGAACAGGATCGAAACCAGTAGTAATAGTAGTGGTAAGAGTACTAGTGGCAGTAGCTGTAATATTAATAAATAAATTTTAAAAAACAACAGCGACAACCATGTATAAAGACCTCCTTCATGCCCCTCAAGCTGTTTTTCTGGTGACTGAAAATAGCCAAGGGCCTGCAGAGTTTTTTGTTTATTTGCAATACCAACAAACTTTCCTCCTCTTTTTTTTCAAACTTATTGGTTTTTTTTTATCTTTTTGTTGTGTGTGTGGTTTTCCTCAGTGTATGAAATGACCGCTGTTGTGGCAATAAGCTTCTGCACAACTCAGTACTAACGAAAAATAATGAAAGGGGATTAAATGCTCCTGAGGAAAACTTAAAACATTTAAATGCGTTATTTCCTCCTTAAAATTTTTGTTTTATTATGATTCGCGTTTGATTTCTTTCAAATTTTTTTTATTGTTTGTTATCTTTTTGCTTTGTTACAGTAGTGACCGCCTAAATGCCCGGTGCTTGGGAAGCAGAGAAAACTGGCATTTATGCGAAACAGGCATTTAGACGAAAGTAGGTCAGGGGCAGCAAATTTTTTTTTGGGGTGATCCGCGAGGGTTGGGGGGAGGGGGGAAGATCACAAGGAGTTCATTCAGTATGGTGCAGAATTTTCAACATTTACGAAAAATGTAATTCGAGAAGAGGGACACTTGGAATCTATTTGGCTCTTTAGCACTGAGGTGGCGAGCGAGTAGTCGGGTTGACCTCGATCGCGATGCAAGTCCCGGTTCTATTAAAAACACCAGGTGATTGCATGCAACCTACGACATTGAGAAGTTCCCTTGGTGGAGTCCAAAAGACTTCAATTCTAATTGCCCAGTGACAAACCAGTGATCCAATGGAACAAAGGCTGTGCTTGTTACAATGGATAGGTAATGAAGGGTGGTTACAATGCATGGCACCTTGTTGACGGGCACAAAAGCCCCATTAGGGAGGGATTACAGTATGTATGATTTAAAAAAATAATTTTTTTGATCAATTACAAACGTATTTTATGATAATTCTGAGAAAATGATACCTGCAGTCGCCGTTGAGACTGAGCATTTAGGTGAAAATGTTGGTTTTGAAACGGGCATGTAGAGGGGCAATTTATGTAGAAAAAATTTGGTTTCACTGAGATTGCTGGCATTTAGGAGAAACAGACATTAAGGCGACAGGCATTTAGGCAGTCACTACTGTACTAATTTTTGAAATGAAAAGTCAGTAAAAATTTCTTTTGTAATTTTTTTAGGGAAAATGGAGCATAGGGTGAGTTGAGGGTGGATTTTGGTTAGGAGGCGGGAGAGAAAGAGTAGATAATCCATTGTTACAAGGAGTGTGCAAAGTGCGGATCTCGTTACCGCTTGACTTGTTTAGAAAATACCCGTCCACTACTACCACTTTGGCGACAAATAACGGGGCAGAAGGGGCATGTCGGAAGTAATCACTAGGGGCATGAGACAAATATTTGAAGCCAGTAGGGACTGAGATGAAACCAATATACAAATGAAAAGACAAAAAAGAAATCTTTGGGCATTGGATGGAATCGAACCATCATCATCCGTTCCTTGCGTAGTAAGCATGGTTGGCAATGTGCTCTCTTTTCGTGGCGAGGTGATGAGTGCTGGTGCGGAGGTTGCGGGTTTAATCATACCTGGTGCCCAAGATTTGTTGAATTTGTTCTTCATCTTGTCTCTGTTTTTTTCAGTAGCGTCTGTATTTATTTCATGTGCTTAGTGATCACATGCCATTTTATTGAATAGCTCCAGTGATGAATATAGGAAAATAATAAATGTTTTTTTCTACTAAGGGGATTTGAGGTTGAGATATTTTCATCACATGCCATTTTATTGAATAGCTCCAGTGATGGATATAGGAAAATAATAAATGTTTTTCCTACTAAGGAGATGGGAGGTTGAGATATTTTTCATCACATGCCATTTTATTGAATAGCTCCAGTGATGGATATAAGAAAATAATAAATGTTTTCCTACTAAGGGGATGGGAGGTTGAGATATTTTTCATCACATGCCATTTTATTGAATAGCTCCAGTGATGAATATAGGAAAATAATAAATGTTTTTCTACTAAGGGGATGGGAGGTTGAGATATTTTTCATCACATGCCATTTTATTGAATAGCTCCAGTGATGAATATAGGAAAATAATAAATGTTTTTCCTACTAAGGGGATGGGAGGTTGAGATATTTTTCATCACATGCCATTTTATTGAATAGCTCCAGTGATGAATATAGGAAAATAATAAATGTTTTTCTACAAAGGGGATGGGAGGTTGAGATATTTTTCATTGCCCTTTGTAGAAAGCTATCTTCCCTGATTAAAAAGTAGTGACTTACTCCTTGTCTAGTTTGGTTCTATTTTTCAACAACCTGTACGAATGCATAGGACATGAATTCATATAAATTACCTGTCTCATCTAGAGTAGCCCACAAGGTCACATCCTCAATGAATTTAATATGAATGTGATTTTTGTGTTTTTTTCTTTCTGATTGACTATTTGAAATATTCGGTTTTATTCCCTATCACCATAAAATGTTAATAAAGATGACCTTTTTATTTACGTCTTGGTTATTCCCTCTACTCAACCACCATGTGAGATTTGTTTTTATTTGTTTCCTTTCCCTCCAACTTTCTATCACATGCAGTAAGAGTCAATTGGAAAAAAAGAAAATCTACCCCCACTCCCAAAGCTCAATACTCTTTTGCTTTCAAAGTTATTCCTGCCCTGATCTCTCATCATAATAACACAGAAATTAGCTTGATTTTTGTATTTTTTAAATGCAAGAGAAGGATAGATCAAAATATGAGGTTTATTTTCAAATTGACAATGAGAAAGATTATGCCAAATAAATAACATGCGTACACATATGTGTATACAGATACACATACAAACACTGATATTTGTGTGTATGTTGGACAGAAATATCCCATCTCTTTCCTTCCCTCCCTTTGAATTTTTGCTTTACAACAAGGCTTTTGAAGAGCCATCACCCCTGTTACACCTGACCTTTCTTCTTCCAGCTGTTTCTCTTAAGGCTTGCTACAATCGAGGCTAATGTTTTCTCACATATGTTCAAATGTCTCATACGGGGTTTGATTTCAAGCTCTTCACAAAAAATCTGTATGTAGGACCGTGGAATAGTAATATAAATAGGATTAACATGCCTGCATTGTCATCATTTGAGAAAAATATTGCATAATTTTGTTAATAGATATGTTACAATTTTATTATTATGATGATTAGTTGTATTGATATTATTAATAGTAATATTATATTATTATTATTATTATTATATTATTATTAATATTTTTATTTATTTTGTTGTAATATTACGATTATTACCATTGGTGCTTTTTCTATTATGTATTGTTTTATGAGTAATAGTATGATTTGTACAATTATTATCATCAGCACAGGCTTATAGCACTCTAGAGAGTTTAAGCACCCACGAAAACACGCTTTCTTTCCATCATGATTTTGACTTGCGAGTCCGTAGCGTAGCCCAGTGTCCTCTATGAGGGTGGGTGGTTGGCAGATGCTACTGGTAGGTCCTACTGGTAGGTCCTACTTCTTTCCCTTCACTCTTTTTTATTTGCTGTCAGTTCACCCTGAGATCACCACATATGGTGAACATGGGTAAATTTCAATGAAACAAAACCTCTTTGAGGTTTGCAAAATATCATCACACTTTTTTTTTTGGTGTTTTTTAAACTTTTACCCATCATAGAATATGATACATCTGTATGTACAACAATTATGGGGAAATTCTTCAGTCAGCATTTCAAAAGGCTGCTCCTTGTATTTCCTTGTACTGGGTAACGATTACATACAAAAAATTCTTGATAATCACCTGAAAATGATATCTTTCAGACAAATCATTCAACCCCCACCCCCTCCCAAAAGTATGTAAAATGTCTAAATCTTTTTTTTTTCGAGTGCTATAAAGACCCTGTTACTTACTGAGCTAACAACTGTTGTCTTCCGTTTTGTCGTACCTTGTTTACTCTAGCAATTTCAACCAGGCCAACCCTAGTCCTCTGTGGTGGAAATGTAATATTAATATTAATAATATATATATATATATATACATTTTTTTTTTTTCTTTTTTTTCATAATATTTATATATTAGGTAAAAACTGACCATAGTGTGTTTTTAAAAGGAGACAACAACTTGCCGTAATAGGTAGTCTTGCTTCTCACTCTATTAACTCTGAATTATTAATGTTCAAAACAAATCCAATGTGGTGTCAGCACGTCAATGACAATAGCACGCCCGCCCTGTTGCCACTTGCAGGCAGCCCCCCCCCCCCCTTCCACACCGGTGTCAACACTAAGCTCATCATTGTTTTTGGGTCCCTCAGCCGAGTCAGCCTGCTTGTGTGTCACTCTCACCTGTCTTTGCCCTGCTAGTGTTATTTCTCCATGTGTTTTTTAAAAAAAATAATCATTTTCTTTCATGCTGTCGTGAAATTCTTTCCTTTTTTAAATCCCCCTAAAAGACATTCGCTGATGTTTTATTCCTTTCTTACCTCAGCAGCCCCCCTCTCCCCCCCCCACACACACACACATCTTTAGCCTCTGTCCACCTGGTACTCACTCTCTGTCATTCCATTTCCCCCTCTTTCCTTTTCCCGCACACAGCTCACTGCTTAAATGCACTGAAACATTGTAGAACTGTTACCCGTTTTCTTTAACACCATTTTTATATTCCTTTTTGGCTGTTACTACTGGCTTGCTTATTTTTTCTACTCGTAGTAAATTTCCACTTCTTTTCCTTTTAAAAAATTTTTTTTCTTGGTTCTTACTATTTTGCTTGTGCATATATTTCTTAATCCTTTTTTTCCGTTTGCTGTTAACTCTACTAATTTTGTAATGTGTAGGTTTTAGGCAGCCTTTTGTTTTTCTGCTCTAGTTAGTTTAAATTGTAAGTCGTTATTGTAGTTTGTATGTGAAGGAATTAAGACAATGAAAGGCGGTGAATTACAATGAGGATAGCGTTTGTCATGATGTCTGATTGATGAGAAGAAATTTTTTTCTCTTACGATATAAGTTTGACTGAAATATTTTATTCTCCTGAGAGTCTGATAAAATTGACACACGCTGCAAAAGCTTGATCAGTTTGATTTTTGTATGATGGTAACTCGAGGCTAAATTTAATTAAATTCTTTTTTTTTTTTTACACCATATTTGATTCTGTATCTGTTTATACATTTAAATTTTACAAAAAGTATGCCATTTATTCAATTATTTCACTTTTCTCCTGTTAAAGCGTTCATCAATGAAATGTAATGCAATAATAGTGCACTGCAAAAAAATTCTTGAAATAAAAATAAAGAAGAAAGTATTTGGTACAGAAAATTGTTTCTTGAAAGGTGATGATAATCACACTGTATCAAAATCTCATAGTGGCATACTTGCGACTAAAATTAGTAAAATAATCCGCTAATCTGCAATGTCCAGCCAATACTTTATTACCAATGAAGGACATGGAAGGCTCTCTCTTACACTGACATGGTTTATATATCAGTGTGTAGGATCCAGTCTGGTGATAACATTGCATGTCACAGGAACATTGCTTAAACTGTAGTTCTTCACTATATGTGAAACGTAGAGCGAAAAGTGAAAACCTCGACACAGCCGTACGTGAGACTTTCAGGCTTGAACTTTTAACTTTCTTTTGCACAACTTGGCATGTCATTGTTTTTGGATTTGTTTCTTTGATTTGTTTGAGATTTTTTTTTCCACTTTGCGAGTCAATCTTCCGTTTTAGCATTGAAGATAGGTCTTATAAATACACTCTATGTGAAAAGCTTTATTTAAAAACACATTTTTTCTCTTAAATTTGGCAGATACTATACTTGACAAAAAGATTGTTCGTGATTACAAAGAAAGCTGTTTAGTTTTTGAGAGTTGACTTTCCTTTTTTTTAGCAATTGAAGACAGGTTTAGTTCTGTAGATAACAACCCTTGTATATTATTTGAGAAGCTTTGAATAACTTAAGTATGTAATAGAAGCTTTGTTTGACAAAGAGGCGCTTAGGATTAGTCAGGAGAAAAGTGGTACGGACGACAAAGACCAGGGAATGGATGATAGGATTAGGAAAACTTACAAAATCTCATCAAGGCTGAAAGGAAAAAAAAAGTCTGAAAGGGTTTTTTATAAAGAAAAAAGAAAGGAACAAGGAAATCGACAGTTTAATTTCTAACAGGTATCTTATTTTTGCTGCAGTTGCACATAATTCTTATAAGCCCTCAAATTACTTGTTAAAAATTATTTAAAATGTCACTTTTATTATTCTTTCACAAAGGCTTAACATCGTGGTTAGAATGTAAAAATTGGAAAATATAATATTATAAAAGATTTTTACATTGGTTCTCTGATATTTACGACTCTTGAAAACGCTTAATTCTATACAAGGGGTTTGCAAGAATAAATTTTGAGTTACACCGTTTTCTGACTGAAATCACGTGAAACGTCTAACCAGTTTTACTCGTTAAAAAAAAAGAAGAAGATAATTTGACTACTTCCTTTGTCATTTTAAAACTAGACATTTATCATGCAAGATTTCATCTTAAGAAATTCATGATGTTTGAAACACAGGAGGCATGATATAAAATGACAATTGATGATAGATTGTCATACTTATTAAACAGGATCAAGAGATCCTGAAAGTATTTGTTTAAGTTATAATAAAGATCTTATATCTGGAAAGCTCATGTAAATTTTCATAATTTTTTTACAAATCCTATTTTCATACAGGTAAAGGTACTATTCTGATAAATAAATTGTCTGTTTTTTTCTTATGTTTCTGCTGTTTATTTACTCAAGCTTTTTACTCACCAAAGCGTTTTTACTAAATTGTTGCTATAACTCAAGCAATTTACCTTTTAAAAAAGCCAACCCAAAACCATGTTTAAATGAATAATGAAGAGAGAGTTGAAAACCACTAACGTTGCTTCTTTTATCACTCCAATGTTTGTGTGCATAACAACAATTGCTCTTTCTCTTTCTCCTTTTTTTTTTTTTCCTCCTTTCCTTTTCCATCTCTGGCCCTGTAATGGCCCTTTCCCACCTTCCCCCATCCTGCCCTTTGCCCTTTGCCCTTTGTCTGATGGCTTGTGTGCCTTCCCCCTAAATGGCTTGATGGCTGGCTGACTGGCTGGTTGGGCAAAACACTCGCATCCCTGTAAATCTAAATGACACATTGCTAATTCGTTAACTTTACATGAACGTTTGGGGGATAACAACAACAAAAATCGTCTTCTCTTGAAACAAACATCCATTGAAAAATGAACCTATGCTATTGTTCTGTTGTTTGTTTTGGTTTATTTGTGATGTTTTTGTGTGTGTTTGTCTTGGAAATTGTATCGGTGGTCAATTGTTTGTTGCTGGTTTTTGTTTCTGTTGTTTTCTCTTGGTTTTTGGCCGTTTCTGTTGTTATTGTATATCTATGTATATCCTGTCAATCATGTATTATTCTTCTATCTGTTGATGATGATGGTGACTTTGGATGTCCTCTGTGTGTCTGTCTGTGTGACTGTCTTTGTGTCTGTGCCTATGTCTTGTCACTGTCTTGTACCACATTTGTGCTTTTGCCCCTCCTCGGCCTTCGTTACATTAGAGTTTGGTTAAACAGAGTAGCCTGGATGATTCCTTTGAGGCTGGCCTGTCACGAGACGAAGAGGATGATCTGATGGATGGACTCAAGTCGAACAGCGACGACGACTCACCCCGACCCCACCCCGCCCCGCCACCCCAACGGTCACCCAAAGGTCTTTACCCTGGAAGCCTAAAAAACGGTAAAGCGGATTTACTTCTTTTTGTTTTTTTTTAAAGAAATATTTGTGGATGAGTGGTGGAAGCTATGGCAGGTCCTGCCTCTTTCCTTTTCCTCCTTAAGTTTTTGTTTTCATCTTGCTGTTTCTTTTTAAATAATTCATCCTGAGATCACTGCCTATGCTGGACAGGGGGAATTTCAATGAATCAATAGAATGTTTAGCAGTGTTGATGAAAGGAACTATGTTGGAAGGTGTGAGCCACTTCTGTGAATGTATCATGAGGAATCAGAATTTTTGTTCACCATTTGAACCCAGTTATCCTGAATGTATGAATTTCCCTTCATTTGAACACAGTTATCCTGAATATATAAATTTCCCTTCATTTGAGCACAGTTATCCTGAATGTATGAATTTCCCTTCATTTGAACCCAGTTATCCTGAATGTATGAATTTCCCTTCATTTGAACACAGTTATCCTGAATGTATGAATTTCCCTTCATTTGAACCCAGTTATCCTGAATGTATGAATTTCCCTTCATTTGAACACAGTTATCCTGAATGTATGAACAGTTATCTTGAATGTTATCCTTTGAATGTTATCCTGAATGTATGAATTTCCCTTCATTTGAACACAGTTATCCTGAATTTGAATTTCCCAGAACACAGTTATCCTGAATGTATGAATTTCCCTTCATTTGAACACAGTTATCCTGAATGTATGAATTTCCCTTCATTTGAACACAGTTATCCTGAATGTATGAATTTCCCTTCATTTGAACCCAGTTATCCTGAATACATTTCTATTCTAACACAGTTATCCTGAATGTATGAATTTCCTTCATTTGAACCCAGTTTCCTGAATGTATCCCTTCATTTGAACCCAGTTATCCTGAATGTATGAATTTCCCTTAATTTGAACACAGTTATCCTGAATTTGAATTTCACACTCATTGTTTTCCTTCATTTGAACCCCCTCTGGGGGGGGAACTTTAGTCAAATCGGCATGAACAGTTTCATCTACTCAAGATTCCAATTTGAAGCACAGGTGTCAATCACATCTGGTGGATGTCTGCCGTCAACATCAAAGAGTCTGACCCTGACTTGGCAGGATATAGTAGCGGACATTTTAGGCCTACAACACGATGATGTACATGTTCTCAGAGAGAATTGTGGCATTGCGGATATGAATTAGAATTTTCTATTTATCGCATCAAGTTTAGCAGAATATTTGGCCTTCTGGCGAAAGAAAACAAGACCTCTTAACCGGACTGAAGTGTTTCAAAGCAACCTCTTTGGCATGATAATTGACGACAAAAAAATCTGTTATACAGAGAAAGCAGCCTATAAGGCAGACTGTCCTATTATGTCAAGTAAAAGTTAAGAAAACTTTGAAAATTAAGAAAAAAAATTTAGATGTGGGGGTAGATTTTGCTTTTTTGCATGATGCATCTGACATAATTTTGGGAATTTCGGCTATTGGCTAGATTATATATCTATAATGGAAACGTGTATGTAGACAAAATAATGAAACGTAGGTCTATGAATTAGAACTTTTCATTAGAAATTAAGAATGAACCTAGAAGTGATTGAATTTTCATGTGCTATTCAATTAGAAACTAAATGGAAACGATTCAAAGCTGTTTATGTGATTTTAAATTTTCTCTGTCACAAAAGCAGACGTGCCTAGTTTTATGAATTTCCTTTAACTGTTGCGAAAAATCGATGTTGATTACGGGACTACGAAACCACAAGTAAAATTACAGATTTTGAGAGTAGAGTTCTGGAGGAAACGATTTGAATCTTTTCGTTTTTTAGAGCTGTAAAACAACCGGTTCCATCATTGCAATAGACTCTGAATTCATTTGTTGAAAAGACACAATATCTATTTTTTGTACCCACGCCCTTAATATAGATTTGGTTTGTTACAGTTTTTTAACTAGTCTAATCAGTATAAACACTTTATAATCTACTCAAGACTGGTCAACAATTTGATCGCTCTTGTCTCTTAAAATATGCTTGTATCAATCTTTCAAATGAGTGTCAAAAAGGAAAATCACATGGATTTATTTGAAGAGACAGTTCTTTTTTTAGTTATTCTTTTCTTCTTCTTCGTTTAAAAAAAAATCTTTTTTTTAAATATCTTTTTTTTTCAGTCAAAAAGATGTAGAATCTTTCCTTGACCACACGAGGCAGAAATTTGTTGGTTTTGAAGTGAAAGACGACCATGACTCATTGGTCGGCCTGCCTCAGCCAATCCATGAAGGTGTTAAGGTCTTGAAGCAGGTAACGATCGACCATTTCCTTTTTTTTAGGAGATTTCTTGAATATCACTGCGATTATGATTAGATTAAGCCCCCAGCCGTCATTACTTCTTTCAAGAGCAAGACTGAAAAATTCCGAAATGTGTCATATTTTTCATGCTTACAGAAGTTGAAATGGTTGAAAGTGGATGTCTATAATAAGTTAGCAAAGAGGATAACAGGCCAGAGCTCCTAAAATTTCAACTCATCCCTGACTCAGCCTAGTTCAGACATTAATGTTGATTCCTGCTTCCATGCCTAAACTTTCATGAAAAAATGTAATGCACAGTAATTTCGTTTCCATTTGACATGGAAAAAGAATGGCATCAATCCATGTAGAAATTCTCAAATGTAACCAGAAAACCTTTGGATAATCGTCTGGAAGTTTTTAAATTTTACCAGAAAACCTCGTTCGAATCTCCTAGAATGTTTGAAATTTTGTAATTGTTAGTCATTTTGTCATAAGCTTCATTCTGATTTGTAATGTTGTTTTATTTTTCAGCATTTGTATGTTTCTCTGTCTGAGCTGCAGATCAAAAGGGAAGAAGAGATTGCAAAGAATCCTTTATCTAAGGTAAAGAGCAGATCATGTGGTTGGCACTTGGAGAGAGAGATAGAGAGAGAGAGAGAGAGAGAGAGAGAGAGAGAGAGAGAGAGAGAGAGAGAGAGAGAGAGAGAGAGAGGAGGGGGAGGGAGGGAGGGGAAAAGAGAGAGAGAGAGAGAGAGAGAGAGAGGGAGGGAGGGAGGGAGGGAGGGAGAGGAGAGGGAGGGAGGGAGGAGGGAAGAGGAGAGAGAGAGAGAGAGAGAGAGAGGGAGAGAGAGAGGGAGAGAGGGGGAGGGAGGGAGGAAGGAAGGAATGTGGTGTGGATCATGACACCGTCAGATGTAGAAGAAGAAGCAAATAAAAACATTCCGGAGAAACATAAACATTCCAGTCTTCTAGAGTCAACTCTTTTTTCCAAAACATCACATAATGTCCTATATTCTATTTCCGAAATTATTAGTTTTAACTTCTCTTATACTATTTCCAAAAATATCAGCCAGAGGTCAACGTGGAGAGGAGCCCTGTGGAGTGTCTGTTCCACGCCTTGTTGTCCAATCTACCACAATACATGGTCAGTATCAGATACATGTAAACATTTTTTTAATTATTTGTCAGGTTTTTTTGTGTGGTAAAAGTCTAGAATTTTAAGACTACTGTTCATGTGGAGTTTGACTCAAAACCACCATGGAAGTTGAAGAAAGATACAGTGGATGTCATTCCTGAACAAATTATTTAAAAACAAAAAAATGTATATGTATATACATATATTTGAATACGTTTATTATTATAATTATTATTATTATTATTATTATTATTATTATTATTATTATTATTATTATTATATTATTATTATTATTTTTATTATTATTATTATTATTATTATTTTTATTAATATTATTATTATTATTATTATTATTATTATTATTATTATTATTATTATCATTATTTATTATTGTTATTATTATTACTATTATTATTATTACTATTATTATTATTATTACTATTACTATTATTACTATTATTATTATTATTATTATTATTAATTCAACGAAAAAAAGATTTCTATTACGAATTCTAGTTTTAGTGATAGCAGCTGTCCTACTGATGATGTTACTATGAGTATAATGATGGTAGTGTAGCCTGAACAAGAGATGTGGCTGTGGTAGTTGAAATTCATAGTAGTACTAGTAGTAGTAGTAGAAGTGTTATTCTATAGTAGTAGTAGTAGTGGTAGAAATAAAAGTAATATTTGTGTTGTTGTAGTAGCAATAGTAATAGTTGTAGAAGATATGTTCTGTTATTGTTGTTATGTTTACTAAGTTAAAAATCTTCCCAAGATCAACCTTGTAGAACTGTACAGTATGTTGCAGTGAAAATCCAGTTCACACCTGTCGTTTTGTATACTTCAGATTGCATTGCTGAAGCTGTTGTTGGCTGCAGCCCCTACGTCGAAGGCCAAGACGGAGTCCATTAATATTTTGTCAGACGTTTTGCCAGATGAGATGCCGTGAGTGAATTAGTTATAGAAGAACGCATCGTCATTCTCCTGTCAGTGTCCCCGAGATGAGCCGATGTGAGCCTGTTGCGTAAACCAATAATAAAGTGTTGTATGATGTCTGAGATTCTAGGGTTTCCTGCAACACTGGCTCATATTACATTTTCTCTTTCTTGTGGGACTTGGTGGTGTGCGTGAGGTTGTGTGTATGAAATATTGTATGTGCGTTGTTGGGCATTGTGACAGTGATTGTCTGCTCCCATTTTGATCTCTGTGCTAATCCCTCGCCTTGCCAAATGTCATTTTGAGGAAGACGGCTTGTCATGAGATGAATTTGTATGGATGTTCTGGGCGCACAGTGTTTTGGGTGTCTCTTTAACTTTTCTTACTTTTGAAACACGTGTGGTATCGGTGACCTGGTGGTTAGGCTGCCAGACTTGGGATCTTGAGATCCTAGGTTCAAATCCTAGCAATGCTTGATCTGATATTGTGTTCCTTGGGAAAGATACATATATTTTTCCACTCGCCTCAGGTGCAAATGGGTACCAGCACTAGCTTGGGGGTAAAAATCTGTGACAGGCTGTCTTGTTCAGGATGTGATTATTATCATTCACCTCTTCCGCTTCATGCTATAGGAACCAGGATATGCTCTGTTTATGTGGGCCTTGGAAGATCTTTATTTTATACTTAAGATGCCCTTTTCCCATTCCTTTTCTAACCTAGCTTTGTCGTCTTTGGATTGAGTAAATTTCTGGGAAGATGAAGGTAGGGTGAGTTTTGTGACCCCAGGTTATATAGTTCCAACCAGGCTAGAACTACGAGTACTTTTGAAAAAACTTGTGTCAAAATATTTCACTCTCCTTATTTCTCTAATGAAAACACCAAAAGCCTCATCCTTTTACGCAATACTGATTCAATTTTTTGTATGCACTTATGACTATGAGGAAAAATAAAAGTAAATGCGCTTACGCATACGTGAAACTTGTTCACTGTCGCCACCCGAAATTTTGACATAGAACTACATTAATCTGGGATCATGGTGTGTATATGTGTCATAGGTTTGCTTATTGTGCATGAAGATCTGAAGTGTGTATTTATATCTTATGCGCTATTTCTTCATCAGAACCACTGTGCTTCAGTCAATGAAGTTGGGCATTGATGTCAACAGGCACAAAGAAATCATTGTGAAAGCTATCTCAGGCTTGCTGCTTCTCATGTTGAAACATTTCAAACTCAACCATATTTATCAGGTAAGACACAATGGCCTATAATCATGCCACGTTACTACAGTGGTGTCTGCCTAAGAATCCAGTCGTCGGGAGACAGAAACATCGGGTTCTTAGGCGGACCGGGTTCTAAGACGGGATCTGACGTGTCTTATATTGTTGCTATACTATTCATGCATTTTTGGCCAGCGACATGTTTATACACCTACTAGTGTTTGGACCAATGCAATAGATTTCTCACTCACCTTTCTATGATTCACTTGCAACTATCACAGGTTATTGGCAATTGTTGGCGTTAAATTTAGTGTGGATTGTTGCGTTCATGACTCTTCCTCGGGATCAGACCGGGTTATCAGGCGGACTGGGCTGTGCTCAGTGCGATCTTAAGGGGGTAGTTTTACGTAAGGAAAATTCTGTTGCACGGAAATTAGGGGTTCTTAGGCGGACCGGGTTCTAAGGAGGGGGTTCTTAGGCCAACACCACTGTAGTAGAGTATTCACTACTTATGAGCATGCCAGTGGTAAAAGATGTATGATAAGTGTTTATATGTCCAACATCAACCAAGCGGTAACTCCGCATATCAGTACAACTACAACCTGCCACTGGCTCGTCTCCAGGGCAAAGATTTGACTTCCTGTCGAAACGGGCATTGTAAATCCTTCTTTGCAATGGGATGCATGCAGGAAGTTTTGCCAAAAAGGCGAATGTGGTGATGTAAGCGTTGAATGTAGATATAAGATCCATAGCTGTCAACTAGTGTGTAGAAACGTATTAGCATTAATATGTGTTTATTGGCGTATTTACCTTGAAAATGAAAAGTACACATATATGAGGGATAAACTGATTTTGTTGGATTTTTGTTTTAGAAACCTCTAAAGTTCATGGTAGAGATTCAGATAACCTCTGAGTTCGCAAAATTATCATCACATTTTGATAGGAAGGCTAGCAATTTACCTTGAATTAAAGCAGAATTATGAATATTTTCTGCAAGCTAGAACTAGTCTTCCCTGTCAGAGTCTGTTTTTCAATCTGAAAAGGCTGACAGCTATGAAGATCTGCACTTGGGTTTTAATATATAAAATATTGTGTTTGTGTCTAAAACAGTGTGGAGTTTACAAGTTGACCCGTATTGTTCACCATTGCCCATGTTTTTCACATCATCCGTAAATTGAAGTTTCCGCTTTATTTTAAACATTTTATCAAACAGTTTGAGTTTACAAGTCAGCATCTAGTGTTTGCCAACTGCATTCCTTTGGTCCTAAAATTCTTCAATCAAGATATTGTGGTTTATGTTAATGCCAAAAACAGGTAAATTAAATAATGTGCTGTTAATAATTTGTTTACCCTGGCAGTAAGATTATCTGTGCCAATTTCATAGACCGTAATGATAATGATAATAATAATGCTTAGATTTATATAGCGCCTAGACATGGAAATACCCAGGCACTTTACAGTGTCAATTATCCACAATTGGGTCAATTGATAACGAGTTTACAAATATGTCTCTTGAAAAAAATGTGTCTTCAACATTTTTCTAAAGGAAAAAATGTTTTGGCTGTTCTTGATGGCGGTTGGAAGAGAGTTACAGATTTTGGTTCCATTAAATGAGAAGGCTTTCTTGTATATTTTTGTGTTTGGAATGGGTATGGTAAGGAGGAATTTACTCTCTGACCTCAAGAGGACGTGGTGGATGGTAGGATTGTAATAGCTCAGCAAGATATTCAGGTGCTGTTCCTAGTGAAAAGACTTGAACACATTGCATGACAGTAACTTCGATGAGTTTGTGAACTGGGAACCAGTGAAAGTTTTTTGTTTAAACTGGCGAGATGTGGTCTCTTGATTTCGTCTTGGTGACAATACGGGCGCACTGATTTTGGACCGTACACATCTTTCAGTCCACTACCTTTTTTTTTTATTCCATGTTGGTATTAAATATTACTCTACAGCCTAGTAAAGTTCTTTTAAGGCTTTTTCAGCCCATAAAGCTAGAACTCATCCCAGTTTCTATGGCATGAAGTGTAACTGACGATGATGCATGGCTTCCTAGAGAGGATGCTAGACTATCACAGTTGTTACTCCCCAGTTGATGCTGGTACCCATTTTCATATGGGTTGAGACGGGAAACGGGTGTTAGCGCCTTTTCCTAGGTGGCATTGCCAGGATGTGAACTCAGGACCTCAAAATCGCAGGCCTGACAGCCTCACCACTAGGCTGCTGATGTCACTAAATTGCCTACAGTGCTACTCAAAGTGTGGTACGCACACTAGGTGTGGTAAGCGAATCATCGTCTGCGGGAACAGGGGAGATGAAAATATCTGGCCGACTATTTACTATGCTGGATTGGCTTGTTTCGCTCATCGGGCACCGGTACTTTGTAAGAAAAACAAAAACTGCCAGTTCGTCACATCAGATAGTTTGAGAAGCAGTGCCTTAGCCTACATACAGATGGTGAGTCATTTGGTTTGCTATAAAGATAAAAATGTCTACATTTGATGACCAGTGACAGGAACATATAAGTGAATCAAACTGAATCAAATACTCTAGCAATATGATATTGAAAATCAACTTTGACACTTTAGCATACAAAGTGTTAATCAGGTATCACATCTAATCTATTCTCTTTCTTCTTCTTTTTTCTTCAGTATCCCAACGCTGAATTTTCCGGAAATGTACTTGGTGACTCTGAACTTACAGCAGAGAATATTGTATGTTTCTAGGGCTTTTTCCCCCCAGTTTTTCTTTCTTTCTTTATAAATTATAAATGTTAAAATTATATTTTCATAGAATCCAGTGCTTTGTAATTTGTATGGACCATATAATCTTCTTATGTCTGATTTCCTTGTTTGCCTAAAAACATTGATTGTGTACACAAATAAAATGGGCTATAAAATAAAGTAAAGCTCTTAGTTATTCGATTACTTTAATAACTTATTCAAATCTGTGTGATATCCAGCATGATTTTCAAATTTGATGATTTGTCTCAATGAAGAGGGGGGGAAATTCATTTTCTGATTTGTAAATTTAAAAAAAAGAAAGAAACATAAGAAAGAAAAAAGTCCCTAGGCCTGAGGCAAGAAGATGGAATCCCAGGCCTATGGTTGAAGAGTGAGTGAACCATTGATGTAAAATCCTGTTTCATTCATTTGTTAATTTCTTTTTGGTATGAATTGTGATACAGGAGGGAGCAGATATTTCACCTCACTGTTGGAGGAACATATTCTCATGTATCAACTTGCTACGCATCCTGAACAAATTGACAAAATGGAAGCATTCTCGCACTATGGTAGGTGTCTCTATAAATGTGTTAGTTCAGCTCTCTGATTAAACATTGTAGTGAAAATGAATTCCGTTGTTCAAGTTGTGGTAATGTTAATAGTGCTCTAAATCATGGCAAGCGGGTTGGTGGGAGCCGCTTTTCTTTTTACTTTTTTCACTTATCTTTTTATCTGCTGTCTCCTCTTAATTCACACTGAAGATCACTAGGATAATGGGCAGGGTAAATTTCAATTAAACAAACAGAACAAAGAAAGCTGTAAATCATGACTTATAAAGTGCTGGCATCCCAATGTGGGGGTGGATGGCATGTAGGGTACTACTGGTAGGTCCTACTTCTTTCCTTTCACTTGTCTTTCGTCTTGCTGTTTCTTCTGAATACACCCTGAGAACACAGCATACTGGGTAAATTTAAATGAATCAAACAGCTATATTCTGTTCTTTGGGAAAGGCACTCAACAGGCATTGAATAGAGACATTCCCAAAACCCGTCTTTGAGTGCACTGCAGTGCAGTTATACGGGACCCGCCACTAACGCTAGTCTTGCTGGAAGGCCGGGAGTGATGCAAATATACGGGACCCCACCACTAGCGTAGGTGTGCTTAGAGTGACCAGTGGTATGCAAATATATGGGACCCGCCTGGAAAGGGTTAAGATAGCACTGGAGAGAGGGGATCGGAGGGAACTAGAACTAAAGGGATTGTGATAGATGATCTAGATGTTTTCAGTCTTACTTCCCCTGGCTGTTCCGCACTCTTGTTACTCCTTCCAGTTTTTCAACCCGAACGGTAAATTACTTTTTAAAGATAGTAAAGCGTGCGTTGTGTTTACTTCCAGATCACGTTAATCTTGAATTGAGTGTAGCGCTCATCCTGTTCTCTATTGACGGCCTTAAGGAAACCATAAAATTAGCTCTGCCTCCTATGGGCCTGAAACTGAAAAGGTTTTCACTTGTAACTTTTCATGTACATTGTTCTATACTATACTATCACTATCAAGGATGGATGGAAATTTACTGTTAGCTCATTGTTCCTTTGTTCAATGTTTTAAATTTTTTTTAATTACTTAAAGAAAAACAAAAAAAGGAAGAAAATTTAGAGAGGAAAGATTAGAACCTATTGTTTTTTTGTGAAGAACAAGGCCTACTTAAAAAAACAACCAGATTATTTTGTCAGGTTACAAATTAGAGAGAAAAGCATGATGTTGCCAACCCTCCTCAAATTAATTCAAAGGCGTTGTGGTCATTGTCTCCAATCAGATGCTTGTCGTGTTCAAGTCAGCCCCATCCTGAAACGAGCCCTGAAAGTGCGACACCCGATGATGCAGCTGTACATCCTGAAGTTACTCAAGATGCAGACCAAGTACCTGGGACGACAGTGGAGAAAGTCCAACATGAAAACAATGTCTGCCATCTACCAGAAAGTCCGACACCGTCTGGGAGATGACTGGGCCTATGGCAAACGGTAGAATGGATTTTTTTTTTTTTAGGGTGATTTTTTTACATTTTGTTTGGGTGCAGGATTTTTCAGTTGTTTTTTTTTTGGGTTTGGGGTTTTTTGTTTTTAGGACAGGGTCATTAGTGTTTGCAGCAGGCTTTACAACTTTCATTAAGAGCTTCAAAGAGTCTTAAAAGTCACCACTCATGTCTTACCTGAATGATTTCTGTTGCAAACTGAAACTGTGGTGAATGAATTGAAAATCATATGAGATTCAATGCATTGTAAATAGTGTTGTTTATGTGATGCTTTATGAAATACAAGATGTATATAAGTACGAATATTTGGCAATTGTAACCCAAGACAAATTTACTTGAAAGGAGCAAATAAACTTATTTGATTTTGATTTGATTTGATGTGCATTGAATATGCTAGGAAGTAGAATCATCGTAGGAAGAATGAAGACATTTTTCTTTTACAGTGGGGTATGGTAATTCTGATTGTTATGAAATAGTGTGATGGTCTGAGATATTTAATTTTCTATGGCCGATATAAAATTGTATCTCATTGCATTACTGTGTGCTTCCAGGGTAGTTGGGAGAGGATTTGAGTGAGTGAGTGGTATGGGCCTCGTCTTGTGTAAGACATAGCAGTTCGTTGGCACAGATTGATCACAAATGTTTTCCAGATGAATGTGTATTATGATTTTTTTCTTAAAAAAAAACTTTTTTCATGACGAACAAAATGTTATTTCTTTCTTTGGACCAATAAAGTATTATTATTATTATTATTATTATTATTATTATTATTATTATTATTATTATTATTATTATTATTATTATTATTATTATTATTACCTTCTTTCTTATCTGCAAGCAATGTGAAAAGCATCTTTTTAAAATTTAGAATTTTTTCTGTCTTAGACTCTTGTTCTCTCGTTTGGTATATATGTTCATATGTTCATCATCAATCCATTCTTATCAATCCCTAGACCAATGTCCTAAAAAAACCCACCCTTCTGCATTCTGATAATCAGGCTTCTGTCATTGATTTTTTTTTGTGTGTGCTTATTTTGCTGTGTAGATATGGACGCCAGACCGTGGGATTTTCAAGCAGAGGAGTGCGCCCTCAGGGCCTGTGTCGACAGATTTAACAATCGGCGCCACACCAGCAACGGCGGCGTGGAACCAGATTTTCAACCGGTGGACAACAACATACTGAGTCTTCTGGGTCAAAATGTGCAGCTGTGTCCCGAGTTCAAGGAGAACTATGAACTGTGGCTTGACATGGAGGTCTTCTCACGTCAGATCGACTGGGATCAAGTGATTACGTGAAACTTAAAACTGCTTGTCTGATGTGAATTTTGTTTGTTGTTGTTGTTGTTAGTTTGGATTACGGTACTTCATCATCATATGTGTGTGTATTTATTTGGATGTGTGAAAAGAGGAATGCATTTGTGGGTTATGGAATAATGCTGGAGGAACTGCTGTCAGTTGAATCCTATGAAGAATGCGGTGAAAGAGAATGACGTAGAGAAGAAAGTGTTGAATCTTTACATATATATATATACATATTTAAATCTAATCTAAAACGCTTTTTTCTTCATGTGTAAACAGCTATATTGTAAGAATGGAGAAGACGCCTGGAATGTGTGTGTGTTTTTCTCTCAATATTACCACGTCTAATTCAGCAGTGTAATAATTTGTTTAGTCTTCTTTTAAAATGATGATAAAAATGATGCAATACTGAAAACCCTTTGAGACCATCAATCCATTGTCTTGTTGTTTGTAACAACAATGGTTGTGACATCTCTGTGGCTTTACACAGATGGAACCATAATGCTCCTAGACATTTGAGAGATAGTCATCTTCTTTCTTGTATTATTACTTTTACCATTTTAACATAACCATTGGCATTTGGACTGATATGCATTTTATCTTAATGCATCTGAATAACATCCGATCGTGGTAATCTTTTTCCAATGTCATAGATTGTAAACTCAAACATTTAAAAAATAAACTTAGGGTGACTGAGGGTTGTTTTCCTTTTGTTTGGCGGTGGGAGGGAGGGGAGGAAGGAAGAAAGAAGAAATAAAAAAAAAGAAAGGGGCGGGGGGGGGGAGTTCTTCAGCTGCTGCCTACCGTTACATAATTGAGGTAAAAATGCGTCCATCTTACATGAAGAGTGTGTACTAGGCTGTCTTTTCTCTCATTTGATTGTAATCATGCACATATGCAATACTTAACTAACACAAAACTCTTTGATTCACCCTTAGTTTGAATGTAATAATGGATACCGTACAGTATTTCCATTAGATGTACAGTGTGTGTGCGTTGATGTTGAATTTTGTACCAGTTAGAAAGGACTGTTGATGTATATTTTTATGCAATTTAAACAATAAAATGATCACTGAAAGAAAACATACAATGTGCACGTGATATTTTTGACTCGTGTCGTTTGCAGCCCTGGTTTCAGAGTTTCAGAGTTTGAGACATATTATGGTTATTGGGGGAAAGGTTTTAAGTGTATTTTGTAGACTAAAAATTATTTGTAATTATAACGTCAGTGGGTTACAAGGCAAGTACACCATGGTGGTTTGTTTCTTTGTCTTTAGGGGGTTGGGGGAAAGGAAAGGGCCTTGGAGGTGATTTTCGTTAGTTTAAAACATATAATTTTAAAAGTATTTTGAAATCGTGTGTTTGTCTTCTGGTTGCCATGGTAAAAGTTCAGTAAAGCTCGTTCAACGCTATTGCGCCAAAAAGACGGAGCTTATCCCAGTGTCTGTAGCACAAATCGGAACAGGTGATTAAGATCACCTTCTGGACAGGACGCTACTCTGACGCAGGATTTTAC
This sequence comes from Doris montereyensis, assembly GCA_037039925.1. Taxonomy (NCBI): domain Eukaryota; kingdom Metazoa; phylum Mollusca; class Gastropoda; order Nudibranchia; family Dorididae; genus Doris; species Doris montereyensis. The sequence goes on along the minus strand of JAXRKP010000605.1, from coordinate 195,788 downwards.
TCCCAAGCTCGCCATTTGTACCTGGTTGAGTATAGGAAACATGTATCAAGTGTCTTTTCCCAAGGAACACAACATTAGGCCTAGCTTTGCTTGGTTTTTGAACCCAGGAACACTGACCCTAAGTCCAGACAGCCTAACCACTCGCCAATGTCACATTGATTGCCATGGTAACACCACTTTTTTTTTGGGGGGGGTGATTTTCATCAGTTTAAAAGATGTGATTTTTTTATAATTTTAATCTTGAGGAAAGTATGGATGCACAGCCACACTTCCTTCCCTTCTGATCTTTGCCTCTTCTACATTATTCAGAGCAATGAACTGGTCAATAAATCTGAGGTACAAGAGGTTGCAGGGGTATTTCTAAATAAGCTTTTGGTAGGCATTTGATTTTACCAGGGTAGCGGCCACATTGGCCTGCTCTTTTCAATGTCTAACCACCAAGGGTCCTTTTACATACGCAAAGGCATGTGTTATGTGTAGGCCCATATTTTTTAATGATGAAACTTCACACAGTAGTCGCTGGATAAAAACACACTTAATAAAAGAACACTCTGCATAAACACATGCCTACATCTGCTGACCGAATCGTTACTTTAAAAATAAAAGTGTTCTCATAAACACACGCTTACATCTGCTGACCGAATTGTTACTTTATAATAAAGTGTTCTGACCTGCTGAATTGTTACTTTATAATAAAAGTGTTCTCATAAACACACGCTTACATCTGCTGACCGAATTGTTACTTTATAATAAAAGTGTTCTCATAAACACACGCTAAACCGAATTGTTACTTTATAATAAAAGTGTTCTCATAAACACATAGTACATGCATTGTATAAAAGCATTTCCTGCGCCTAAGGGCGTGTGTTTATCCAGCAACTACTGTATATTAATCAATAGAGAAGTAGAGAAAGATGTTTTTGTTGTCACTACTGTGTTTCGAACGTCCACTTCATACTTTTCACTAACACAAACAAATTGAGATGGGAAACCAAAGTCGTTGTTTTAATAGATATAATTTTTTTTCTCTCACAAGCTCCTTGTGAAAAACATTATCCCAGTTCCAAGCTGTGAAAATGATTCCAACAGATTATAATTTATATATGTTTTGATAAATCTATCAAAATAGTGCTATCTTGTCAGATCTACAGGCATTGACTTCTTTTCAAAATATATGGACATAACACAAAATGCACTTTTAATACTTCAAATCAAGGGGTGCTATCTTAATACATATATACATACAGTAGTAGTGGTCTAAGTCTAAGAACACACAGCTTAACAAAACGGGCCACCTACCAGCACGCTATCTTAGGATACAAAGTTTCTTCCTATAAATTGGCCCCTTAACAAACATGCCTGGACTGGCTAACAACATGATTATTAACCAAATGTCTTTTTTCACAGATTTCAAATATGGAAGCATTTCAATTAAACCAGACGTGTAGGTGATGGCATCACACCTCTCGGTGGTAATAAATATGTGCTAATAATGAACTCTCTCTACCGCCTAGCACGGCTTCACGATGCATCATGTTTTGTGTGGGCAAAACAAACAAATGGGCTAATTCATGATTACTTAACATTCGTTACGAAAACAAATGAGGTTATGGTCTGCCTACCAGCAAAGGGTGTATTCTTAGACTGCTACTGCTACTAGTAGTACAGTCCACACCGGTCAATCGCAACACGATAGGAGTGACAAAATTGTTGCGATTATCCGAAGTTGCGATAAACCAGATTTCACTGTGGGCCCAATATTTAGGGTCATTTCACAACTTAATGACTAGATATATATATGTTGTAACATTTTTTGCATAGATAACTTTGCCCTCTGAGTTTCATGAACTTGCGACCGTCATGAACATTCTCAGCTTTGTCAAGTTGTATGCCTTTGAACAGACAGCCAATAAAGCATACTGCAGTTCTTCTGTTCATTTTTATGTTGAGCCAGCTGTGTAGTAAACTACGACGTGTGCAACGCATGATGAGTGGCATCACTACCTTTGATCTGAATGGTCTGTCGTAGGGCTGCCCACTCAGCTTATGGGCTGGGGACAATAACGTGTTACATATTGTATGTGCAATACCACGCTTTCCAGCTGTTTGACTCGTCTTTAGGCAAAGCCTATTGTCCATTTGCTGTCTGCTAAATCCACAAACAGTGTAAGACTGTTGTATCGTTATGGTTGTTAGGTAATAACAAAGTAGAAATGCTACCATCGTTTAGCAAAGTGTGAAATAAATTTTAAAAGCAGACCGAACAGACTTTTATATAGAATTAATTTCATTTCTTGGGAAAATTGCGATTAAGCAGCAATTGCAATTAACCAAGTTGCTATAAACTGGAGTCGACTACTACTGAATTATACCATATCATACATATGTATGTCATGTGTAGAGATTTATAACCCATATTATACAAGGTAACAATAACTATAAAAAGAACAACACTGGAGACTGGATGAGATGGTTGTGAGATTGCGAAAGTCAATAATTTTCAATATGAAAAATTGTCACATTGTGTAAGATGATGACTGCTGGTGTCCTCTTTGCATCTCTAATCGATGTGGATTGAAGCATCTTCTGAACTGTGCGGGTGATGGGTCACAACTGCAGAGTTTATGTTCGGAACCATAATGAGGGGATGAGGAGAATGACCTGTGGAGCGTCGCTGTGCTCCTGATGATGATGAGGAGGAGGAGGAGGATGAAATTGGTGTTGATGATGGTGATGTTGGTGGTGGTCATGATGATGGTGGGGATGGTGGTGGTCTTGGCTCTTCTTAGGAAAGGCACAGCTGAGATTGTTATTACTATGAGTTGGCACTGACAACGCGGTCGGGTACGAACTTTGCTGTGAGAGAGTGAGAGAGGAAGGCGGTTGTATAGACGGGTGATGACCAAACATAGATGAAGACATGTCGATCCCTGGCAACATTATCTCCGTCAGCTCACTCAACGGGTTTTCTCCAGTCGCCAGATTTGTTGGAAACTGCCCAGTGCTGTCTGAGCGTATAGGTTGGTGGTGGTGGCTGTGTTCACCGGTACTGGGGGGAATGTCCGCCATGCTCAGACCGATGTGGGCTAGTAGGTCCATGGCGCTCAAATCTTTTCTTGCTTCGCTGATCTACGATGTGGCGGTTGCCCCTCCTAACTGATTTGAGTTCCTGTCTTGATTCTCTGAGGAAGACTTTAAATTAATATCCGCCTCACACGTCAATGACGAGTTACTCTGTTCAACAGGGACATCTTTGGACGAGTTTATTTCTCCAACAGCAGTAGCAGCAACACTGCTTAGATAATTAACAGAGCTAGAATGCTCGTCTCCATCCATCATTTTAACCATTTGTTCTTGGGTTAGATCGTCCCCGCTCCTGACAGAGGTGATGTATATATGCGACATGTTAATCTCATTTGTATCATTATCTCTCGTACTGACCTCAAGGTCATTACTTTCAGTCTTTCGGCTCTCTTTTCTGTTCTTTTGCTAGGCTGTTTCTTCTTTTTCTTTTTCGCTGCCTCTGCCTTCGGTGTTGCCACTGATCTCTGGTGCTTCTTCATGTGTTCCCTTAATTTGTCAGCCCGGTTTGAAGCGTAGTCGCAAACCAAGCACTTGTGGTTTTTTACGGACGAGTGGATCCTCTCGTGTCGCAAAAGATGAGATTTCTCGATGAATTTTTTGCCACATGTGCCACAAACATGATCCCTGATGCCCAGATGAGATCTCAAGTGTGCCTTCAGTTGTGAACGTTTTGGTGTAGCATAAGTGCAAGATGGAAAAGTACAAGGAAAACATCACCTGACGAAGAAAATGATTAAAACAATGGTACAGACATACAAGCAGTATCTGATAATAAATATATGAGGGATTTTATGCAGACAGACAGGCAGAGAGAGAGGAGAGAGAGAGAGGAGAGAGAGAGAGAGGGAGCAATAATACAATAAATTCCAGTGCATTCTTTCACTAACAGTTCTATTATTAGTAATACTAGCCCTATTTTTCTCTCCTCTCTGTATCTCACACAGGGTGTATATCAACATAAGCCCTTGTATTTATGACATTTCAACATACTCTAGACATGCGCTTACAGATCAATTTTACACTGACTGTCTCACTGAGCTGTTGCCCATAAATTCTTCTTTTACCAAACAGGGACTCAGTATTCCAGAGGCAAGGTGTCGGCCTCTCAACAAAAAGGTCGTGAGTTCAAGGCCCGCAAACGGTTGAAAAACTTTCTCTAGTTAGTAGTACACTCTACCCCCTTGGTCCAGGTAGTGGATCAACACCTAGTCCCACCGGTGATAGATAACGGAAAAAGGAGGTCCTGTGTGCAGATTACAATACTCTGTGCACGTTAAAGATCCCTTAGCTGTTTACAGGGCAGTCTGGGCAAAATAAAAATCCTACCAAAAACCCTGCAAACACCATAGTCGTGGATGTGGGTAAAATCAAATCATATCAAATCTTTTACCAAGGGAGGTAACTTAAAGGGCCGAAACCCCCCCCCCCCCCCCCCCCCCACCTCAACTCAACTTTTCAGCGAAGGACATCTTCATGGACCTATTTTATGAAAGAATAAAGTATAAAATATGGGACATTCACTTTAGCCTATGCTGTGTGGTGTTAAATAAACGTGGCAGGCATACCGCAACCCCAGATTAATACAGGTTAAACTTGAAATTTGGGGTGGTAGGAGTTCACACATCCAGGTGTGCTTTAGACTATAAAAAATGTTCTTCCCAAGTACTAATGGAGGGAAAAAACTTTTTTCAAGACCATAACGATCCATAGAGCCGGAGCTTATATCGGTTTATGTAGCATGAAGCTAAAACAGATGATAATAATCCCCTCCTGGACAGGATGCTAGTCTGGCGCAGGTCTTGACTTCCTATGATAGTGCTTGTTGTAGCCATTTGCACCTGGGTCGAGAGAGAAAATGTGTGTAAAATGTCTTTCCCAAGTAACACAGCGTCAGACCTAGCTTTGTCGGGATTTTAAACCCGGGACCTCATGATCCTAAGTCCGGCAGCCTAACCACTTGGCCACTGATGCAACACCAATGTCTAATAATAGTAGTTACAAATAATGAATTGCTGAAAGGTTTGGTATTGTGCATAGGGTTTTTTCTTATACCCCTGATCGTAAAAAAAAGTTCAATCAATATAATGTGTAAAGCGATGAGGATTTTGATGTTTTAGTAAGAGAAATAAAGAGAAGAAATCTTTGACCTGAGTTTTAATCTGGGCTAGTGATATTCTTATCATTATCACAAGGTGGACTTATAGTCTGTATCGCCGCACAAGTGCAAGCTCACCGACTGTACATCATTTATCCCCCAGCAGGCCATTTCATTCAAAGTCATTCTCAACTCCTGGGGGGAGCATACAGTACACAAGCTTGTTAGGCTTTTCGTACTAACACTCTGACAAGATCTTTTTCTACCTATAGCTGGGTACTCATTCACACCTGAGTCAAGTGAGGAAAGTAGAGTGAAATACCATTCCTACAAGTACAATGTTGTGGAAAAAACCCCCACTTGTGCCAGCCGTGGGGCTTGAACCAGTGTCGTCATGACTACCAGCTCACAATACTACAGTTCAGCTACAACGCCTATCAGTTATCAGACTTTTCATTTTACCTGTATGTTTTTTCTTGTGGGATATAAGGTGAGACTGGTACTTGGTAGAGAATCCACACAGGTCACACAGGTACGGACGGAGGTCATCGTGGGTCACAACATGCTGGTCAAGTGTGTTCTTGAGTTTAAAACACCTGGCACACACTGGACATTTGTATTTTTTTTCATCTGAAATTAAAAACGAAAACGAAATCAACGCAAGCAAGAACTACAACAGAAACAATTTTTTTATCTTTTGCAGCAACCACAATAAAAAACCCAGAAAAGCCTTCTATTTTACGATGTCGTTGCTATCGATCTAGAACATAAAAAAAACAAGAGAAAAAGGTAACGTTGATTTCAAAACCATTATGGCCGATAGGGCCAGAATTGATCAGTGTGGACTGAAGCAGATGATAAAACATTACCTATTGAACAGGCCATACGTATGTTGTTTTCTACTCCCAGCTATCACTCAGAGTTGCAATCGTGAGGTCCTGGGTTCAAATTCTGGCCATATTTGTTTAATTGTTTCATTGAAATTTTCCCTAGTCCGTAATATATATTAATCTCAGGGTGAAACAAGAGGAAACAGCAAGATGAAAGATAGGCAAAAAAAAAATGGAAGGAAATAAGTGGGGCCTACCAGCAGCACCCATCAGTCGCCCACCTGGCCATGTTAGGTGCCACCTTGTCTTCCTTGGCTCAGAGTTATATCATCAAATAGGCCTGGGAGCCACTCGAGCCATTACTCGATACCAACGAATACGAGGCTTCGAGGCGTTTTATTCGAATCTGACCATGGTCACTAGACCGCAGATGATGACTACTAACTCCCGTCTTGATACCAACCTACGCTGTAACTACTAACTACTTTGCCCTGACGAAACCAGACTAGGAGTAAGCTAACTTTCAATCCACTACTGCACCCTCTCCTTCTATCATGGAGACAGTGACAGCAGCTTACAACAACAGTCTCTCACTGGGTTTGTCTTATGCCATCTCGATATTTCAATCTGCAAGGAGGTCACAAGCGCCCCCACACTCCACCCCACCCCCAACCAAAGCCCAAGTGTTCAGAGTGTTCATATTAGCAGTCGTGAATGCAGCTAGGCGGTCTCGTTGTATTTGTCAAAGCGAGTAGTTGAATAACGCAAGACCAGCAAAGATGGTAGTTGGTATCAACGAGCAAAAAGAAAAGCGAGTCTTGCCCAGGCCTATCATCAGATTCTGGGTCGTCAATTGTCCTGTCTCACAAAAAACATTGTAACCAAATTTGGTCGGAAGCATGTCACAAATTTCACTTGCCTTTTGTCCTTGCTTCAGATTCTTTTTTCCAGGTTACTAACTTTGGAACTTCTTTCCTCAAAATGGGCTTATATAATGCGAGGAGGTAGTTCCTTCAAAGCCTTTATGGCCCATGGAGCCGGAGCTTATCCCAGTTGCCATAGAATGAAGAGGAACAGGTGATAATAATCACCTCCTGGACAGGACGCAAATTTTTACTTCCAAGCTAGTGTCTTTCCCAAGAAACACAACGGCGGACCTAGCTTTGCTAGCATTCGAACCCGGGACCTCATGATCCCCAGTCTGGCAGCCTAACCGCTTGGCCAATGACACCACATGTGTAGGGTAGAGCAATATAAATAGGATAATATGTCATGACACCAATGTACGTGAGCTGAGTACTCATTTGATGCATGCTTAGCTTTTCCATGAGTTTATATTTGTGATAGAATTCAGTTCTAATGATCATTTGAGTTTATATTTGTGATAGAATTCAGTTCTAATGATCATTTGAGTTTATATTTGTGATAAAATTCAGTTGTAATGATCATTTGAATTTATATTTGTGATAAAATTCAGTTCTAATGATCATTTGAGTTTATATTTGTGATAAAATTCAGTTCTAATGATCATTTGAGTTTATATTTGTGATAAAATTCAGTTCTAATGATCATTTGAGTTTATATGTCAACACTTTTGATGGAACAAATTTAATAAAGGAAGGACAACAATTCAATTCAATGAAATCTACCGATTCCATCATGAGCGGAGGTGTCAAGATGAATAAAAAAGAGGAAACAGCAAGACAACAATAGATATTAGATAGATTTAAAAAAGAGGAAACAGCAAGACAATAGATATTAGATAGATTTAAAAAAGAGGAAACAGCAAGACAATAGATATTAGATAGATTTAAAAAAGAGGAAACAGCAAGACAATAGATATTAGATAGATTTAAAAAAGAGAAAACAGCAAGACAATAGATATTAGATAGATTTAAAAAAAAGGAAACAGCAAGACAATAGATATTAGATAGATTTTAAAAAAGGAAACAGCAAGACAATAGATATTAGATAGATTTTAAAAAGAGAAAACAGCAAGACAATAGATATTAGATAGATTTAAAAAAGAGAAAACAGCAAGAAAATAGATATTAGATAGATTTTAAAAAAAGAAGTAGGACAATAGATATTAGATAGATTTAAAAAGAAAACAGCAAGACAATAGATATTAGATAGATTTTAAAAAAGAAAGAAGTAGGACAATAGATATTAGATAGATTTAAAAAGAGAAAACAGCAAGACAATAGATATTAGATAGATTTAAAAAAGAGAAAACAGCAAGACAATAGATATTAGATAGATTTAAAAAAGGAAACAGCAAGACAATAGATATTAGATAGATTTAAAAAAAGAGGAAACAGCAAGACAATAGATATTAGATAGATTTAAAAAAAAGGAAACAGCAAGACAATAGATATTAGATAGATTTAAAAAAAGGAAACAGCAAGACAATAGATATTAGATAGATTTTAAAAAAGGAAACAGCAAGACAATAGATATTAGATAGATTTAAAAAGAAAGAAGTAGGACACCTACCAGCATGGCCCACTAACCTCCCACAGGAAGGAAAACAAAGAGTTGAAACTGATTGCAACAATCAGGAATAAAAATCCTATATCAAAACCACCTTGACTAAATACAGACATGCAAAAACAAATTCTCTTTTGTTCTTCTCTCTTTTTTTTCTTCTTACCATCATGGCATTTGAGGTGAGAATGGAGATTTCTACGGCTTCTGAAAGACATTCTACAAATGTCACAGACAAAAGGCCGATCATCTGCATGGTTCCTTCGATGAGCCATAAGTGCATTAAGTTTATTGGCACTGTAAGAGCATCCTTGATAATCACACATGAAGGAGGACCTGTGAGAAGAAAACAAGAGCAAAATAAAAGAACATAATTTATAGTCAGCTGGCTTTAGTTTTTCTTCATCTTTTACAAAACACAAAGTTACACTGACATATGTTTAGTTGGATTCATGACTTCTTCTGATGACAAAACATACCTTTAACTGTGACATTTATTACATTAAAAGCTATCTAAGAACATGTCGCCTAACAGTATGGTCCGCCTACCAGCACATTAACTCAGGAAACAGATTTATTTTGTTTTACATAAATTGACCCTTTAACAACACTCCCCAGATCAGATAACAACTCGAAAATTTAACAGACACCTTCCTTGTCAACAGTTGTCAAGACAGCGTCTTTTTTCATAGACTTCAAATATGAAGGCATTTCAATTAAATCAGATGGGTCAATGAGCAAGTCATGCCACTCAGCTGTAATAAGTAGGTGATGATTGATTTTTTTGAAAGATTGTATTAAGATTTATGGGGCATTTAAAGGTCAAACGACCTACCTAGCCTCTGACACGATATGACATGATATGACATTATATGATAGCGAAATCTCTCCACCAGCTGCTAGACGGCCAGGTATCAACTTCATCCACCTGGGCCAAGCAAACAATGATGAATGTCTAGCCTAGGCCACTAACAGTGAATCTTACTACTTGCCAGATAGTGTGGCATTATGATGCATAATGTTTTGTGTAAACAAAGCAAACAATGGTCTAAATTCATCATTATGAAAACAATTGAGGTTAATCATTGTCAATGAAACCAAAGGTGCATGTCAAGCCAATGTGGTGTTGGTGAAGGATGAAACTCTCATTGATTTCTTGCGTGCTTGTCAGGTAGAAGTGGATGACCATTGGCTACATAACGTTCAGTTTGTTTTAGATCATGTTCTTAGACCGCTACTACTAATACTACCATACTACAAATATAAAAATAGCACTCCATTTTAAAGATTTTTAATTTTTTTAAGTTTTACAGAGGGGCATCAAATTTGGGCCTCCTGCGTTGTAGACAGCTGCTCTAGTGACTGAACTATCGGCGCCTCACCATGTACACACAGTCATCAATAAAATCATCATAGTGAATAATAACTGTATTTTCGTAATCAGCATACCAAAATTAACACAGAAGGTCACAAGCATGTAGTAGATAGATAGACAGTCATCGAATTTGTTAAACCATAACTCCATCTAACTGTGTGTGCAATACCAGCTTAAGGCTTAAACTGAAAGTGGATGTGTCTTGGTTATATTCCTTGAGAACTCGAAAATCAGAGTCAAAGTGTTAGACAAATTTCGTTCTCCTTATATTCTTTACATCAAATTGCTGCTAAAGCAGCACAAATGATGATGAAATAAAAAAAATACTATTCTAAATTTTTAAAAAGGTCATGCCAGCAGTGTTAAAGTCGTAACTATTATATCGTTTCTCCCCCACCAACCAACAACCCCTCCACACCCAATTGCAAGAAGATTAACTCACCATTAAAATGTGCTGATTTCAGATGCTCTTTGTAGTTCTTGTTCCATTTACATTCATACTGACACAAGGAACATTTAAAAACTCTGTTGCTTCTGTGAACCTGCAGATATAAAAAAAACAACAACATTTTATCAGACCTAACAAAAAGAAAGAAAAAAGAACCAAATTTATCTTGTTTTCATGAGAACTAATTTAGCAGCTGATTTCCATTCAAAAACTAACTAAGAAAAAAACCTACTACATCTGCGTCCCTGAAGATATAAAAAACGATATAATACTAAGTCGTAATCAATGTTCACTTCAATTTTTTGTACTCTGTGTGCGAAACTTTTTGGTAGACTGCAAAGTTTGACGAAAAAAATCCCAATTCTGTGCAATTAGTACAAATAAATATATATTTAAAATTTTATATGTGCTGTTATTTTTCATGGGTGTGCACAAACATGTTTCAACTTTGCAAATCTTTTCTCCTTACAGCTTTGAGGGAACATTGGTCATAATATAATATAACTGGATTTGTTTCTGGATAGTCTTGATCTGCTCTTGGGGCGTTTCCTAATTTCACTTTTCTTATAGCTGTTTGGATTTCTTCCATTGATATATCTACATTTTCAGCTGTCTCCTCTGGATTGCTTGTTCCTTTCTTTATCAGCTCCCATTCTATATATATGCCTGAAATGTCTTTAGGATGCCCTGTCCTGACAGTTTCTGTTTTCTTCCAAAAAAAGTTAAATTTCTTTGCGTTAATGCCTCTTTTTATCTTCTTCCCACTTTCTCCGAGGTCTGCCTTTTAGTCTTTTACCTTGGGCTTTTGCACTGTATACTGAATTAGCTATTGTCATTCCTTCTGTTTACATGCCCAAACCATCTCAATTGATTTGTTTCTATCTTAATTTTTATGCCATCTGCTTTGGTTTGATCTCTTATTATTGTGTTTTTGATTTTGTCTCTTTTAATTTTCCCTACTACTCTTCTTAGATATTTCATTTTGACTGCCAGTATTCTACTGTATTCCTTACTGTCTAAGGTCCAGGTTTCACTGCCATAGAGGAGAGTAGGACAATAAACTGTGTTGTATACTGCCATTTTGGTTTTTGTTGACAATTCTTGTTTACCTATAAATGCCTTTCCTAGATGGTCATATATTGCATTTGGCTTTTGGATTCTCTGGCTGATTTCTTCTCTTAGTTTTCCCTCTGAGTAAATCATTACTCCTAGGTAATTGTAGCTTTGAACTTGTTCTAGATTGTCCCTGCCCAATTTAAGATTTTGTGTTTTAGCTTCCTTGATTAGTAGCATTGTTTTGGTTTTCTTTGCATTTACTCTCATTCCTCTTTTATTTAATTCATTATTCATTATGTCGATATTTGACTGGAGGTCCCTTTCTGATTTTCCAAACAGAACTAAATCATCAGCAAATGAAAGCATTGATACATTTACTGGTTTGAGCTTCCACATACCTACATTCATTTTATTCATTTTTGAGGATACATTTGCGACTGAATCCATAAATGTGATAAACAAAAAAAGGACTTAGGCTACAACCCTGTCTTACTCCTATATCTACATAAAATTTTCTGATATATTTCCAGCTACTCTCACTGCACATGTTGGTTTATTGTAAAAACTTTTAATGGCTTCTATTAAATTTTGCTCTACGTTGTGTTCTTTTAAGGAATGCCATAGTTCGTCCCTCCTCACAGTGTCAAATGCCTTTCCTAAGTCAATAAAACACAGATGCAAGTCAATGCTTCGCTCAAGGAATTTTTCTATTATTTGTCTATTTGTAAATATGTGATCTTGTACACTTCTTGCTGGTCTAAATCCACTCTGGTGTTCTTCAGTCTGATCCTCTACTCTTTTCCTTAGTCTCATTTCCAGAATCCTGGCATACACTTTTCCTGGTAGGCTAAGTAGTGATATCCCTCTATAATTTGAGCATTCGATAGTTGATCCTTTCTTGTGTATTGGTACTACTGTTCCCTTATTCCAGTCATCTGGCACCTGTTTGGACTTTCATGCTTGTTGCATATTGCATGTAGTAGTTTGTTTGCCTCTCTTCCTTGGTTTTTAATCGTTTCTGGATAAACTTGATCTGCTCCTGGGGCTTTTCCTAATTTCACTTTTCTTATAGCTGTTTGAAGTTCTTCCATTGGTATATCTACATCTTCATTCAGGAAATTGGGCAGGGAGAATTTAGAATAAGTTCAAAACTACAATTACCTAGGAGTAATGATTAAGTCAGAGAGAAAAACTATGAGAAGAAATCAGCCAGAGAATCCAAAAGACAAGTGCAATATATAACCATTTAGGAAAGGCATTTGTAGGTAAGCCAGAATTGTCAACAAATACCAAAATGGCAGTATACAATACAGTTTATTGTCCTATCCTCTATGGCAGCGAAACCTGGACCTTAGACAGTAGAGAATACAGTAGAGTACAGGCAGCTGAAATGAAATATCTAAGAAGAGTAGTAGGGAAAACTAAAAAGAGACAAAATCAGAAAACAACAACAAGAGGTCAAACCAAAGCAGATGGCATAAAAACTAAGATAGAAACAAATCAATTGAGATGGTTTGGGCATGTAAACAGAATGAATGACGATAGAATAGCTAAATCAGTATACAGTGCTAAAGCTCAAGGTAAAAGACCAAAATGCAAACCTCGGAGAAAGTGGGAAGAAGATATAAAAGAGGCATTGAAGCATAGAAATTTAACTTTTTGAAAGGAAACAGGAAATGCCAGGACAGGGCACCCTGGAGAAAGATCATCTCGGGCATGTGAACCCATACACCGAAAGGTAGAATGGAAACTGATAAAGAAAGAAAGAAAGAAAGTCCCTTTTTCTTTGTTTCTGTAATGGCCAAAATATCTACTTTGAATTTTTCCATTTCTTCATCTAATTTTAACTCTTTTCCTTCCATTTATTGCCCTAACATTCCATGTTCCAAAAAATCACAGTTTGTATTCGTTTCCAAGTTCGTCTTCGAAGGATCAAGCCGGTTACATTATATTTATTTCTCTGAATCTGTTTGCTTTTGGATAAGCAGGGGATTATCCCATTGTACCCTAGGTAGATGGTGGGGCTAACACCTTGAGGCCCCCTACCAGGTCTTGTTATTTTCTGTCAGGGTTAACTCCCTTAGCCTTTAGTCATTCAAGACCAGCCTGCAAGGCAGCCGGTTGTTATTTTCTGTCAGGGTTAACTCCCTTAGCCTTTAGTCGGCCAATACCCGCCTGCAAGGCAGCAGGAGACTCGTGGAGGGCGGGATCATCTACTCCCCGTACACGTGCTTACCTGTCCATTGCCCGGGCTTTCTCATTCAACTCTTTAAAACTGATATTTCTGAGGGACAAACAAGACTAACACTACAATTCTTAGCTGTCTCATTCAATTCTTTAAAACTGATATATCTGAGAGACAGACAAGACCAATCTACAATTCTTAGTTTTCTCATTCAACTCTTTAAAACTGATGTATCTGAGAGACAGACAAGACCAATCTACAATTCTTAGTTTTCTCATTCAACTCTTTAAAACTGATATATCTGAGGGACAGACAAGACTAACACTACAATTCTTAGCTGTCTTATTCAACTCTTTAAAACTAATATATCTAAGGGACAGACAAGACTAACACTACAATTCTTAGCTGTCTTATTCAACTCTTTAAAACTGATATTTCTGGGAGGCAGACAAGATGAACATTACAGTTCTTAGCCGTCTCATACAACTCTTTAAAACTAATATATCTGAGGGACAGACAAGATACACTCAATTCTTAGCTGTCTCATTCAACTCTTTAAAACTGATATATCTGAGTGACAGACAAGACCAATCTACAATTCTTAGCTTTCTTATTCAACTCTTTAAAACTGATATGTCTGAGGGACAGAGTGCTAAAAATGAACTGAAAAAGGAAAAGCATGTCAGCTCACAGACTGGAAATAAATAAAACTATTTAAAAAATACAAGACTGCAATACAAAACAAAACTTCATTTAAACTGACACGAAGGGCAAAATCCATTATTATTTTTGAGTGCTTGGAGATATTAAAACTATATATTATCAATTATTAGCATTAGGTCTAAATCCCAAGAAAACACAAGTGAATTTAAACAATACCTCAGCCAATTTAGATCCTGACTCAACATCATAAAAGTTTCTTTACACACCTGTTTGATATGTTTATCCAGCAAAGTGTGGCTGACTGAGACATAACTGCAATCCATGCACGGATAACGTGAAGGTTCCAAGACTTTCCTTGGTCTGCCTTTTTTGGATACATTTTTGTCTTCCCCTGGGCCTGGCACACCTGCTGGAAATAATATTATGTATTGTCTTGGTAATGGTGTGTAAAGTTATAAGTCATAACATTATTTAGTATATTTGTACTGTATCTTTTTAAATGATTAGCTGTTGATACTGAGCTGCTGATCATCTCGGGTGATATCAAATACGATTATTAGATCGATAGATCACGTCAGTACTCTTTGCTGAGATTACACAGGTAGGCAAGAACAATATTATTCCAACTTTTAAATTCCAACACCTGTTTAAAATAGTGCTTTAGGTAAATGAAAATTCTACTCAAAGACAGGGAAACAATGAAATTTTCCTTATTTCAACGCTACATACGGTAGAAGAATTCTTCAAATGAAAATAACCTTGGGACCATTTAGAAATTACATACAAAATATAGAAACTCTCAGTGGCCTAGTAACAAACTTTGACGCATAAAGAACGACCTGCTCAAAATTACATATATATATATATATATATATATATATATATATATATATATATATATATATATATATATATATTGAGAGAGATTAAATTACATTAAAATTAACAGAATAAATCTAAACTGTACAGACTGTTCATAAAAAATAAAACTCAAATGAACAAGAATGTTTAAATTGTTGCCTTACTTACTTTACTTAATCTTTGAAAGAAAATCTTGTACAAACCATTCAAGTAATTTCTCTCTCATTTTGCATGAACTCTCACAAACTAACAGACAAAAACACACATATAATTGATAAATAACCACTAACTTTTAGACCAGAATGAGTTACTTGCTTTGAGCAATGTTAATTTTTTGGGACTAAAAATGAGCACAATGAGAAAAAGGCGATGTATGCCAATGTCAGACACCGTAAACCAAACTGTATGAAATGATAATTTCTCCCCCTCTATTACCATCAATACTTTTTGGTGTTAAGCTCACAGTACCTCAAAATAACATGCACTCCTTTTACCCTAGCACAGTAAGGCTGTGGAATGGACTGCCAACAGAAATAAAACTCGGTAATAGTATTGAAGACTTTAAAAACAGAATTAAATACATCACGTTTAAGCCAAAATAGGATTAATATTTCTGTATTAAATCAAAATATGAGCGCTGACAGTAATACTCAAGAATTGATTTGTTCAGTTATTATGAAAAAAAGAAGAAGAAGAAGAAGAAGAAGAAGAAGAAGAGGAAATACTCACCTAAATCCATTTCTTGTTTTCTTTTATTGAGTTTTCTTGATCTGCTGTCCATCTTCTATCAATTTTTTATCTGGACGTTTATCTTTTACCAAGGACCGAAGAGTCTTGCTGAGGACAATTTTGAGATAGTTCTGTACTTTGGCTCCTATCCTGACTATCGTTCAGTTCAATTCTATCATTATCCGTCATGGAACCAGGGCACTTTGTCTCGTCTTTAGCACAATGATTTACTACATTCCTTGCCTTTCTTGGCAAATCTATTACAGGTGAATTCAATCTAGAAAAAATAACATTTTCAGGGCCTGGTATCAGTTTTTAGGCCTCACTACTCTCTTCATGCTTCCTTCAAAAATCTTTGGAAGATTTCTTGTTTTCTTTTCAATTGAGTTTTTTCTTCCACAGATCTGCTGTTGTTAATATTTCATTCTGAACGATTTGTTTCATTTCCCGAAGAATTCTGGTTAAAGAACTTTCATGTTTGGAAATCTCAAAATTTACTTCATTGGCTATGTCAGACTCGTTCTCTACCGTTTCTTGAGTTGTTTGAGTTAGATAAGAGACAATTTGGTTGAGATAAGTTTCCCCATTCCTAAATAAACACTACTGTCAACAACACTGTTCAGAGATAATTATATTCCTCAGTTCAAACCTTTCTATCAAGGGATATAGATGATGAATGCATTTGAAGAAAGAGGTGATGAAGGATGTGAAGTGTTATCCGTCTTTTATGTCCACAATCATTTACGCTACAATCAATTGCCTTTCAACATCACTAGATCTATTGTTGTCGATTTGAAACATCTTCAACCAAGATATCAAAAGAAACAACTTTCTCAGGATCTAGCTTTGACATGTTTTTCAGATCCAGGGAAAGCTCTTTTGCTCAGCATTCAGGTCCCTCATTTCAGAATGCTGTGCAACTTCAGGAAGATTTACTAATGTAATCTGCACACTGCCATTCCAGAATCTATAGTGAACTGAAATATGAAATAGGCTTGCTCACTGTCACTGTCTGCAGGAGATTTTCACATAAATCACACAGAGGGAAACCTGGGGAGGAGAAAGTCCAAAGAGAAAAATAAATAGAAATTGTTTTTGGTAATATAAAGGAAAATAGAAAACATTAACTAGGGCAAGCTGTAAAAGATTGTTGCAACCTTTCTTAATTTATCATTTCCTTTTTAATCTTCGAACTTTCTCTTCCTCCGACCTTTGTATCATCATGTAAATTCAATTATTATTGTTGGTGTGTTAATTACTATAAATTGCCTTGATTATCATCATTAGACTTTTTTTTTTTTTTTTTTTCTTGTTGTGTGTTACATTTTATTGAAATTGCATCAAACATCAAGTGAAGGCATTATTTCAGATACTCAGGTATTTAATGATAAAATAGATACAACTCTGAAACATCATCAATGCATCTCTATCAACAAAGTCGAACTTGCTTTGAATGAATACATCCCAATTCCAAATAAAGGGCAAACAGCAATGACATCCAAGTGAGGAATCAGCAATCAAACCATGGCAAATTGGTAATTATCTGAGAATTACAAAACGTTATTATGTTAACATAAAAAGGTATGCATATTATTGGCTATACAAGTCATGGGTTCCAGAACTTGTTTCTGTCTCTGTCTTGCTTTCTATAGATTATAGATGCAATGTTTTGGATCAAGCTTTTAGATGATAGCAATAAGAAATGTTTGAAATGGATAGTTCCAGTCCTCCATTATCCAGATCGTGATCTTGCCAAGGCATATGTCGTTGACGCAATATGGGTTCTCGTCTTCGCTGTTCTTGACTTATGAAGTTTCTTATCCTTTGATTGGTAATCAATACTCAATAATGAGATCATCAGTCTCTGCAAGAATAACATGTGTCGGTTGAAATCTGTCTAACACAGCTTTAAAATGTCCTTGTTGCGATCTGGCTGTGTAATATGCCTCCCTGTGTCTTCAAGATTTTGAAGATCTGGACAATTTTATCACAGGAAGTTGCTTGATCATGTCAGCAAAGTGTGTGTGATTACTGTTACCACCTTGTTGGTTTTCCATGGATGAGTTTTCCTCACTTGTGCGAGAGCTTTCTTTATCATATCAGGTCTCACTGTCTGACGTGATAGATGTGTCAGAAATGTGTAGATCTATCTTCTTCTCGGTGTGTTTCGCATCTGTCGCTGTGTCGTCTAGGTTGTCGTCTCAGGCCGTTTGATTCACTGATTGTATTTCCGACCATAGACGTGTCGTCAAGGGCGATGTCAGTGACACGCTGAATAAATGGACAGCACTGTTGTTACTCTGGATTGAGTCCGTATTGCTGTTGTTTATTTGTTGAATGTCAGCACGATTCTCCTGTTTTCATCAAAATCCGTGCTCGCAGATGTGTCGTCAAGGAGCGATGTTACGGGACACGGAATGAATGGATAGCACTGTCGTTACTCTGGATTAAGGCCGAACTGTTGTTGTTTGTTTGTTGAATGTCAGCACTTCGAATTTCTTTATTTTCAACAAAAGTCCATGTTCGTAGATGTTGTTGCTGTCTTCGTTGCTACTCTTGTATGGTGTTGTTTTCTTAAAGTTGTCTCGCCTTTCTTAATTCCGCCTGAAGCTGGCAGGAGTTGAATGATGACCCATTGATACACTCATGTCGGCCATCTCCATGCCATCAAATCGGCTGATTAGTCTCTTCCTTATTTCCAGCTACCTTGAAGGATGAGGTCAGATTCCTCTAAAATGCTGTTGATGAGACATTCCAGCATCGTCGGAAGTCCGCTAACTGGCATATTGATGTCGTTCAACCTCAAAATAAACTTGAAATCATAAAAAGGGCTATCGCGAATCATTGTCCTGCTGAACCAAACCGAAGTCCCATCATCATTAGACTTATTGTCGTAATTAAAAGTAGAGAGATAACATTATCATCATTACCAATATCATCATTATTACGGTCATTACAATAATATAATAATATTTAATAGATATAATCATTATTATCATCAGTGTCGATTTATCCTTATCATCACCATAATCCTCCTTATTATTAGTATCTTTAATAATGATACTACATTTGTTGACAGTATAATTATCACAGTAATTGCATGAGAATTACAGGTAATATTTGTAAACTTCAAAATTGTATCATTTACTTTATAAACTTACAATTTTTTTAAGGCAAAACAACCACATAGAAATAAATAAACAAAGTGCATACATATTGATTGCTATGTACACAAAAGTATCAACAATGACACAGTTTTTCAGCACAGTCAAAATTGACTCACCTGAAAAGTTGATGCTGAGCAACAAAACAGCAAGAACGTCCACTATATTCCCATCAAAAGTGCCAGTGTAAAGAAATGAAATAAACTGTTGGAATGCCTCGGGCTGGTCATACATCAGCTGGATTCTCTCCGTCTTACAGGAATTCACTGTCAGGATGTTCATAATAACAGGACTCCAGATTGCTAGAACTAAACGGTGAGCTTGAAATGTGTCACCATTAACCTCAAACTCAAGGTCACAAAATTGCTCTCTCTGGAAGAAAAATATTATCGGACAACAATTAGACACATGAATGAAAAGATAACTTCAGCAAGAAAAAAATAAACAAATCAATAAATAAATAAATAAAGAAACAAATAATCAAACATCAAATAGAAACCATATTCACATGAAACTTATGATAAAAAATCCCACAACAAAGTGTCATCCGTAAATAAGCAAGACAAACCTTCAGTATATCACTCAGGTTGTTAAGAAAGAATATGGCTACTTTCAATTTGACCGGTAGTTCTCTTTCATCTAAACCATCCAGATTCTCGCTCCTCATTTCTCCTCCTTCCCCTTTCAGTCTTGAATGATTCATCTGAATTCAAGAAGAAATCAGAAATTATTTTTTTCTAAAATAAAAGAAAATTACGTATATTAGGCATATCATACATACAAACATTCATAATACATATGTACATGTACGACATATAAACATACATAGATCTACATATTACATACAAAACATACGTACATACATAGATCTACCTAGATCTACATACATATATAATACAATACATTTGGATTTGAATTTATAAGTTGAAGGGCCTTACAGCATAAATTCAATGGGGAGAGAGAGCGAGGGTAGACATACTAATCCTGATGATGAACTACAGCACGGAAATAGCCCATTTTCATCGCATGTACGTACTGTCATTCAGATAATTCCAGTCAATTACAGTTTTAAGGAAAAGTGAGTTTTTAAAGACGTCCTTCTTATATACATACAGACATACATACGTCGCTTAGGTAATAGACGCCGCATGGTGTAGAATGTAATAATAATAAGCAAGCACACGTCTACGCCTTGTAAACAAAAGCATACTGTACTTATACATTGTATTTATAATTATAGATTGTAAGCCTTATTTGGTATCATATCGTAATCAAAGTGACTATTCACCGTTACTGACGAGTACCAGTGAAAAAATCCCGTTTGTCACCAGTATTGGATGTATTGCCAATTACAGATGAATAATCGAGTAATGTTTCGGTACTCGTCGGTACTCCAGTACTTCTTGTGGTGAGAGCATCATTTCGTTGTCCTTTCTCTCTCATCACTTGACTCAGGTGTGAATGCAGTACCCAGCTGTATGAAGATGAAGATCTTGTCAGAGAGATAGTACGCAGCGCCTAACAACTAACAGTAATAGACTACTACTACTACTACTACTACTCAACTACTATAGTGTATGATCAGTGTAGTATGGTCCCCAGAGAGTTTAGAAGGACTTTGAACGAGATGGCCTGGTGGGGGATAAATGATGTACAATTGGTGCTATTGTGAGAAACAGACTAGAAATCTTTCTCGCGTGGTGTGCCGTGCTGTGACCGTACCAAGGTCATTGTCAGTATAGCAAGAAAGAGTATACACACACACTTACACAACACCCAGAAAAATAGACACACACTTAACATTGAGAAAAATAGAAAAACAAAGAGGGGGGAGAGGAGCGGGCACATGAACAAACACACACACATACACTGTGACACACACACGTAGGATTGAGAATGATTGAAACAAAGAGCGAGAGAATGAGGGGTGAGAGAGAGAGAGAGAGAGAGAGAGAGAGAGAGAGAGAGAGAGAGAGAGAGAGAGAGAGAGAGAGAGAGAGAGAGAGAGAGAGAGACAGACAGAGAAAGAGAGAGAGAGAGAGAGAGAGAGAGAGAGAGAGAGAGAGAGAGAGAGAGAGAGAGAGAGAGAGAGACAGACAGACAGACAGACAGACAGACAGACAGACAGACAGAGAAAGAGACAGAGACAGAGTGACAGAGAGAGAGAGAAAGAGAGATCTGTAGATCAAAATAATCAAATCATGCACGCCACGTAGAATTAATGTTAAATCGTGAATTGTTCCCATCCACTAGATTCATCCGTAATTAGCTGTAATTAATGTCAAAACCAGGGGGAAAATAATAAAAATGTCAATAACAAGGTATTACCATTAGATGTTTAAATTTATAAATCAGTTATTAAAATAATACAAAGTCTACTCCTAATTAACTGGGATCATCATTCATCATTAATGACGAATGGTACCAGGGTCCATTCATCCTGAATAGTGAACCAAAGAGTGACGAGCTCCTTTCGCCACTTCATTAATGGCGAATAGTAGCAAGGTCTATCCGCCATTAATGATGAGTGGTGGTGAGGTCCATCATCATTAAGGATATGCAGGTTCTGAAACTATTCTTTTTACTTTTGATTTTTTTGGGTTAAATTATGCATATAAGTAATCAGTGTATTGAAACATGAACTTATATGGTGTTGTTTACTTGGTTGTTGGCATGGAAATGGCCGGCATCTTGAATTGCTATGTTTATTATTTACACGTTATTTTACATAGCTAAACTTAAAGACCGAATCGCTCCATACTTCACATACAAGTTGTTCAAGGTAATATAACCTTTTAAAAAAATTCCAACTGTCAGTTATATTTATTTTTTTAAATGATTGTTTTAGTTTGCTGCTATTCAGTGCTATATAAAACATAAACAAGATCTTTCTTTCTTTCTTTATCAGTTCCCATTTCGACCTTCCGGTGTATGGGTTCAGATGCCCAAAATGATCTTTCTCCAGGATGCTCTGTCCTGACATTTTCTGTTTCCTTCCATGAAAGTTAAAGTTTTTTGCTATAATACCTCTTTTATATCTTCTTTCCACTTTCTCTGAGGTCCGCCTTTTTGGTCTTTTACTTTGGGTTTTAGCACTGTATACAGACTTAGCTATTCTATTGTCATTCATTCTGTTTACATGCCAAAACCATCTCAGTATCTTAGTTTTTATGCCATCTGCTTTGGTTTGATCTCTTATTGTTGTGTTTCTGATTTTGTCTCTTTTAGTTTTCCCTCCTACTCTTCTTAGATATTTCATCTCAGCTGCTTGTACTTTACTGTATTCCGTACTGTCTAAGGTCCAGGTTTCGCTGCCATAGAGGATAGTAGGACAATAAACTGTGTTGTTTACTGCCATTTTGGTTTTTGTTGACAATTTTTGTTTACCAATAGAGATGATTATATATATTGCACGTGCCTTTTTGATTCTCTGGCTGATTTCTTCTCTTAGTTTTCCCTCTGAGTTAATCATTACTCCTAGGTAATTATAGCTTTAAACTTGTTCTAAATTCTCCCTGTCCAATTTAAGATTTTGTGTTTTAGCTTCCCTAGTTACAAGCATTGTTTTGGTTTTCTTTGCATTTACTTTCATTCCTCTTTTATTTAATTCATAATTCATCATTATGATATTTGACTGAGGTCCCTTTCTGATTTTCCAAACAGAACTAAATCATCAGCAAATGAAAACATTGATACATTTACTGGTTTGAGCTTCCACATACCTACATTCATTTTCTTCATTTTCGAGGATGCCTTTGCGACTGAATCCATAAATGTGATAAACAAATGAGGATTAAGGATACAACCCTGTCTTACTCCTATATCTACATCAAATTCTTCAGTATTCTGCCATACACTTTTCCTTTGTACGTTGTACGTTAAGTAGTAATATCCCTCTATAGTTTGAGCATTCCATAATTAATCCTTTCCTGTGTACTTGGTACTACCGTTCCCTTCTTCCAGTCGTCTGGCACCTGTTTAGACTTCCATGCTTGTTGACATATTGCATGTAGTAATTTGTTTGCCTCTCTCACTTGGTTTTTAATAATTTCTGACTAAACTCGATCTGCTCCTGGGGCTTTTCCTAATTTCACTTTTCTTATAGCTGTTTGGAGTTCTTCCATGGAGATATCTTCATCTTCAGCTGTCTCATCTGGATTACTTGTTACTCTTCTTACTAATTGATCTGTATTTCTTGTTTCATATGTTCTGGAGGGATTATGTAATTGGTGAAAAGACTTCCTCCATGTTTCCATGATTTCGCTGTCTCCTTTCATTATTTCTCCTTTGGCATTCTTAATTTGGGCATACTTTAGTCTTTCTCATGCTCTTCATTGCCACCCAGAACAGCTTTTGATTTCCTTGATGGCTTTTTTGAAGTCTTTGTCCAAACTCTTCCCACTGTTTCTGTTTTGCTTTCCTCACTTCCTCTTTGACAATAGTTCTTTTACGCGCGTAATCTTCTCTATCCTCTGGTCTTTTTGCTTGCTAGTATTTCTTCCACGCATCCTTCTTTTCTTTCTTTGATCTTAGTCTTGACATTCTCATTCCACAATGCTGTTCGTTTCCTACTACAGACCTCTTCAGTACAACTGAGCAGTGTTTCTTTATACCTTTGCCACTATTCTTCTATTGTGCTATCCTTCAGATCCATCTGCTTTTCACTAATAAATCTTTTTATCCTGGATCGGTATATCTGTTTTACTATTGGTTTATTTAGTTCTTCTATTTTGAGTTTAGTAGCTTTCTTCTCTTTCCTTTTCTGTTTGTTTTCTTCGGTTAGTAATCTCATTTTGGCTATAACTAGATGATGATCACTAAATATTTCAGCCTTTCTATTTACTCTTGCATCCAATGTACTGTAAAAGGGACCTGCTAACTATTATGTAGTCTAGGATTGATTTTTCCCTCCTGTCTATATTTACTCTTGTATATTTGTGGATATCTTTATGAGGAAAAATATGTTAGTTAGCTATTTTCATGTTATTCTTTCGGCAAAAATATGTTAGTCTCTCTCCATTTGGAGAAACTCTAGCGTTTAAATCTCCTAAAACTATTAGTTCCGGTTTTGGTTTCAGATTCTCTGTAGCTATTTGTAAATCGTTTTCAAAGACTTTTTTCTTCTTTGATGGCGTCTTCATTTGGTCCATAAGCTATTAATAATGTAATTTCTCTTTCTTTCGGTGTAATATTTACCTCTAATAGCCATGGGCTTATAAATTTCCAACTTTCTAGCAGCTTTTCATGCCTTTTATGTATTAGGAGGCCTACTCCTGCTCTATCTTTGACATCTACTCCTGAGAAAATTAAACTATGATTTGGTCCTATTTTTTCTATTCCTTGTCCTTTTTTCTTTGTTTCTGTAATGGCCAAAATGTCTACTTTGAATTTTTCTATTTCTTCAGCTAATTCTAACTCTTATCCATTAATTGCCCTTATATTCCATGTTGCAAAAATCACAGCCCGTGTTCTTTTCTAGAGTCACCGTCAAAGTTCAATCCGGGTATATCATCATATTTAATACTTTGAATCAGTTTGGTTTTGAATAAGCAGGGGATTGGCCCACTGTACCCTAAATAGATGGTGGGGCTGCCACCTTGAGGCCCCCTACCAGGCTTTGTTATTTTCTGTCAGGGTTAAGTCCCTTAGCCTTTGGTTGCCAAAAAACCAGCCTGTAAGTGTAAGGCAGCAGGTTGTAGAGTAGAGGACGGGGGAGAAAATTCACCTCATCCCAACCGCCATGAAGGATGTATTGGGGTCAGTACAGCCGTCTAATTTTCGTTATCCTCGAGGTTTAATGACATCCGTGCCGGTTCCAGGTAAAGAAAAATACCGACACATCCAAAGATCATGACAATCTACTTCACTATAAGTGGAGTCGACTAGATGTAGATCTATATCTAGATTAGATTCTAGATTCTAAGTAATACAACCCTCTTGTAAAAAAAAAAACGTCACCTAACTTGGGCATGATAACCCTAGAATTTGTCCGGCCCAACCTCAAGATCGTCAACAAGACAAAGGAAACAGCCTACAAAGCCCTTGTTTGCCCATTTCTTGAGTATGCAACATCTGGGATCACTACACTGCAAAGATTGAGACCCTCGAGAAGATCGAACGAAAAGCAGCAAAATGGGTCTCCAATCGCCGCTACCAAACATCATGCGTGGACTCGAGCCTTGAGTCTCTCAACTAGCCTTCCATGCAACAGTGTCATAACAAAAACCTGATTGGAGATGTTCTACAAGTTTCATCACGTCTCATCTCCATTAACTCCACAGACCTGCCTAAACCATCTGACAGCAGGCTGAGCTATAGGATAAATAACGACCTGAAATATGACATCCCCACCTGCATGACACGGTACAGGCAAATGAAATTCTTTCCAAGATCAATTCCGGATTGGAACAAGTTGCTTCAGGAGGTTGTGCCAGCTGAGTCACTGGACTGTTTCAAGTCCAGGATGGCCTCTCATCTCTAGAACCTCCCCATCAGCCTCAACCCTTAGCCTACCCCCAACCTTCCTCCTGACATTCCCCCTTCACCCCACCCCTCCAACCATCCCAGTCACTTCTCTACTTCTCTTCCCCCCAACCCAACTACTGCAGTAAATCATCTCAACAGCGAAATCTTCGGCAATCTCCACACTACTACAGAACCATCGACAAAATAATGTCGGCCGCAAAATGGAAGAAGAAGCCTAATCCGATTCTTTCCTGGGGTTTGTAGATCTTTCTCTAGATTTTAGATCTAGAACAAGGTAGAAGCAAAGTTTTAGTTTTAGTAAAAGGGTAAATAAGGAGTGTAATCAAACATTAATTATTAATAATTACAATTAAATTATCTCTTGTACTGTTTTGTGTACCTCAAAGTTTGTAAGTAAGAGCTAAATCTAGATGTCTAGAATCTAGATGCGGATCCCTAGATGCTATCTAGATCTAGATCTAGATTAAAAGAAAAGATTCTAAATCCAACGATCTGGAATCTGAATGTAGGAAATATTTTGTGACGGTCTGAAAGTCTGGATTTTCTTCTGCCTCCTATGATCCATGTAGATCTTGTGACACAACCCCCGACATTGTGACAGCAACGAACTCGGACATAAGAAAAGTTACTGTAATTCGTACTTTGATACGGTCCCCGTACAATCTTATGCCGGAAGTCAATCAACGTTGTATGTTATGAATGAGAGAAAGAAGTGAGAGTCGTTGAGTTGCCAAAATATTGTTTTGCGCCGTTTCGAGTTTCACGTACGTTCTCCCATTTTTACTCCAACTAGATCTAGATAACAGCAGTATTTAAATTTTAGATAACGCATGAGACTAAAGCAGGTGTGATTTATTTCTCAAAAAGTTGAAAACAAAGAGCACAGGAGAATTTTGTTAAATATAAAATGAAATCCAAACCACATTTTCCTGAAATCACTATGGTCACGATGAACGCTGAATAAGAACGATGGCCAAAGAGAGCCCGTCACAAAAGCCGATTAGGATCCGCTAACTGTAAGCTTCTTATCCCAACTCACAGGCATTTGATTTTCACAAATGCAGTCATATGTTGTAAGTATTCTTTGACAAAAGCTGACCATTAGGTCTTGATCCACATTTTATTGATCACAGCCGTTGCTCATATTTTTTGCCGGAGGCTTCGATTTCTGACTGTTCATACACAGGGAACGAGAACCGAAAATCGGCGATTGTGTGCAGTGCTTTACTGTCACTAGAGCCAAGATCTAGATTTATGTATCGGCTAACTCTCTTGACATATTAAGTTGAAGATAAATGAAAATATACATCCAGATGTATCAGACTTTCATTCCGCATCTCATTTTCAAAATACTTTATAAAATAAATATTAAACTAGTTTCATAATAATAATAATAATAATAATAATAATAATAATAATGCTAATAAGGGTAATAAGTTGCTAGTTTGTTGCTACCTGTCCGACTATAAGGAAGCAGAATTGTTTACTTACAGTTAAGATTTCTTTGGAATGGTAAAGCTAAGACCAGATCTGAAGATAATTGTCATAGCACATTCTTGCATGTAGGCCTATTCACTGGATTGTATGGAAACCTGAAGGTGACAGGTAGGCTTCTTTCTTTTCTTTGGCTATTTTGAAGTATATTTTTTCAATTAGATATATGACAAGAGATTACTGAATCTGAACATGTCTTTCCTTTTATGTAAATATTTCTTACACAATGAATAAACACATTTCTTACTGATCAAAGCAAGAAGGCTAAAAGTAGCCTAAAAATATTTACCTACGATGTAGTCCACTGTCAACTCAGCAATAAGATTTGCCTCCAGGTCTATTACGCCTCGATGAATGGAATGGAAAGACAATTTATAGTAGTCGCCGTCCAAGTGCACACCTCAATAGTGCACCCTTCGCCCAAGAACACATTATTTTGTTGCGGCTGATTTTTTGCTATATGAACCCCTATTATCAAATGTATGGTGTCTTGGTTTTATTTCGGCCATGTGCACGCTCATATTTTCTCAACAATCACAATTATTATTATAGTCCGGACAAGCCATGCCTGCCTCTAAATCTGTGAACACTAGCCATGCACGATACACACAGCGCCGAACTCTAACACAAAACCCGACCTCTTAGTTGTAGTCAGGTGCAGGTAATAAATTACTGGTGCATGGCCGACTGACAAGGGTCTGCTAGCGCCAATAGGTCCCTTGGGTAATGATCGGCATCGCTACTGAAATGTGCCAAAAATTGTCCAATTTCATCCCCTTCTAATTAAGGCATAAAACCACTTTTTGGCTCAGTTTTCATTTTCACTCAAACGCTCAACATCTGCTCTTGTGTTTGTGAAAATCCGATTCTCCTATTATTTGTGGCTTTTGTGTAGTGTACCTTATTGTGGAGTGGGTATATTTTAAAATTGAATAGGCTTTATCAGCAATTAGTGTCTTATTATAAAAAAACTGAACTTTACAGAGTTGTCATACAAGTTTAATTGCAAGAGAAAATATTCCTCTATCAGTCTGTGTTAAATTCATTTAGGTTTCATTATTAATTCTGGAGTTATGATTTTTTTCGAACCCCATCGACTCTTTCTAACACGAAATACAGGTTTTTTTTATTTTTTTCACATTCCTTCGTTTGTCCAACATGACACAAACATTCAAGTCAACCACTTAGGACAATAATATTAACAGTTTACCTTCTTTTTGTTGAATATATAAAGTCAATTACAATTATTTGCATGTTTAAAAACGAGTATAAATGTGGCTTCCGTACAAAAATGGTATTGGGCAAATCCTATAATATCGATTGATAGCTAGCTAACGAATGTATCCCTCTCTTTGTCTCTGTCTCTGTCTCTGTCTCTGTCTCTGTCTCTCTCTCTCTCTCTCTCTCTCTCTCTCTCTCTCTCTCTCTCTCTCTCTCTCTCTCTCTCTCTCTCTCTTTCACACACACACACACTCACTCACAAACACACACGTATACACATACTACACACGCACAAATTCACATGCTTACTTTTGCCTAATGTGCAAATGGGTACTCAGTACGAAAATAATATTAAGCATATGAGTCGATTTCGACAATAATATTTTTCTCAATTGACAGCTAAACAGTGTATATCGCATTACTATGGCTCTCTCTCTCTCTCTCTCTCTCTCTCTCTCTCTCTCTCTCTCTCTCTCTCTCTCTCTCTCTCTCTCTCTCTCTCTCTCTCTCTCTCTCTCTCTCTCTCTCTCTCTCTCTCTCTCTCTCTCTCTCTCTCTCTCCTCCCCTCTCTCTCCTCTCCCTTTCCTCCCCTCTCTCTCTCTCTTCTCACTCCCTCCCTCCCTCCCTCTCTCTCTCTCTCTCTCTCTCTCTCTCTCTGTGTCACCATGTGTCTCTTTGTTTGTCTGTCTGTCTGTCTGTCTCTCTCTCTCTCTCTGTCGGTTTGTCTCTCAAGGTGGTTTATATCACAGTGCTTGTTAGTTAAACAGAGCCAGCTTCGTCATTTCTTATGAAACCTCCAATGTGTTTTCGTCATCAGGTTTACAATTGTAATGAGATGAGTTTTTGCCAGTTTGGTAATTGTTACAAGTTTGGTTTTCAAGCTTTTGAAGTTTCAATTCATATTGTCCACAATTACTTTCAATTTTTCTAAATCAACTTTGAATTCTTCTTGCGTAATAATGAATGATATCTTGGGTATGATATTTGCGCACAATGGAAAAGTGGTCAGTTCACATTTGGTGACCACACACTTATGACATCATGACTAATAAATATGGTGAAAACAGAACAATATAATATGGTCATTTCATTGTTTTTTTCCGCAATTGCCAACAGGTAATGCTTACATTGCGTTTTGACCAGTTGTTGACCTTGGTCAACGTGACCTAAGTGGTGGGCAGAAGCAACTAAGAGGTATAGGTTTTTTACGCCGTGTACGGTATCTGTGAAAATGATAACAGAGAGAATCTAACTAAACGGACGTGCAACGCATCATTGTTTATCTACAATAAATAACAGACACCCAGCTTGTCCTTTCAACTGTCATGCATTTAATCTTCTCTCCTCTAAATGTCTGGTGAGGCTGTCAAGCCAGGTATGTTGTGTCGGACAAAGCTTTCTTTCTTTTTTTATCAGCTCCCATTTTACCTTCGGGTGTATGGGTTTAGATGCCCGAAATGATTTTTCTCCAGGCTAACCTGTCCTAACATTTTCTGTTTCCTTTCCATGAAAATTAAATTTCTTGCGTTAATACCTCTTTTATATCTTCTTCCCACTTTGTGTGAGGTCTGCCTTTTAGTCTTTTACCTTGAGCTTTAGCACTGAATACTGATTTAGCTATTCTATTGTCATTTATTCTGTTAACATGCCCAAACCATCTCATTTGATTCATTTCTATCTAAGTTTTTATGCTATCTGCTTTGGTTAGATCTCTTATTGTCGTGTTTGATTTTGTCTCTTTTAGTTTTCCCTACTACTCTTCTTAGATATTTTATTTTGATTGCCAGTATTCTACTGTATTCCTTACTGTCTAAGGTCCAGGTTTCACTGCCATAGAGGAGAGTAGGACAATAAACCGTGTTGTATACTGCCATTTTGGTTTTTGTTGACAATTCTTGCTTACCTACAAATGCCTTTCCTAGATGGTTATACATTGCATTTGGCTTTTTGATTCTCTGGCTGATTTCTTCTCTTAGTTTTCCTCTGAGTAAATCATTACTCCTAGGTAATTGTAGCTTTGAACTTGTTCTAGATTGCCCCTGCCCAATTTAAGATTTTGTATTTTAGCTTCCTTTGGTAAGTAGCATTGTTTTGGTTTTCTTTGCATTTACTCTCATTCTTCTTTTATTTAATTCATTATTCATCATGTTGATATTCGACTGGAGGTCCCTTTCTGATTTTCCAAACAGAACTAAATCATCAGCAAATGAAAACATTGATACATTTACTGGTTTGAGCTTCCACATCTACATTCATTTTCTTCATTTTCGAGGATGCCTTTGCGACTGAATCCATAAATGTGATTTTAGAAATCTGCCATACAACCCTGTCTTACTCCTATATCTACATCAAATTCTAGTATTCTGCCATACACTTTTCCTGGTACGTTAACAAGTAATATCCCTCTATAGTTTGAGCATTCCATAGTTGATCCTCTCTGGTACTACCGTTCCCTTCTTCCAATCGTTTGGCACCTGTTTAGACTTCCATGCTTGTTGACATATTGCATGTAGTAATTTGTTTGCCTCTCTCACTTGGTTTTAAACCATTTCTGGATAAACTTGATCTGCTCCTGGGTCTTTCCTAATTTCACTTTCCTTATAGCTGTTTGGAGTTCTTCCATTGATATATCTACATCTTCAGTTGTCTCTTCTGGATTACATGTTACTCTTACTAATTGATCTGTATTCCTTATTTCATATGTTCTGGAGGGATTATGTAATTGGTGAAAATACTTTCTCCATGTTTTCATGATTTCGCCATCTCCTTTCATTATTTCTCCTTTGGCATTCTTAATTTGGGCATACTTTGGTCTTTCTCATGCTCTTCATTGCCACCCAGAACAGCTTTTGATTTCCTTGATGGCTTTCTTGAAGTCTTTGTCCAAACTCTTCCCACTATTTCTGTTTTGCTTTCTTCACTTCCTCTTTGGCAATAGTTCTTTTACTCGTGCAATCTTCCCTAACCTCTGGTCTCTTTGTTTGCAAGTATTTCTTCCACGCATCTTTCTTTTCTCTCTTGATCTTAGTCTTGACATTCTCATTCCACAATGCTGTTTTTTTCATATCTTCTTTAATTTGTTTCCTACCACAGACCTCTTCAGTACAAATGAGCAGTGTTTCTTTATACTTTTGCCACTATTCTTCTATTGTGCTATCCTTCAGACCCAGCTGCTTTTCACTAATAATTTTTTTTATCCTGGATTGGTATATCTGTTTTACTATTGGTTTATTTAGTTCTTCTATTTTGAGTTTAATAGCTTTCTTCTTTTCCTTTTCTGTTTGTTTTCTTCGATTAGTAATCTCATTTTGGCTATCACTAAGTGATGATCACTAAATATTTCAGCTCCTCTGTTTACTCTTGCATCCAATGTAGTGTAAAAAAGGGACCTGCTAACTATTATGTAGTGTATCATTGACTTTTCACATCTGTCTTCATTTACTCGTGTATATTTGTGGATATCTTTATGAGGAAAAATGTGTTAGTTATTTTCATGTTATTCTTTAGGCAAAAATCTATTAGTCTGTCTCCATTTGGATTAGTTGTTGTCTCTCCTTGTTTACCTATTACTCCTCCTGATGTTTCTATATTGTTGCCTACTCTAGCGTTTAAATCTCCTAAAACCATTAGTTCTTGTTTGGGTTTAAGATTCTCTGTAAGCTATTTGTAAATAGTTTTCGAAGATTTCTTTTTCTTCTGTGGTGGCATCTTCGTTTCGTCCATAAGCTATTAATAATTTAATTTTTTCTTCTTTTTGGTTTAATATTTACCTCTAATAGCCATGGGCTTATAAATTTCCAACTTTCTAGTAGCATTTCTTGCCTTTTATGCATTAGGAGGCTTACTCCTGCTCTAGCTCTATCTTTGACATCTACTCCCAAGAAGATTAAAGTATGATTTGTTCCTACATTTTCTATTCCTTGTCCTTTTTTCTTTGTTTCTATAATAGCCAAAATGTCTGTTTTGAATTTGCCCATTTCTTCAGCAAATTCTAACTTGCTTTCCATTAATTGCCCTTATATTCCATGTTGCAAAAATCACAGTCCGTGTTCTTATCCAGAGTCGTCTTCGAAAGTTCAAGCCAGGTATATCATTATATGTACTTCTTAGAATCAGTTTGGTTTTGAATAAGCAGGGGATTGGCCCACTGTACCCTAGGTAGATGGTGGGGCTGCCACCTTGAGGCCCCCTTCCAAGCCTTGTTATTTTCTGTCAGGGTGCTCCCTTAGCCTTTGGTTGCTCAAAACCAACCCGCAAGGTAGCAGGTTGTTATTTTATGTCAGGGTTAACTCCCTTAGCCTTTGGTCAGCCAAGACCAGCCTGCAAGGCAGCAGGAGACTGGTGGAGGGCGGGACTGCCTAATCCTCATAAAGGTGCTTACCTGTCCACTGCCCGGGTCAGACAAAACACTGAGCATAAACTCTCTCGCTCTCTCTCTCTCTCTCTCTCTCTCTCTCTCTCTCTCTCTCTCTCTCTCTCTCTCTCTCTCTCTCTCTCTCTCTCTCTCTCTCTCTCTCTCTCTCTCTCTCTCTCTCTCTTCTCTCTCTCTGTGTCTCTCTGTCTCTACTCTCTCTCTCTCTCACTCTCTCTCTCTCTTCTCTCTCTCTCTCTCTCTCTCTCTCTCTCTCTCTCTCTCTCTCTCTCTCTCTCACACACACACACACACAGACACGCATACAGAGAGAGAGAGAGAAGGAGAGAGAGAGGAGTTGTAGTTTTACCATAAGGCCAAGCTACTACATTGTATTCAACAACAATAAATGACCACTCCACCAATAATGAGAGTACAAACATGTGACGTTGCGGGTATAACCTTTGTATTACAATGTATTGCTAATGTATTGTGCATGTAGTGTTGTACACTGCTAAGCATGGTCGATGGCCTTCACAGAATGAGAAGACCATGGACATGAATGGAGACCTAGAGGTGTGAAGTATATTTTAAAAAAATTCTTGATCAATCTAAAAGTTAGGCGAGATACTAGTGATAATTACGCCATACTTAATAAGTAAATAAACATATTGGTTTAAAAAAAAAAAGAAAACAAACAAATAATAAATGATACTTGTTAACGTCGCTAGATAAAGAAAATCAAAGGACACGACCCCAAATCCATCCAAAATGAGACATAATAGTACATATTATAGTTAACCGTCGACCACCACCTAAGTGCACGTTTAAGTTTGCTACCAACCACCATGCACTTGGGAAGCGATTGCTATACCACATTATGCCCTACGCCTAGAGAAATTGAAATGTTTCCCCTCATTACCCAATGTTTTACATTGAGTACACATCTTTACTTAAGAGCTTTGAGCCTGTTTTGCACAGGAGAAGGTGCTCAATAAAAATGATCTATTATGAGTACCATGTAAATTTACGTAAGTGTTTGTGGGTCTGTGGCTGTGTATATTTGTGTAACACACTCCGTTTCCCTTCTTCAATAAAACCATAAAAAATGCAAAAATTGTCTTGAATTTATGTGCTTTCTCATGTAAATCAAACATTTTCTCCACAGATATCAAGTCCCAATCGCATCATTAGTTCATATTGTTTGAGACATTGATGTATTTCGTCCTTGATTATTCATGACTCTTGTACATAATGATATGGTAAGTGTTGTTCCAAGCTGTTGAATTTTGTTAGTATCTAACATTCACTTTTTTATTAGTGATCAAGATCTAATAAGATGTGAAATGATTCATTGCCTGAATATAATTTTTTTTTATACAAATTTATGTACATGTTGATCATGTTCAAACAGATGCCAGACAACTGGAAAAAGGGAACGGTAGTACTAATACATGTACATAACAAAGGATCAACTATGGAATGCTCAAACTATAGAGAGATATCTCTACTTAGCATACCAGGAAAAGTGTATGCCAGGATACTGGAAATGAGACTAAGGAAAAGAGTAGAGGATCAGATTGAAGAACATCAGAGTGGATTTAGACCAGGAAAAAGTGTACAAGACGACATATTCACAATTAGACAAATAATAGAAAAATTCCTTGAGAGAAACATTGACTTGCATCTGTGCTTTATTGACTTAAAAGGCATTTGACACCATGAGGAGGGACGAACTATGGCATTCCTTAAAAGAACATAATGTAGCGCAAAATTTAATAGAAGCCATTAAAAGTTTTTACAATAAACCAACATTTGCAGTGAAAGAAGACAGAAATGTATCTGAAGAATTTTAGGAAGATCAGTAAGACATGGTTGTATTCTAAGTCCTCTTTTGTTTATCACATTTATGGATTCAGTCACAATGGCATTCTCAAAAATGAAGAAAATGAATGTAGGTATGTGGAAGCTCAAACCAGTAAATGTATCAATGCTTTCATTTGCTGAGGATTTAGTTCTGATTGGAAAATCAGAAAGGGACCTTCAGTCCAATATCAACATGATGAATAATGAACTAAATAAAAGAGGAATGAGAGTACAGTAAATGCAAAGAAAACCAAAACAATGCTAGTAACTAGGGAAGCTAAAACATAAAATCTTAAATTGGGCAAGGAGAATTTAAAACAAGCTCAAAGCTACAATTACCTAGGAGTAATGATTAACTAAGAGAAGAAATCAGCCAGAGAATCCAAAAGGCAAGTGCAATATATAATCATCTGGGAAAGGCCTTTATTGGTAAACAAAAATTGTCAACAAAAACCAAAATGGCAGTATACAACACAGTTTATTGTCCTACTCTCCTCTATGGCAGCGAAACCTAGACCTTAGACAGTACGGAATACAGTAGAGTACAAGCAGCTGAAATGAAATATCTAAGAAGAGTAGTAGGGAAAACCAAAAGAGACAAAATCAGAAACACAACAATAAGAGATCAAACCAAAGCAGATGGCATAAAAACTAAGATAGAAACATATCAACTGAGATGGTTTTGGCATGTAAACAGAATGAATGACAATAGAATAGCTAAATCAGTATACAGTGCAAGACCAAAAAGCAGACCTTGGAGAAAGTGGGAAGAAGATATAAAAGAGGCATTAAAGCAAAGAAATTTAACTTTTTTGGAAGGAAACAGAAAATGCCAGGACAGGGCGTCCTGGAGAAAGATCATTTCAGGCATCTGAACCCATACACCGGAAGGTAGAATGGAAACTGATAAAGAAAGAAAGAAAGAATACTCATTTGCAAAAGAAACTGCACATCTGATATTTTTACTCTCATTTACCCATTGTAAGAGATAAGACAAAAGTTTAGGTGGAAAATGAATCGTTTCCATTTCTGTATTGATAAATAATAAAGATTCACACATTGTTGACCTTCATGTCTAGAAATTCCATGATTTTTTCCAGTGGGTACATTTCATAAATCCTAGATTCAATATCATCTATTTCTACCTTTTTGCTTGAATTACTGCAAAGTTTTCATGGAAAAAATAAACAAAAACATATTGCCCTTTTGATACAAAGCATGAAAACCTCATCTTTATGCCCAACAACGTACCAGCTCACATGTCATGTCATACAAGAGACTATCTTTCAGCTTATGAGCGTCAATACACTTCAACCATTGCCAACACTGAGTCCTGATCTCAACCCCATGGAGCATTTATGGGATATCATCAAGGTCAAAGCGAAGATGCTACCTGATAAACCAAGAACTCTACCAGAACTTTAAAGAGCAATCACATATGCTTGTGATGTTTTTCCACAAGCCCAAATTCAAATATGTGTACGTTCTATGGTCGGCGCACAGCAATAATCTAAACAAAAGGCGATATTAAATTCAAAACACCAAGGTCAACAATGTGTGAATCTTATTTATCAATACAGAAATGGACATGATTCATTTTCCACCTCAAAGTTTTGTCACATCCCTTGCAATGGGTAAATGAGAGTAAAAATACCAGGTGTGCAGTTTCTTTGCAAATGAGTATATATATATACGGGAGACAGAAATAAAGGTGAATCCCGACATGCTTTGTATTTTTGCTTCATTGTTTATATAGCCTAGTTTGCATTGGCTATTCCCTTGACTGTAAAAGTTTTGATCAGACCCCAATAGATAAGCAGTCTCTGTTCGTTATCAAGAGAACTGTCTCTTGTAGGTATTATGATGGTCTGAAACTGTGCTTGAAATGATGTTTTGAAAAATATGTAGTCTTTTTAGGTAAATAGCCTCCAGCGAGCTGAGCAAATCAATGAATGTTTTTGACTATGACAAAACAGTGTAGCGATTTGTACGATAACTTCTGTTGAAAACACAATGTGATTGGACATTCATTTTTCAGCCAATCAGAGAAAGACAGTCTGAGAAAACTCACAACAATAAGAGGGCTGTCCTTACCCTACCTCACCTATCTTAGATGTTGCAACGCGAGCCACGTAATTGCTTTGCCTCCACACCGTGGCACATTACTGTTACGTAATCTTCTTTCGGCTGTCATGTCCGAGGTGCAAAGGTATGGTCACAGGTGGCCAGGAAAGATGGATAGGACGGATGGCAAGCCTACCTCTTGTCGGTCATTCAGGATATGGCACACCCATGTGACGTGTTTATAACACCTGCTAGTGTACGGGCCAATGCAATAAAATTCCCACCCGCCTTTCTATAATTCAATTGCAACATATTCCATTCTATCGGCAATTACTAGCATTAAATTGAGTGTGGATTTTTTTTCATGATTCTCAGCTCACAATCAGACTGGGTTGTACTAGTGGGGTCTTAAGGTGGTAGTTTTATATAAGTAAAAATTCTACTGCACGGAAATAGCAAGTTCTTAGGCGGACCGAGTTCTCAGACGACGGGTTCTTAGACCGACACCACTGTAAATACAGTTGACTTTGTTTATTGCAACATCATGGGAGCGGCACAATTGTTGTGAATATCCAATGCTGCGATAAAATAATGTAATAGATTCTAGGAGAAATATATAGAAAGATAAGTAAGTAGGTAATATAGATAGTACGGTGAAACAATATACATAAACAATAATTGATGACAAATCAGCTTATTTTTAAACACATTCATGACATTATCATAAATCATTCATTCTCTATTCACCAATTTTCATTGCTTAAACATTAATTTGTAAAAGGACATTACACATTTCAAAGTTAAGAATTGCAAAAACTTTGTGTAACTTTTGGAAGAAATGACCTGAAATACCTCTCAGTGCAGTATTTTAAATGTTTAAGTCGACTGTTTTTACTACTTATT
The DNA here is from genome assembly GCA_037039925.1 of Doris montereyensis. Lineage (NCBI taxonomy): Eukaryota > Metazoa > Mollusca > Gastropoda > Nudibranchia > Dorididae > Doris > Doris montereyensis. The sequence continues at coordinate 158,426 of JAXRKP010000605.1, read as the reverse complement.
TTTGGTATGGGGAAAGAAGGAGCCAATATCTATATACATGGATATAATTCTGAGCTGTTCGTTTTTTGTTCGTCAAAGGCTCTATTACTAGCCCTTAAGAGTAACCATATTTTGTATGTAGGTTCTATATGATCCCAAGGTCGTTTTCAATTGTCAAATTTTTCTGCCAGAAGTGATATTCAATTAATGAAAATTTCATTGTTTGCCCGTCTTTGAGAAAAATTTTATTTACCTGAACCGCGATGTTGCACAGGTTTTATAATTAAAAAGTTGGAATAATACTGACCTTGCATACCTGTATAATCTCAGTATCAAATACTGACTCGATCTGATAATGGTACTTGGCGTCACCCGGCTCTAATATGCTTGTATATGATTCTGAGTTGATGCTTTGTTCGCCAAAGGCTCTGTTGACAGGCCACTAAGAGTAACCATATTTTGCATCATGTAGTTTCTAAATGACCTTAAGATCATTTTCATCTGAGTAAGTACCAGAATTGATGTTAATTATTGAAAATTTCATTAGGTACCCATCTTTGAGTAGAATGTTCATTCATCTAAGCCACCGCTTTGAACATGTTTTATTATTAAAAAAGTAGGAATAGTACTTAAATACTGTTCACGCTACCTACGTAACCTCAATATCGAAGACTGACCCGATCTAATAATTGTTCTTGGTATTGGTATCACCCGGGGTGTAACATGCTTGTATTATGTACGTGTGTGTGTGTAGTGAAGTGAGGAATTATTATCGACGTAATGGAAATATCAATGATATCATGCATACTTGTTTTCATTGTACTATAAATAGCTGCTGTGGGACTCTGAGTTGGTTTTGGTTTAAAGTTATCAGATTATGATATCAAAGCTTCATTAAATTTAATTTGCAAGTATACAGATCAAATACAATTATTATTTAGGATTTTTACTGAGCTAGTTCTTAGTTTTTTTCAGCTCGTAGTAGATGTCTGTCAACAAAATTCTCAATGGGTTGCTTTCTTCAACATGAGATGTTTTTGTTTATGCATTCAGGATTAAAAGCTGGTTAAATATGTAAAAGTAGTCATATTTAAAGTTGATCAAATAACTTTAAGAATTTATGTAAATTGAAGCAACATAATTGCTTTTGATTCTAAATATTAGATTATTCATCCGTGAATCTGAAGATTATTGAGGATCAGCAAGAAAGTCAAAAGTGGAACTTCAAAGAAGAAGACATCCTTGAAAATGGTAGTTTTAAATTTAATTCTCTATCCTCCTTGATGCTAATTATGATTTGATAGTTTCTTTTGCAATGCTTTCTCTTTTGATTGTCTGCGCTAATTAAAAAAAAACTTTTTAATTCTATCAATTCAGAGTAATACTGTGATTTAAAGGTTAATTTAAGGTAGATTAAAATAATTCAAAGAAATAGTGTTAGCAAACATAAACACATTATACTTATTATCCCTATCCAAAAGAAAAAAATCATTGAAATTTCGAAATTTAAACTCTCATCTTTTATAAATTCTCATATTTTGAGATTCTCTACAAAAAGAAAATTAGATAAAGACACAAGCGCAAACACAAATGAAAATTATACTATAAACAGTGAAGATGATAGTTTCTTTTGTCATGTATAAAACATAAATTATATTGTATGATCTCGTTTTCAAGGGTAAGAAGAAAAACAAGAAGAAAAATAATAAGGATGGAGAGACTAAATCTACTAAAAAGAAAAAGAATTCTACTGTTGACCAAGGTAAACCTGATAACGGGCAGAGAGGGTCAACGTCAAAGGAGGAAACAAAAAGGAGACTCCTCCACCAACTCCAACCCTATCTCAGATTATGATGAGTGATGCAGCAATGTTTAATTTATATTACATTGCTCATGACGCACCACATGCTCTGCTACTAAGAGGATTTGAGTGGCCAGATAATCCTAAAAAAGGAAAAAAGAAAAAAAGGAAAAAATAAATAATTCTTTAACTTTTTATCACTTGGGATTATTAAAGATTGTAAAGTTCAGCCAGTTTGACTTAGTTTGCTATCTCTTTATTATTGTTATTATTCTATGAAAGATTCTTGCTTTTAACAAACGCTTCTTTGTTAGTTGGGGTTTTCATTTTTGTTTCAACTTTTCATGGTACTCAACTTTGTACATAAGTTTGCACTTTTCATCTCTAACCTTTGTTGAATTTTAATTGTGGGTTTCAAACTTGAAATTTTTTTTGAAGTAACATCACATTCTATTCAAATGAAAATGAGTATGGAAATTAAGTTACAAAATATGGAGGCATAAGTAAAATAAATTTGTTTGCCCTCACACCTGACTGTTTGTGTCAGCTTTGTCTTATTCTCTCTGTTTGTCTTACTGTCTCTCTCCCGGTGTCTCTCTTTCTGTCTTTGTGCTTGTTTCTTCCGTTGTCTCTCTCTCTCTGTTATTTTATATTTCATCAATACACATTGGCTCTCTTAAAGATAAAAGGAATAATAATAAATGAAGTTATCTTTTTCTTTTGTCGTCATCTCCTTATAAAGAACTTTAACTTATAGCAGGACGGAACATTTTTGTTTTCAAATTCATCCTTTCTGAGTGACATGAACTCTTTCGAGTGCCTTCTTATAATCTAAACTCCTTTTCAAATTTGATTGGTGAATTGCTTTAAGAACCTTTAATCTTTGCATGTAAGGCTTGGTATGTTTGTTGTTTTAAGTTGAAGAAGCAAATGGTTTGTCGTTTGCACACCATTCCCTAACACATGTTTTCCATGAAATTTCATGAATACATTGTGTTATGTGAAGTCTAGTTAACTATATTATCTCTGTAAACTTTTTGCGAAAATATATATACATATATATATATGTGAGATGCAACTTTGACCTAATTTATTGCTAAGAATGCTAGAGGGCTAATTCCATTAGAAACTAGTGGATTCTTGTCGTACTCACAATGTGCAGTGTGTACAAATGAATGGCCATGCCAGTATTTTTTTCTTTTGCAGTTGCTTTTCCTTCTGACTTATTTCAAATTCTCTTTCCTCAAATTTCTTTTAAACTTTGCTAATGTAATTAAATCTATTTTTCATTACTATTTTGTTTTGGATTAGTAATTTTGTGAAGTTAAATATTACAAACAAAAACAAAGCACTTTCCTCCTATCAATCATCACATAATTTCTGTCAATTCTTTGTGATTGATTTTTTGCTTACCTTTTGTCTCATTTTAAAATTTTGTTTGCTATTACTTTTAGTTTTGTTTCTTTTATTGTGTTGAGTGAAACATTTATATGTAAGCATTTGGAAATCTTTTATGTTGATAGAAACACAGAGAATTTCAATTGATTTGCTGCCTGAAAATTCTGTTTGCTGCTTGTAATTATGTATTTATTTTTCAATAGTTCTGTTTCACAAACTAACTTATAAGATATGGGATAAATTGAATTCTGATCTTTTGTTGTTGAGTCTTTAGTAAAACCATACTTGAATTTCGTTTGTTTTCTTTCATGCTTATCTTTTTATTACTTTAATTATGCTTATTAATAATAATACATATATAATAGCAATGATCACAACCAATGATATTGTTGTTTTTTATTGTAATTGTTATGATAATATATGTCTTCAAGCATATATCATAAATTAAATGTTAGAAACATCTAATGGATAGTGCCTTAGCAAATTACTCTTAATTTTTTTTCTTTTGGATGAATAAAGAATTATCTTATCTTATCTATCTCTTATTGTCCTAGGCTGGTAAAGGTAAAAAGTCAGGCAAGAAATCGGGCAAAAAATCAGGCAAGAAATCTGCGGGATCAAAGAAATCGAAGAAATCAGCCAAAAGCTCTCTGGGGTCGGCTAAGTCACAGGCCGCTCCACCTGACTTACTGAGTCCCGCTGCCATGGACAATCTCTACTTCATCGCTCATGACGCACCTGATGCTCTCAACAAACGGGGTTTGGATGGCCCGACGCATCAAAGGGGAAGAAGAAGAAAGGTGGAAAAAGAGGAAAGAAGAAAAAGAAGTAAAAAGGTTTTTGCCAAGGAGAAGTTAGCCTTTGACAACACATTCGACTCCAACCTAAGCATACAATATTGCAAGTAAAACAAGAAAGATAAAAAAACAGACCCCACAAAACAACCCAGTTAGTCAATAAATACTTTGTTGAAAAACAAAATACAAACATCTCTCCTTTTACAATGAATTTAGTTTAACAACCACACAATGAGCACTAGCATTCAAAACATCTAAACAAGAGAGTTGATATATAGATTGAATGAGAACATATTTATTTACTGGTTAGAAACAAAGTTGCCAAAATCCATCACTCTCCCTTTTTTTATATCTTTTGAAGCCAAAATATTTGTGTACAGCCGTTATGAACAATTTATATACACATGTTGGTAAAACTTACTTAAAATATGGGCCTTGATTTTGTGTAAGAATGATTTACATGTTCCAAAACAAGTGTTCCTTTGAAAGATTTACCTTGAAATAAGAGTTCTTACCAGTTATTTAATTATGAAAATAAAATGCTTTAGAAATTTTCTTCCAAAGGAGACTTTAAATTTTGCTTCTTGGCTTAGATATGAGGAGAACTGTTTCTTTTCATATTGATGTAAACTTTTGCTTTAAAAATGATTTTTAGTTTCTAATGAACTTGAGGAATAGTTTTTATTTTCATTTATGATTTATTGATACCAAAAACATAAAGCCAAACAGAATTTTTGTCATTTCTGAAACAAACAAAAATTTTGTTGTTGTTGCTGTTCTTGTTCTTCCAGATTGCCTTGATTTAGGCATATATATTATTATGGTAAAGACAATTCAAATTTTCATCAGTATATTTTGTTCTGTGCTTTGACTCTTAAGACACAAGATGGTCATTGAAGTGTTCTATGTCATGGATTTCCAGCTCTATGCATGATAAAAAAATCAGTTCTTCCAAATCTGCCTTGGTTTAGGCATATAAATCATTGGATTGTTTAAAAAAAAAATCTTTTAATTGTCAATTTATGCAGAACAATCAGGATTTAGGTGGTGGTATTTCAGTATTAATAGATCTCAGGTAGTGATTGTTAAGGTCTGTTGATAAAAAGCAAGTATGTTACAGACTGTCTGTAAGCAACCAGTGTGTCTTTGAGTGTGTGTACATTATTAAAAACAAATCTTTATTTTGCACAGTTCAGAATACATGTACATCTGATTCTCATGGAGAAGTCAAACGACAAGTAAATTAGCTAGAGACGAGTCCACAGTAATGAAGTTATGAAAGCAGATGTGTTTGCCTTACTGCCTTTAACTCTTTTATTTAACTTTATTCCTGACTTGTGATGTGCCTTTATTTTATTTATACTATGTTGATTTCTTTGTTGTTTGCTCAGAGCAAAAGCGATTATGACTGAAATTCTAATTGTGATTAAATTGCACTTGTGCTGAATCTTTTTAATCTTTTAACTTTTACAACTGTTTTCTATTTTTTTATATCCCAATGCCAAACCAATAACAACAAAATAAAAAAAGATGCCTTAATTTACTGGATGTTATGTTCTTACAGAGTGAATATCTGTCTCGAGTAGATAGGGTAAGATACTTCATGAAATTAGAAAGTTATTGAAATCAATATTTCTTTGATAAGACATGTTCACAACATTATGTTTGAATTTCTGTCTCACTCTTATCTATGATTTACATGTTTGTTTATTTATATCTATAATATCTATAATTCTATATAAAACACTGTAGGAAGGAAGTATTTTGAAAATACAGCGTACTTAACTTAAATACAAGTAGTTCAAAGATTAAGAATTGCTCAAACCCAATGCCCTATTTGCTAGTCATATTATATTTTAATGTGTTTCAGTTTCATTTCATAAGCAAAGTCAGATTTTAAAGTGCATTATTAGTTCATTTGGCTTCTGTTATGCTTTCTTACACAACAAGAAATTCTTTTGAATTTTCACTTCTCGAAGAGAATTGTTTTCAGTTCAGTTCAAGAAACACTTTAAAAAAAAATCTTTTCCTTGAAATTCTGTGTCACCTTCCTTATCGATCACTTTTTGCTTGCTATAGTCTGAATAAGTAATTAGTTTTTGTTTCGTTATATTATACACTTCTTTTTACCATATCTTTTTTATATTGTTCAATATTACATGCATAGTTTTGCCATGCAGTATTGTGGTGTCAAAGAATATTCTTTATTCCTCTATTTTTTAATTTTGAAAAAGTAAAATTTCACATCCTTTTATCATTTCTAACTTTTCATTTACTGCAACTGTAATTGAATTGAATTAATTTAAGGACATGACAAATCCTTTTGAGCTCCCATTATTCTTTGTGTGTAAAGCATGCACTGCAATGACATCTACGCAGGTTATTATGACATAATATTCCTTTTCATTTTGAAGATACATGTCTGTGATTAATATGTGTATTTCATATTTCGAAATGCATTGAAGAATAAGGCTCCTTACATTTGAGTAAATCTCTCAGAGTATTACAAAAGTAATGTTTTCGTTAAGTTTTAAATTTTCAATGTCTGATTTACCTTCCACAAGTTGAATTTCTCACTCACGTATGCAACTACTCACAATCCTTTTATAAATTATGTGACTGAAAGACAGGACAAAATGTCTTCCCGCAGTTTTTTCAACCCTTCATATCCGGTTTTGGTGTCAACGTATTTTAGGATGCCATGACCATGACATTGACATAACTTTTTGCTTGTACTTGTAATCAATTGATCTATTGTCATATTTCAATTGAGTTAAAACAGATAATTAAATATACATAACGTCATTTCATAAAATACTGAAATTATAATTTAATTTCCTGTTTCCTTTTCAGAACATATCATTGTCTTTATCCCTGTGATAGAAGTCAGGTTCTCAAGGAAATTTTGATATTGGATAAGCCTAGCTGTTTTGCATGTTTTGCATGGCTGACATTCTGGCTTTAAGATTCGCTTTCAATATGAGAGTATTAAGGAGAAAACATTTATGGTGACCAATAGATTATCTATCCCTCAGAAGATAAAAAATATTCAGAGCCTCATTTATGTAATTACGGATATTTGATGGTAGTGTTTAAACAGACTTCCCTTCCTTTGTTTAAATTTATAGTTCTTTCCTTACTATTTGAAAGAGAATCATAGTGAAATGACACCACAATGAATATGTTATTTATCACCAATATCCGTTATCTGTAAGTAGTTTTGCTGATACTCATGATACAATGTTAGTGATTGTAACTAAATGCAAAGCTACAAAAGAAAAGAAAAAACATAGCCAGTTTCATTTATTTGTTTTGATGAGAAATTGTCATACTGACAAACAATAAATTGTTTCTAATTTGCATTTTGTTGGGTTTTTTACTCAATGTTTAAAGTAAGGATAATAGTATAATCTACTTCATACATTTTGTGTTTGTATGTTATCCTTTCTCCGACGAGACGAGATTGTTACGTGATTGTCACTTTAACATTCCATCTGTACATCATGTGATACCTGTAAAATTTGTGTAGTACATCTACATTGTATTTATGAATGTGTAGATAATATAATTATCATATCTTATAATTATAGTTAGTGATAAGATCTCCTAGTTACTTAGACTACATAATTAGAAAATCTTCCCTACCTTACCATAAACACTTATATGTCCATAAAGTAACGAATGAAAAGTGCACTAAATTGCACTGTTTGTTTATTTCAACCAATCATTGTGAATCATGCCCTTATTTTGCCATATTTCAATCATTAAATTAGAGTTGCAAATCAATGTTCCCATCTCTTGGTTTGTATTTTTGTACATTATGAGTCATGTTGTCCATTCATTAGACTGCTGCTAGAGCAAATTGAAAAGTGCTGGAATTGAGAATATATGATCTGCCCACTACATGTGTATTACGGTATTTGGGAATGTAACTATAAAAGCAAAACAATGTTACATATCTATGTTGTTATTGTCACCATTCCAAACATTCTGGGATACAGTGGAACTCGAATGTAGTGAGCTCGTAAAAAAACAAGAACTCTGGAATAGCGTGTCCCCCCTCAAGTCAATAAAAATGTAGTGAAATAAAAAAGCTACCCAATTTTGATTTAGTAAGATCATCTTGTAATCTAAGTCTAATGTTACTGTAAAATAAATAACACCCATAACCACACATGGAGATCTAGACAATCAATGACTAGATCTTGTAGTCAAATTGATGTCATCTTGTTATCATATCAGTTATCAACAATTTCAAGGTCTAAATCAGACTTGTGTAAGTGTCAAGTATCAACAATTTCAAGTTGTCTAAATCAGACTGTAGTAAGTGTCATTCAACAATTTCAAGTTGTCTAAATCAGACTGTAGTAGGTAAAAGTGATTTCAATTGTCTAAATCAGAGGGGAGGGTAGAAGAGGTTTTGTCTAGTTGTCTAAATCAGATGGCATCACAATTTCAAGTTGTCTAAATCAGACTGTAGTAGGTAAGTGTCAAGTTTTAACAATTTCAAGTTGTCTAAATCAGACTGTAGTGGGTAAGTGCCAAGTGTCAACAATTTCAAGTGGTCTAAATTGTAGTAGGTAAGTGTCAAGTGTCAACAATTTCAAGTTGTCTAAATCAGACTGTAGTGTAGTAGTAGGTAAGTGTCAAGTTTTAACAATTTCAAGTGGTCTAAATCAGACTGTAGTGGGTAAGTGTCAAGTGTCAACAATTTCAAGTTGTCTAAATCAGACTGTAGTGGGTAAGTGTCAAGTGTCAACAATTTCAAGTGGTCAAATCAGACTTTGGGTAAGTGTCAAGTCAACAATTTCAAGTTGTCTAAATCAGACTGTGGTGGGTAGTCACAAACAATTTCAAGTTGTCTAAATCAGACTGTGGTGGGTAAGTGTCAACAATTTCAAATGGTCTAAATCAGACTGTAGTGGGTAAGTGTCAACAATTTCAAGTGGTCAGACTGTAGTGGTCAACAATAAATTAGTGGGTAAGTGTCAAGTTGTCTAAATCAGACTGTAGTGGGTAAGTGTCAACAATTTCAATTTCAAGTTGTCTAAATCAAGTGGGTAAGTGTCAAGTGGTCTAAATCAGTCAACAATTTCAAGTTGTCTAAATCAGACTGTAGTGGGTAAGTGTCAAGTGTCAACAATTTCAAGTGGTCTAAATCAGACTGTAGTGGGTAAGTGTCAAGTGTCAACAATTTCAAGTTGTCTAAATCAGACTGTAGTGGGTAAGTGTCAAGTGTCAACAATTTCAAGTTGTCTAAATCAGACTGTAGTAGGTAAGTGTCAAGTGTCAAATCAATTTCAAGTGGTCTAAATCAGACTGTAGTAAAGGTCAAGTAACAATTTCAAGTGTCTAAATCAGACTGTAGTGGGTAACAATTCAACAATCAAGTTGTCTAAATCAGACTGTAGTGGGTAAGTGTCAGTGTCAACAATTTCAAGTGGTCTAAATCAGACTGTAGTGGGTAAGTGTCAAGTGTCAACAATCTCAAGTGTCAAATCAGACTGTAGTAGGTAAGTGCCAAGTGTAAAAAATTTCAAGTTGTCTAAATCAGACTGTAGTAGGTAAGTGTCAAGTTTTAACAATTTCAAGTTGTCTAAATCAGACTGTAGTGGGTAAGTGTCAAGTGTCAACAATTTCAAGTTGTCTAAATCAGACTGTAGTGGGTAAGTGCCAAGTGTCAACAATTTCAAGTTGTCTAAATCAGACTGTAGTGGGTAAGTGTCAAGTGTCAACAATTTCAAGTTATCTAAATCAGACTGTAGTGGGTAAGTGTCAAGTGTCAACAATCTCAAGTGACTGTAGTGGGTAAGTGCCAAGTGTCAAAAATTTCAAGTTGTCTAAATCAGACTGTAGTAGGTAAGTGTCAAGTGTCAACAATTTCAAGTGGTCTAAATCAGACTGTAGTGGGTAAGTGCCAAGTGTCAACAATTTCAAGTTGTCTAAATCAGACTGTAGTAGGTAAGTGTCAAGTGTCAACAATTTCAAGTGGTCTAAATCAGACTGTAGTAGGTAAGTGTCAAGTGTCAACAATCTCAAGTGGTCTAAATCAGACTGTAGTGGTAAGTGTCAAGTGTCAACAATCTCAAGTCTAAATCAAGTGTCAAATCTGTCCTTTTCAAGTGGTCTAAATCAGACTGTAGTGGGTAAGTGTCAAGTGTCAACACCTTCTAAATCAGACTGAGAGGCCGACACCTTGCCTCTCGACTTCCAAGTCGCCATCCTTTCTGACAGTCCATGAGAGTATGGGTGATTATTTCATAAGGACAGGAACAAAGCTTCCAAGTTATTGTTATGGGATGTTCAGGCTGTATTCTGATGGTGTTTACATTGAAGGTACATGTAGTAGCATTTAACATCAAAAACCCCTCTCACATACACAGCTACCATATGCAGTGATCCAAGGTGAATTATGAGGAAATAGCAAGATGAAAGACAAAGGTATAAAAGAATGAGAAAAAGGAGAACCTACCAGAAAAACTTTTAAATGATCCAATACACTTATATGTAGAGCATACTCTACGAAAAAACGTAAGCTGCACAGCTCTTCTTTCTCCCATTTCTATAAACACTTGATATTCACTGATCATATGGCTTGGCTTCACCACAGTAAGAACGTAGTAGTTGAATGGCTTCGCAGTCAATAAAGACGCTTGCCCTATACATGTATTATGATGTAATATTAGTTCTAAAGAATCTCAGTGTTGATAATTTGTGTTGTATTATTTCTCCATGTGTATTGATCCTGTTCTAGTCTTCAAAGCAAGTACCGTAGGTCTCTTTATGTTTTCAGTTGTGTTGGTATGTTTGTATCTTCTCCATTTGGGTTTCTGTGTTCCTGAGGCTGGGTGTTGGTACATTTTGTGTAGTTTTGTAATATAAGTCGTGGTTGAGTGTCATTGGCAATGATGTCGGTGTTCTTTCTCTGTATTTCAGTCCCTCGTTAAAGTATGCATTCATTGCTGTTTGAGGTGGTCTCTCCTGAGGATGTGTCCAAATAATCTCCACCGCTTTTATTTGACTAATACTAATATTAATAAGCCTAATTCAGCAGCGGTCATATAAATCGTTGTTACTGATTGTTTCACCGAGCATAGGAATGGGCATGGGGAAATAAAATAAAAGATGAAAAAACAAGCCAATATCCCTACCCTTTTCCATCTCAAAGAACAAGACTTCGATAAAAATAGTAGATACAAACAAAACAAATAGTAGGCGTTTTTTATTGTTATAAGATTTTTTTCCGAGGATTTCACCCCCCAGAAGAAAATGTTATAATTCTTTTTATGTCTTTTACATATTCTGTTCAGTCTATAACAAACATAACAAAAGAAAAACTCAGACAAAAACTTTCTACTCACATGATATTTTATTTACCGTGTGTATTTTGATAACAACAGGTCAAAACAATTGGCAATATTCAAAGTCCAGTATCATTTATTCGTCCCAAAGTTCTGACAGGCTTACACAAACACACGTTCACAAGCATGAGAATGAGATGTCTAATTACACAACAGGGCATACCAGGAAATTAATAAAAACACTTTTGTTGCTAAACAGACAGAAGCAAAAATCCAAATCACATTTGAGCATTCATGTCCTTTATCAGGCCTTCCCCATGTGATTGAACTTGGAGTTTCAATAGTTTCATTGAAATTTACCCCATCTACCATAAATAGGTGATGATATCAGAGTGAATTAGGAGGAAACAGCAAGATAATAGCTAAATGAAAGAGTAAAAAGAAAGAAGTAGAACCTACCAGTAACTCCCACCACCCACCCACGTACAACTGAACAATCTTTCATAACCATACAAGCTCTATTATCAATATCATCCTTACTTCAGCAAGTGGCCAAAGATAAAACGTATAAGAAGAAAACTATATAAATAAGACATCAATAGAGCAAATTAAGGCTGCTGGATAGATTCGTGAGGTCTTGGCGTAACTCACTCACCGCCAAACACTTTTGGTCCAGACGATTGAGGAATGCTGGGCATTTTGATACATAACTAAAAAATCACTGTAACTGTACTTTTTGAGAACCATTCTCCGCAGAAGAAAAAAAAATTACTCCAGATAATGTTGGTAGCTTCTGCATGGTAAATTTCATTCATTCTGGGAGGAAAATATGAAGAAAAAAAAGAAAAAACTAAAACTTTTCAAGTGGGTCATAGGCAATTTCGGTAGTAGTTTTCGATATATATCTAGTGTTTGGCTTCTTTTTAGATAATCCAACATTATATCGATTAGAATCTGATGATTCAAAATCAGATGCATTTGTAGACTTATAACTAATTCTTGGATTGAAAGGAATTTTTCTTTTTCGGGGTTATATTATTGACTGCTGGAGCTATGTCTGTCTACTTTCAATTTCCGGCAAAGGAAGTACATTGTACAATCCAATAATAAGTTTATCTCGTGTATCTCTGTACAAATGACTCGACTACACATGTGAGACACCGAAAGGTATCGGGAACCAGTAAAAAAAAAAAAAAAATATATAGGAAAATTAATACCAACGAGTGTCAGGTTTGGCAGTCAATGGTCTATTGATACGTGTCGGTAATGGCAGTGAGTTAAAATCCAACACTATGTTCTTTGCGAGACGTACGTTTCCTCACTCAACACAGATGCCAGCAGGTATCAGCATTAGCTGGGGAGTAATATTCAGACAAGTGCCATGTCCAGGAGACGATGTATTCTCTCCTGTTCAGCTTTATGTTATAGAAACCAGGATACGCTCCAGCTCTTTTGGCTCATGACAGCTTTAAAGTAGGAACGCAGCTGGTTCTTACCCTTTTTGAACTTTAAAAAAGATTAAAAAAACAAAAAGGTAAGGTAAATATTTCATGGTTTGTCTCGCTTTTGTATTTAAGATAGGAAAAGTCAAGAAGTATTTTTTTTAGAAATTCCTTGAAAATCAATGATTTTATAGTAAAAACAAACATGAACGTAGGGGCGTATTTGCATCCCAATAAGAGAAATAGGGTTAAGTAAGCGGTGTAATATATCTATGACACATAGGATGATTTGTCCATTCTTTTTTTTCTTTTCTCATTAAAACAATAATCTTTGTTACAAAATTAAGCCACTGAAAGTGAATTTGCTCTTCTGTGAAGACATTTGTCTCTCTCAAACATAGTGCTAGCTAATGCTCTTTTATTTGAACAGCAATAGTAAGTACGTGATGTCTATTGCGACAATGTTTGTCTGTCTTAAACATAATACTAGCTAATCTCTTTTATTTAAACAGCAATAGTAAATCTGAGATGTCTATTTACAAAATGGTATACGCCTCCTTTATCAATGCCATCAGACATTTCACCTCAATTACAGCTCCATTGCCTCGTGCCTAATCTAACTTGCTGATCCAATACTTTGTCCTTATACTTATACCTTCTTTGTATTTCCACATAAAGGAATAAAATTCCTGATGTAGAGCTTTTCCCATCGCATGTCATTGACAAATGGTTGCTCAATTGGCTTTTTCATTTTCATTGTCTGTACATCATAATCAGTCAAGTGGCATGACGGGTGAAACCGTTGCTCACGTTTACAAGAACGATAAGCAAATTCTTAGCCAATAAGAGATTTAAATTACATGATCAGTGAATTGGTCCGGAAAAGAAGCATGAATAAAAAACATCTGGGGGGAAGAGATGTGTCATATCTCTGTCATTTCTTTGCCTCTGATTCCTCTTCAAGGAGATCCTCAGTAGCGTAGCGTTGCATCAACTCCATCTTCTTTCTGTGAAGAAGGGCTTCCTCAATCTAAGAGAAGATATCATATTATTACAAGGAAGCATCAAAGCAAAATTTATAACAAACAAATGAATGCTTGATAATACATAAAAGACTGGTAATTTCAAAAGTAAATTAAGAATTCAGGACAGCCCAATTAATTTCCGAATATGCCACTTTATGATAAAGAAAATCAAGAGCATAAGAAAAAAACAACCCTGCTACGAACAGTAGCAAACCTTTCAGCAATTCATTATTCGTAATGCAATTTTAGCAAGACTATAAGAAATAAGAAAAAGTACCTGTTTTTGTGAAGGAACTGGAACGTGGGCAGTGAAGTGTGTATTTTCGGTTTCCTCTGAACTACCAAGGACTCTGACATCACCTCGTCTTCTTCCACATCTTCTTTGAATTCTTCTGCATCGCCCTCTAAAGAAGAAAAATAATGAAAGAATAGGATAAATTACACTGAAAAATGCCTGAGCAGATTTGTTGTGTGGCAACATTAAAGATGAACTCACTTAGTTCCATGCTAGCATTACTAGTAAGTCCTCTTCAACAAAATTCTACAATATGTAACATGTTTTAAAACTGCACAGACAAAAATGACTGTGTTCCAACAGTTCAGTTAGGTTTAAGTACAAATTACATTAATCAATTTATAGATCACAAAATACTACATCTGTTTTTAAATGTTGAGCACAGAGTTTGTGACTGGACAGCTCTGTATGATCATTATATCTAGTAGATCTAGTAGTGCTATGTTGACATATGATTGAAACAAAAACCCAACCCACTGTGGCTAGAACACACAGTTTCACTCATATCATGAAGGTTGACATCTTAGTCAACCCACCCCATAATGCCCTGGTAACTAAAAGTTAATAGTAATTTGAGAAGGCTTCTCAATATAGTGTTCTGTGTAATGACTCATACTCTCAATTATGGTGCCTGGGGGGGGGGGGGGGGTGGGGGTGATGTCATAATAATAATAATATGGCCTATCACCAAAGCCTTAAAGCACTTTACAACATAATAATATCATAAATTGAAAAATAGGGATAAGATGAAACATAAGCATGATCATAAGCTAAAATCGAGAGTAATTTTTTTTTACTGTAATTTTAAGAGCCAATCGGAAAATAAAATATGTGACGAATATTATGACATATGGTATGAATGATAATTCATTGCATAGAAACTTTTTGAAGAGTTGAGTTTTTAAACATTTTTTAAATGTGGCATCATCTTCTGCCAGTCTCACTGATGATGGAAGCTTGTTCCAGACAGAGGGGTCAAGTTTGCACAAGACCCTTTCCCCAAAGCGTTTGGTTTGTGTTTTTAGCACTACAAGGAGATACATATATAGTAAAATAAGGCAAGCCTGATATGTTGGGCTTACAGGTTCAGAGGGCCTATGCACAAGCACTAAGTGACTGAAAGACAATAATCAATGGAAATCTTACAGTAGCTGCGCTAAACAAATCTTCTTCCTTTCCAGCAGCTTCCTCTTCCGTCATCCTGCCAAGTTTTACTTTGTTTTGTTTCTCTTTCCAATCCTCACCTTTGCCAGAATTGCTGGAAAAAAAGAAAAGAAAAGAAAAAATGATCCGCACGTCGAACAGGATTTGTGAATGAAAATCCTAATGTTTAAAACCAAGACAGGCTACACCTCTAATAAACACAATTTTTTTGGTTTAAAGCTGCCGCATCAGTCTCTTCAACCAGTCACTTTTAATACACATATTACAATTTCCAAGAAAACATTGCGCTTCTCTCCATAATACGCATAACTTGAAAAAAATATATTAAAAAATCATAAAATGCTACATAGTAAATTAATATAATGACATGAGAGACAAAATGGTATGAGCATTCTAATTCTACTGGAAATTGACTTTCCTTTTCTAATTAAAAAACCCCAGAAAAAGGATGTGTTATACTGTTTTCTTGCGAAATAATTCAGACAGACATCACACAGTCACAATGGAATAAAATATGAGTCACTTTTGTTATCAGTAATATCAGAGAAAGTAAGTGAAATTCCTTGAAGGCAATTATGACCCCTACCTAGAGCCGGAGCGTATCCTGGTTGAGTGGGGAAAATGTGTATTAAGTGTCTCTCCTAGGGATGAAAGTCAATCCCATTCAAATTCCCTGAAATTTTGACGGGCCTCATGAAAATTTCCTGAAAGTTGTTGCAAGCTGGCCTATATCCACCCTAACTCCCCAAAACAGAACACGTACATTTAATGAGTATTTCTATATGCAATATGATGGATTATAAAATGTAACAGAATAACGGATAAGAGCACCCAACTGTCACTGTCAGGTCCTGTAATGTCATGTATAATGTGCCAACTGCCACTCCATGTATGAAATAATACACTTATAGTATACAGAATACATACTCCACAAAACAATACTTGATATCATGATAACAATATGAACAGTGTCATATCCAGTCTTAGATGCCAGCCACACACCGCCCCTAGATCTATAGATTATAGATGGCTAGCTTTCTATCTCATTAAGACCTAAAAAAGCTGTAGAATCTAGCCCAAAACACAATAAATCCAGTGAAATTTGTTTTTAACAACAATACAGAGCAGTTAAGGGATTTAAATTCAGGAAAAATCGTCACTACACCAAAGAAATATAACTTTTAAATCCACTTGTTGACTGACACAACGTCTCTTTGCAACTGACAGTAACTGACTAGAACTAGATCTAGTAGGGATTCTGCATTCAAAATTAAATCCACGAAGGCCCTTATCCCATGCATCATAAAACATCTGGGTCAAAAGCCAAAGAAAAATGAAAGGAAGTGAATCAACGGCAAACCTCGGTATCGATAATCGCCCATTTCAGGTTGAAAGCCAAAGAAAAGTAAAAGGAAGTGAATCAACGGCAAACCTCGGTATCGATAATCGCCTGATTTCCAGGTTGAAAGCCAAAGAAAAGTAAAAGGAAGTGAATCAACGGCAATGTAGAAATTAATGTGAGCCAACAGATTAGCAACATACCTTTCTTTTCTTCTTCGAATTCGAGGGGGGCAATGATACCATCGTCTTCATCACGATAGCCGTAGTAATCTGCGTCAATGTCTTTCATCAGTTCTGCACGACTTTTCCTTGGTGCAGGAGGGGCTACAAAAGAATGGGAAAGAAAATATGATATACTTTCTTCTTCTTAAGCATGATCAAGAATTGGGAGACGTGTTAGGTAAACAATTACCACCAGTATAAAAAAACATCAGTGGGATTTGACAATACATGTAGGTAATAAAGTTTTCAAAATCCAACCCATTTCGTGAAAACGTTGTTTAAAAAACTACTGGAGGAAGAAACATAGTATAGACATTCAAATTGCTTGTACTTTCTCAAGTTTCTAAAAGATAAACATAGAAAAGCCAGTTTGGCTTGATTGTATGGCGGCTTGATTGGCTTATTAAAGCTGATCACCTTCACAGAAGAAGGAATGAAATCAACCACTTGCTTGAAAATCAATGCTTTGATTGTTTCATTGGATATTATCCTGTCCAATGGCAGATGAAATTTGAGTCAGAAGTAATATGAAAGACCGATGAGAAGGATTGGAAGGAAAGAAATACTAGCTGCCCATGGAAAAGCACAAAAGACCTTTGCACAAAGTTTATCATCTTAGTCCTGCTTTATTATATAGATAACAATCCTTAAAAGACTGGCACACTTGCACATAACAAGCATCATCGAAAGAACTATAACTTAAAGTCATTCTACCCGAGTTGGTGCACACTTAATTATTTCTATGACCTCACAAAAACTTCAGTTACATATTCACATGATTGATAAAATGAACATTTCAATTCTGTCTATATGTGGTTACACCTTACCTAATAAGTCAGTTTTGTATATCTGATAGATGACTATATTTTTGACTAGATGTGCATTTGACGTTCCTTCACGCATCATGATTGTATTGACACATAATCTATTTCATTTTATATTTGGTCCACAAGAGCATGTGCCTAGTCAAAACTATTGCATTCTGGGATTCAATTCAACACTGATATCGGGGAATCTGTTTGTTTCATTGAAATTTACCCCGTCTAAAATTGCGGCAATCTCAGGGTGAATTAAGAGGAAACAGCAAGATGAAAGATAGGCGAAAAAAGGAAAGGAAAGAAATATCTTAAAGCAGCAAGCGGATAGCTTTGTTTGTTTGTAGTTTACCCTGTCCACCATGTGTGGTGATTTTGGGGGGACTACAGAGGAAACAGTGAGATGAGATACACGGGAAAGGGTGAAAGAATGAAAATAAGACCTTCCAGTAGCATTTGCCAACAAACAGAAGCAGATGGTGAGTTAAAAGATGATAACAAAAAATCCAAAACAACTAAAGAAAGTAATGAACAAAACAAAAACAAAAATCGTATTTTGTCATTGTTGTCATCTCTGAGCTTCACACAATTTAGTACTCCATTCTTAAAGCCCTTTCCAGTCCACTTACGCTCTTGCTCAAATAATTCTCTAACGCCAGGCAAATCCTTCGCTGCTCCAAAATATCTGAAAAGGAAAATACCAATAATGCGTGAGGCATGAATAAAAGTTGTTGTGAGGCATGAATAAAAGTTGTGAGGCATGAATAAAAGTTGTGAGGCATGAATAAAAGTTGTGGAGGCATGAATAAAAGTTGTGAGGCATGAATACAAGTTGTGAGGCATGAATACAAGTTGTGAGTTGTGAGGCATGAATACAAGTTGTGAGGCATGAATACAAGTTGTGAGGCATGAATACAAGTTGTGAGGCATGAATAAAAGTAAGAAAGTGTTCCTTCAAGACCTTTAAGGCCTATAGACTACTCTTGAGGCTTTAAAAGTATTTTAGTTCTTCTCTCTAATCTTTACATATCGGATCCTCATAGCAATATGATTTTACTTCTCATATCAATATCCTTTTACCTCTCATAGCAATATGATTTTACCTCTCATATCAATATCCTTTTACCTCTCATATCAATATCCTTTTACCTCTCATACCAATATGATTTTATATATCAATATCCTTTTACCTCTCATAGCAATATGATTTTACCTCTCATACCAATATGATTTTACCTCTCATATCAATATGATTTTACCTCTCATATCAATATCCTTTTACCTCTCATAGCAATATGATTTTACCTCTCATATCAATATCCTTTACCCCTCATAGCAATATGATTTTACCTCTCATACCAATATGATTTTACCTCTCATATCAATATGATTTTACCTCTCATATCAATATGATTTTACCTCTCCTATTAATATGATTTCACTATAAATTTTGGGTAAAGTAAAAGTAAAGTTGTTTCAAAGCCATTACGGACCATAGTCCTGGTTGCTACAGTGTGGAATCACCTCCTGGACAGGACGCTAGCCTCACGCAGGTTTTTACTCCTGCTAGTGCTTGTATCCATTTGCACTTGGGTAAAGTGGTGGGGAATATGTGTGTTAAGTGTCTTTCCCAAGGAACACAACGTCAGACCTAGCTTGCTAGGATTCAAACTCAGGACCTCAAGTCCGGCAGCCTAGCCACTGCCACCGATACAACTAAAATTGTAGGTGACAAGAGTCAACAAGTTCCAGGTATGGATTAGAGCATGAACTTATTTCTTAGTTACAAGTGCTTTATAAAAAGTTTAATCAATATCACATGACATGTGCGCTTGATGTTCTAATAAGAGAAACTGAAATGTTTGAACCGAGTTTCCTTAAAGGTCTAGACTCGTTAGAACTGTATTGAATTGGGGCCGTGATTTCTAACTTGCAAACGTACCGATCTTTTTAAGCCTTAATAGAAAAACAATTATTTCAAGGAACATTGATTGAAAATTGGTTTCCGTCAAAGCAAAGATGTCTTTTCACATCAAGTTTCTTCAAGCCATAAAGAGCCATAGTGCTGGATCATATCCCAGTTTCTATAGTGTATAGCAGAATAGGAGAGAACACCCCACCTTCTGACCTGGACAGGACACTAGTTTGAAACAAATTTCACCCCCAGCTGAAACTGGTACCTATTTTGCATCTGTGTCGAGGAGAGAAATATGTTTTAATTACCTTTCGCAAAGGAACACAAACAATGGATTTAGCACTGCTAGAATTCAAACCTAAGATCTCATGATTCTAACTTCAATAGCCTAACTGAAATCACTAGTTTCAAACTGCCATCTTTCACAATGTTTAATTGTAGATATAAATATTTCACTGGTCTTTTATTCCTATGCATCTAAATATCTCCATCTTGACATTTTTTAAACAATACAAGAGTTTAGAAACGTTATTCTGGAGGAGCAATGGGAATGTCTCACTTGTAGCCTTTATTCCCTGGTACCTCCTTGCCATCAGCATCCAACATTTTAGGACCTGTTCTCTGAATGAACAAAGTGTAAAAATCACAAAAGTATTAAAAAATTACATTTTGTTTACATTCATCCTCATCTTAAAATTGAGCTCGTAGAGGAAAACAAAAATCGATTTAATCTTAATTTCATTATCAGAACATCGCGCCTTTTCGTTTTTGTTCACTCTCTATACTTTGAAATATGGAAATGGCCACCATCTTAGATTTTTACCTTCTTCCTTATCTATTTATCAAATCACTTAAATCAATATTTCAAATCTGGCCTGAGAAAATTGAGGTATTTTGGATACTTATTTCTTTTGAAGTTTTTTAAACGATACACATCATTAACAAAAAAAAAAACATTTTTTCTTAAAAAAGTGTACAAAATAATACAAACATCTCTCATGTCATTTTCTGAACGTTGCCAAGAGCAACTTGTGTACAACTCTATTTTTAGAAAAATCGAAAATTGTGTAATCAAAAGAAAATAGCACAAAACAAGACACTTAAGATTGGTTGACCTGTTTGCCACAGCCGCCTTTCTCTTTGGCATTGTTACTAATGTAAAGAGGATTGAAAATCTAAGTTTAGATGTGCATTGTTGTGAGACAGGTATATAGGAATGACCAGCTCTTTGTTCTACTGGACTATTCCTATAACTATAAGTTTGCTAGTGTTCACAAAGACGGGCACAACATTCTAATGTCATTTGTTGCTCGACAGAGTTGAAATAAATTACAGACAAAGAAATAAAAGCCTGCGACCTAAATGAGAGGTCGGCAAGCCCGCAGGACTTTCTAGTCACATGATTTCTAGGTTACCATATAGCACGGAGCTTGTGAAAGCATGTTCTCTCCTGGCATACACACCAAATTTTCCATTCCCTCTTACTATCATAGGACCTTCAACTTGCCAAGTGTGTCCACTATACAAGATTGGCTGTTTACTATCACAGGATAAGGGATTTTTGGTGCCACCGTTTCACTCAAATTTAGAGAATAATTTACCGCCACATGTTAACCACTTCTCTCTCCCCTCATTTCTGTGTCATAAACTTGTAGCTAACTCACCCACCAATCCCCCCACAGATACCACTATTATTGCTTACCCTATAATCAGGCCCCCAAGATCTTTGATACGATCCTCCCAGTGTCCCTTCTCTCGTAGAAGTTTATTGATGTCATCGTTCAAATCTCTCAACTTGAATTCACCTAGACCAGCTGTGGAGGATACAATTTTACAATTCATATAATATGCGATTAGGTGCATAGATCTGTAAAAACAAATACAGTGGTGCTTCATGTTTAACGACATCGGAAATAACGAGAGCTCGTTAATAACGAGACTTTTTTAAATCCCCGTTTTTTCCCTTATTATTTCTCTATTTCAAAAGAGCTGTTTTAACAACACCAAGTGATCTAGAGACCTGAAATAACGAGAACTCGAAAATGGTTATCTGAAATTAAAAATCATAATTTTCAACCAACACACACATTCATCCACACACATATCACAACAAGTATTCACGATCAAGCCATAGAGCGGGAGAAGGTAACAAACAACGAGTATCGTATCATATACTACAATGTACGTAGCCTGTACACGTGTGTAGGCCCGCTACCAGCCAGCACTAGCCAAAGCGTTGTGATTATCGATCGACTCGTACGCAGCGCAGCGGCATAGCAAACTGTACACATGTGTAGCCTACTTCATTGGCCTACACTACTACACTACACCACACACAGCCACTAGCCAAAGCGTTGTGATCGGTCGACACCTTTGTTCTTGCCACAAGTCATCGTCTTATTTATTTATTTTACTTCTTTTTAATTTTTACACCATGAATTCTCAAAAAGAAAGAGGCTAACCATTGAAACGAAAGTTTCCATAATAGAAGAAGTGGAGAAGAAAGAAATTACATGTACCAATGCAGAGATAGGTCGTCGATTTGACATTCCCTCTAGTACTTTGTACACAATTCTAAAGGACAAAGACAAGATCCTTTCTGCTTACTAAAGCGGAGAGTTTTCAAAGGAGCAGAAGAATATTAGACGGCCCGGGAATAATGAGAGCTCGGGAATAACGACACTTTTGCTTGGAACGGGGGCTCGTTATAACCGGGTTCCACTGTAGATGGTTATTAATTCAATACAACAACTCCAGACGGCTTGATCTCTTACTTAAGTTTAAACCTGGAAATTGAAAAGCAATGCACAACACCCATGCCATAGACTGAATCTATTCAATGATAAACTTGAATATAAGTAATCCCAAAGAAAATTTCAGGTCAAATATTATTTTGATCTCACTTTTAAACAGTAAATTTCAAATTTGGAAGACGCTCAATGATAAAAGGTAATAACCGGGTTCCATTGATCCAATATAAGGTTCGCAACACCCATGCCATAGACTGAATCTATGATGAAGTAAAATCAATTTTGTTTTTTTCAGGTCAAATTGGGAAAGAAAACAGTATAATTTCAAATTTGGAAGACTGACCGAATGGTTAAAAGGTAATACATTGTGATCCAGAGGTACAGGGTTCGAACCCCAACATTTTGTTTTTTTCTTTGGGAAAGACTCCTAATTGCTCACTTCCACAACATGGGTGACTGCATTGAGTGTAGAAAGAATATATTTCTTTCTCTTAAGGAATTGAAATGCCAGGCGTGACACCTTTCGGTACCTGTGCGGACAGTACTAATATGGTTTTCTTTTTTTCCAAATTGCAATCAATTCTTTTAAATTTTCCAATGTTCCTCTCAGTTCACATTGATTGTATAAAACATGAAGGTTCTAATCTAAATGCAAAACACAAAACCAATTACAAACCATTCTGAATTTGAGCAACTTTACGGGAAATTTCTCCAATGATTTGTCTTAAGCCATTTCTCTGCTTCGTGAAGGTCTTCACAATCTGATGCTAAGTATGGTCTCCGATCCTGGTGAACATATTAAAACAAAATTTGCATCTGAAAATTCAAATTTAAAATTCCTTTCTGCTTTAGAAAGAAACAATTTCCAGGTACTATTTACATATATGATATATATATTATCTGTGCTCAGTTTCAAACCACGGATCTCCAACTTGTGAAATGAAAGCATTACATCTTAGAATCACTATCTTCACCCCACTCATTTGCATCCACAGACTGTTATACAAAATGTCTCACTACTATTGTTCCCATTAAATTTGATTTTACCCATATCCCATCCACAAATAAGGTGATCTCAGGGCTTTAAGTAGGATTTTTAAATTTTGACCGGACTGCCTTGTGAACAGAGATTAACAACCAAATTTATGCTTTTGCTTATAAAAGTAATAGGTGAAACTGCAGGGTTGTGACTTTGTAATCACGATGACGCTGGTTTAAATCCCATGAAAGGTACTTCATTCTGCTTTCCTCTCTTGACTCAGGTATGAATGAATATCGAGCTATCGGTGGAGAAAAATCTTATCAGAATGTTAGTATGAAGCACCTCAGAGGTTGCTGTACTGCATGCTTCCTAGGGAGTTGAGAAGGATCTGAATGAAATGGCCTGTTGGGGGATAAATGATGTACAGTTGGTGCCTGCTTTACCTAGAGCATATGAATATATACTGAGTGGTATTTTTTTCTTTGATACTAAGTTGAGATCCTACTCTTTCTGTCATATATGTATAAAAATGATATTGTCTGTTTACCATCTCATAAGATATTATATGCATTACTTATTCTTACCTTTTCTTTGATAACACCAACTTGAGATGCTCTCCATCTCGCCAGTGTTGTCCTATAATGTTTTGATAATAACAGAAAAAAAACCACACACACAATTTTGAAATTTGCTTTGATTAATACTTTGCTCATATTATAATAACAACTCCTTTCTTATTCCTGTTTCAATCAAATCTGTGCAATATAATTAATGAGTATGTAAACACTGCATGTTTTCTATAACAAAGAGAAGTCAGAGACCATGTTATAACCCTCAAAAGAAAAATCAAAACCACAAAAACATTAACCATAAAATGTCTTAAAACAATCTGGTCTATCCTAGCAGATGCAAAACTGCATTTTACTCGAATATTTTGTAAAAATATTTGTAACATTTAAATGAGAAAAAAATAAAAGAGGCAAAGTTTAATTCTGTGTATATACAATATATGTTCTATACTATAATTTACTTTTAAATTAAGTGAGAGAAGAAATGAATTTACTTACATAGCCTTTTCACTGTTTCGAGCCTGTAGAGAGAAAAAAATAAATTATGAAATGATTTCGTAAAACATCTCATAAAACTAAAAAATAAATTAGGCTTAAAGGCTGGTTGGCAATCATAAATAAAATCAAACATTTTCCCCATTTATATACATTTGTAATTTGTAAGGAAATATGAGTATTATTTGCTCAATACAGTTATTAACAGGTTGCACAATGCAGCTTACACAAGGAATAATCTGTTAAAGTAACTAGAGCCCATTTACTACCTATGTGTTGGAATCTTTATGAACAGATAAGTTGTCAATATTTTACATGGTAGAGTATAACATATTTTATTTAAGTATCTTTAGCAATGTGATACTGTAACGATATAAGACTTTAAAAATTAAACATAATCCTGGTTTAGCAACAACAGGCAATATTGAGAACGAAGTATTTTCAGTGATCTATCATGACCCCCTTATGATTGCCTCAAAGCGCACCCCTCAAAGCGCTGTATTAATGTGAAACGTGTGTCTTGGGCCACTTTGCATCATATGCAACCGTTACAATTCCTTTTTTGAGGGAAATACGCACACAAAAAAAGTTATCAATTTTATTATTGGTCACTTCAATTGGCGGAGAAGGTTAATATGATGCTAATTGTTCATATCAAGAAGAGAAATGAATGGGGTACCATAACTGGCCACACTGACATTAACGCGAAGGTCAATATGCAAATTTGTCATCTCAAAACGATAGTGACTCTTTTCCCCCTTTTTGGTTAAAGTTTATTGGTCAAAAACATTTGATACTGGACACTTCCATTGTTACCCTAACTGTCTGTGTGCTACACATAGTGAGAAGAAAGGGGGGTTTGGGGGCATGCCCCCTCCCCTATATTGTATATAATACATAAAAAAATCCTGCTCCTGTGTTCCCAAGTTGTCTACTTATTATTACTCCTGGTTTAGCACTGTCGAGTATGTTTTACCACTGTTGTGACTATGTTCAGCGGTGTTATTCCCAAAGGAAGACGAATTAGCAACACAAATGAGGGGCCCCACGATTGGTGTCAAGTATAAGCTGGGTTTGTTATCATATTCAAAATGCAATTTTGGCACCGCTAAGCCTGATAATTGGGATTGTCCCCAAAATAAAGATGCCTTGTGAATTCCAAATCGACCAAATATACCAACAAGAGAGCTGATTAAATTTCTAAAATTAATAGAAGTCAAAATTAAAGAAGGGTTTCCATAGGCAAACACATTCAAGGGACATAACTGAGAGAGCAAAGTTGGGAAAAAAGACGAGTTGCTTGTAGTTGCTGCAGTATTTTTGTGACTAGTCTTGGTCATTACCACAATAAGATTCCGTGTGAGACAAAGCCAACAAACATTTCATTTCAACACGAGCAGTTGTTCAAATAGAATGTCACTGATAATGGTCAATGTGACTTAGCAGTACCAATGCTTCGATAAGTTCAAACTTTCATTTAATTTTATAGAAACTGTAGTTACCGCCTAAATTGCTAAATGCCTCTAGGGCTTAGAAAGCGCAGAGAAAACGGGTATTTTTAGGGGTTATCACTATAGGAATCATTAAGCATGGTTCAGAAATTAAGACAATGGATAAATAACAATTCATAACTGGACCGTTTGTTTAAAAAAAAAGTCCGTAATTTTACGTAAAATTTGAATTTTGAGAAATAGGGACACATGGAAGCCATAGCAAGTTCTTTAACACTTGAGTGGTGAGTAGGGTTTCATAGTAAGGGATTGTGGATAGATTTCTTCCGTTTATATGCCTAGATTTTGTAAAATGCTGTTATTAGTTAATCAGGCGTCATTTTGGCCACTTCTTACTTTTAGGCTATACTTAACCAAACAGTCAAGTCAGTGAGTACAGAATGAGAATTCGAGTACAGCACACTATTACGCAGTTTGTTGAATATTGAAACTTACCATACTGCAACTCAAAAAGACAACACTTTGAGCAAAACTTTCAGTTTGATAATGGAATCAAACTAGTTCTAGATTCCAGATATCTGGGTGTTTTTTCACTCCTTATTAGACACACGGGGTTTCAAGACGCTGAAGGCAAGCACTGTCGTATTACTTTCGTTATTGGCTTGATCCATTTCCGGGAACATAGAAAAAGAAGTGGCTAGGACCATTATTTCATTGTAAAGGTATTAATTAAGTATTAACATTTACTTTACAATATCTTTTGTTTACATAACTTTTGACATAATTACAAAGCATAGAATAGGGATGACGAAAAGGAAAATTAAAAATATCGAAATAGTCGCATAGAAACAAACTATATTCAAAATATATGGTAGAGAACCTAATCTAGATCTAGATTCTAAATAAGATAAGAACGCCTTTGTCACAGAAATTTCCATTTGATTTTGAGACCTAAATCTATATTCAACTATAAAATCCAGAAAGTAACTATTATTCAGATCATTTAAAGACGTAGATTAATCAATTGCCTAATAATTCTCATTTGCTAAGTCCAGATAAATGTGGATTTAGCTGAAATCGATGTCTCTGCGGCTGTGTATACCCAGTCATATACATTAGACATTTACTTGAAATTCTCCGGCTACTGCGTCTAGGGGCGGGAACTGCGAAAGTGGGCCTACCCTGACTTGAGACTTTGTGGACTTCTATATATAGATTCTATTAGTAATTACTAATTACTTCTATTACCTGAGCTGGGTTATAGTAGGCCAGATCCTTCTAGGCTGTGAAAGAAATATTTGAAACCACTTGAAGCTAGGCTAGGGAGTGCCCTAAGTTTTGTGTATGTATAATAGTTTATCTAGATTGCTGATCTAGATTAGGTCTAGATCTAGAGATTCTAGATCTAATTAATTAAAATAAATCTCCCAAGATCTAATTTGATTTTGTTTGATTTGATTTACGCACATCCACAACAAAGGGTTTTGATAGGATTTTTTAAAGTTTGCCCGGACTGCCTTGTAAACAGCCAAGGGATCTTTAACATGCACTGAGTGTTGTCATCTGCACATGGGACTTCCTTTTTTATCGTCCGTCTCCGATGGGGCTAGGTGTCGATCCACCTACCTTGACCAGGGAGGATGGCTAAAAAGAATCGAGAAAATTTTTCAATCGTCGTCAGGGCTCGAACCGACTACATTTTGGTTGAGAGGCCGACATCTTGCCTCTTGACTACCGAGTCCCCTAGATTCTAAGTCTAATATTTACTTCTACTTCCTGCAATTTAAATTTAAGACTAGTATAAAAGTAATATCGGTAACTTTACACTTTAGCAGCATAAAATAATGTGTGTTAACTTATTACTCGGTATCGACTTAAATTTATACCATCTGAGATGAGACGTAACAGATCTATATCTATCCACAATCATTACCCGTGGCCTGAACCTCGCTTGACCCAACCCCACCCCATCCTCCCCATGGATGGGTGGGCGATAAGGAATTGTGGATATATTTCTTCTATTTCACCTCTAAATGTAAGTCGATACTATTGAGTACACATTTGACTCACATTATTTGCACCACCAAAATAAAGTGTAAGATTACCCAAATATCTACAAGAGATCTAGATCTACACATGGAAGCCATAGCTAGTTCTTTAACACTTCGGTGAGAACGCAAACGGGTTGGACATTGTTCACCACGAAGACCCAAAGGCTCAAGCAGATATGTACAGTCAATGCAAGGCGGGGAATAGGCTGTGGGGGGGGGGGGGCCTTCAGGGATTGCAATAAACTTTACAAAAGGTAAAGCCGTTAAAACAGCATCTATGCAGTATTGTAGAAATTAGATAACCCTTCTATGGTCATATATTTTTTCTTGATGTCACAAGTTGCATGACATTACTTGGCGTTTTTAATTTAATTGACCGGCAAGCATCACGATCAAAACCGATTTATTGTTCTCCCGTCTTTTAAGATTAGAGACAAGAGTACCGAACAGGATTAAAAAGAAGCCTGTAATGTAAACTTGTTCTGGGAAGATTTCTGTATTCGGGCACACCGTTTAATTTTCGCTAGTGGTCGGCAACCGACGTGTTGATTCTAGATTTAGTTAGTGAAATTCAGTATTTTAAAAAGTGAATATATATACTATATATTTTGAGGTAGAAGGAGTTTCATAGAGGTTGCTTTGAATAACAAGTCTTTCATGCATAATGACTGAATATAATGCGACTTTTTGGGGTCACGGTGACACAGGGAGAGACTGAGACAGTGGATTGTGTGACACTGAGACATGTCTAGTCTTGTTGACATTGACAGCAGATAGTTTGACATGGGACCAAGACCAACCATACTGTTAGCATTGGCTTTTCGAGGAAGGACTACCATAGTCGGGCACATACTATCATCACCACCCCTGCCTCACCTCCCCACAGCCTATTCCCCAACTTTAACTTTTATATTAATGACTTAATGTATCAAATTTCTATCCTTTATCATACCATGTATGTTCTTCAGATAATAAGAATCCTTTTAACATGTTAATTGTTGGTTGAAGAATGAAATTTGTAAGATCAAGACTTAAAATATGATATTTCTATAGGTTCTATTCAGCTCCTATTTAATCTTATATTTTGTAATATTTCATTTATTCAGAATGCAAACATTTCTTTGACAGGCTAGTAACAATGCAACATTTTATTTTGAAAAAGTACCAATGTTTGTGATGATATTATAAACTTCTCTTTCAACTTTCCTCATTCATGCAGAAAGTTACTATGGATTCCTTTCCTGATGATGATATGTGCGATCTAGAAACTCTGGAAGCATTACTGAACGATGATGAGGATGAAAGTAGTTCAAAGCATATCTCTCTTAGCAAAGAAGGAGCAGAGGAAAAGAAGGATAACAATGAAATGACAGGTAAGTTTATAGTTCTATATATACGTCTTGTATGTGTGTATGTTCGCCTAGCTAAATGTGTTCAAGTGCTCTGCAAGATTTCTATAATTTTATAGTGTGATTGTCAAATTTATTCTATTTGAGATTCTATATTGTATCTATTTAGGAGTGTTTTATTCTATTATTTACAAGAACATTGGATTTTTATCAGTGCAATGTTGTGGATGAAGGACAATAGATTAGCTAAATCAGTATACAGTGCTAAAGCCCAAGGTAAAAGACCAAAAGGCAAACCTCGGAGAAAGTGGGAAGAAGATTTATAAAAGAGGCATTGAAGCATAGGAATTTAACTTTTTTGGAAGGAAACAGAAAATGCCAGGACAGGGCACCCTGGAAAAAGATCATCTCGGGCATCTGAACCCATACACTGAAAGGTAGAATGGAAACTGAGAAAGAAAGAAAGAAAGATTTTATTTTTACCTAAAAAATCTATGCCATTCTGATTATTTTTCATCGTTCGTCTCTTTGAACCAATTTTTATTACTTCTGTTTTCTCATCATTAAGTTTAAGTTATCACTCATTTCTTGTAGTACGATCATGCTTAGAGCAAATATTGTCATTTTTAAAAAGTTGAATAATTGGTAGGATATTGTCATTTCAGATTTAATCTATTTTTATTAATTATAATCATCTAGGACTTTCTAGAGAACAGGAAGAATTCATGAATGCCGAATCAGACGACAGTGATGAGGAGATGACTGGTGCTCTGGATAGAAGCAAAACAAGTAGGTTCTGCATTTCATACAGGTTTTGGGTTTCAAGCCTCTTCACTTTACTTTTTATCTTTGAAGTTTTCTCATTAACTGTGTTGGAAGAAATATATGACTAATGACACTTTACTGTGTTGACCATGTATCTCAAAGTATCCTTTATAGTAAGATGATTTTGGAATCGTATGTTGTGTAACCTTTTATTTCACCTGTGTGATAAAGTAAAATGATTCTAAACATGTACCCTTGATATACAAGGGGTCCTGAGATTGAGAAGGCCATTTTTGCACCAAATCAGACAAATATAGTTTATTGTAGTATTGGACGCAGCCACTTATTACCTTCACATTGATACCATAAAAGAAGCTCAGAATCGATTCTTTGAATTTTTACCAATTTTTTTAATTTCTATGCTATACTGACGAGGATATGCAGGTTCTGAAACTATTTTTTTAACTTTTGATTTTTTGGGGTTAAATTATGCATATATAGATGTAATCATTGTATTGAAACATGAAGTTATATGGTATTGTTTACTAGGTTGTCATGGAAACGACAGCCATCTTGAATTGTTATATTTTTTTGTTCACACATTATTCTACATAGCTATTTAGAAAAATTTAATGACCAAATCGCTCTTAACTTCACATACAAGTTGTTCAAGGTAATGACTATAACTTAAAAATAATAAAATTGGACTTCCAGTTTTATTTATGTTTGTATGATTTTTTTAGTTTATCATATAAAACATACAAAATAATTATGAAAAAAGTATTTTTGCAAAAAGTATACATTTTTCGGAAAATATTTTTTTGAAAGTTTGTTTGTACAGTAATCACAATTTTGTTCCTCTACTTTTGCCATGCTGAACTCGTGAAGCTTAATGTTGTGTATCACTTCAAACTAAAAAGATTGCTCTCAGGATATTCTCTGTAGAGTACACTATTTTTTGCAAGCTGTGTTGACATTTTCCCATGTTTTTGCTTCTTTTATCATGAATCTTTGTTGAAAACATTTTTTGATGGGTTTGGTTTGGCTTAGAATAATTAAGTCTTTAGACTTTAGATTGACCCCTCTCAGAATGTATTGTTAGTTGCATTTATTTTTCTATCACCAATGCCGTTATGTTTTGAGTTAAATCAGACTAAGCAAAATTATAACATCAACATTTGCAGTTATATGCTTGTATACGGTTTTGTATACAGATATCTTACATTCTTAAAGAAAATATATAAAAAAAAGTGGAAGGGGTAAATTTCAATTAAGAAACAAACAAACTAGCTACTAAACAAAGCTCTTCCATTTCAGATTCCTGCAATTCGCCAATTCCAAAAAGTTCAGTCAAAAGTTCAATACATCTCCCCGTGAAAGATCCTCTCCTACAGCTGTCAAAAATGGGAAAGCAAAATCTGAGGATCAAATGCAGGCACCAACTGTAGATTCTTCGAATTCATCAGAAAGTCACCAAGCTGACCCTCATCAACCTCGGCATTGATGAAAGAAATGGAAAAAATGAAGAAGAAGATGGAAGAACTGCAAAGGCTGCTACATAGCCAAGATTATAAGGAGGAAGTAGACGAGGGAAATGGGAAAAAGAAAGTTGCTTCTCAAAAGATAACGCCAGCATCAAAAAATGTCGTGGTCTCTGTCTCAGCGTCTAAAATGCGATTGATGGCTGAGGACGATGAAGGAAGTCTTTTCTTCAACAACGATGCCAAGTCTTCAAAATCAAGTCCTGCATTAAAACGCAGCCCACCGTCCTTGTCAAAGAAAAGAAAACAAATGGCGCTGGGACGTCATCATCGTCTACTAAGTCGACCTTCAATGACAGCGACAGTGATTGGGAGGATATGGATGGTGGGGGCAAAAGTAGCTTAAGTGAGGAAGGCAAAAATATTCAAAGACTTATAAAGTTAGGCGAACAGAGGAAAGAAACTGACAGATCCAGGTTTGATTCACACTTGTCATCGAGTCAATCATTGCACAAAGGCTTAAATATAAAAGTAAACAAGGACAACTTGTGTGAGAAAAGAAAATGTAGCTGATGATAAGGACTCTTTTCAGTGCTCTTCATCATCAACCGATCAAAGCAAATCTGGCACACAGAAAGTAGAAGATCTTGAGAAAATTGTGGTAGAAGATTTCTCTCGAATTCGGATAGTCAACCCTCTCATATCATCGTCTGTGATGAAAATGCGAATGGATGGGAGAAAATTAGTCACACTGTCTAGAATCCACGCTAAATTAAACACACCGGAACTGCAGTCTGACTGGGTCACCATTGGAGCTGTGGTATCAAAGACGAATGCAAAGGCGTCAAGCTCAGGTAAACCGTACTCCATATGGAAACTCAGTGACCTTCATGACCTTGAGAATTGCGTGTCTTTTTTCCTATTCGGGCAGGTCCACAAAAACCACTGGAAGCTTGATGTCGGCACAGTGGTTGGTCTTTTGAATCCGAGCATGATGGAAGCAATGGAGAAAGGCAAGAGTGAACCAGCATTCACCCTAAAAAACCCGAATCAGTTGATGGTCATGGGGCGCTCAAGGACCTTGGCTGGTGCATCGGAGTCACGAAAAAAAGGGAATAAGTGTTCGCATTTTATCAACAAGAGGCAAGGGGATTACTGTTCATACCATGTTCAAGCTGCTTACAAGAAAACGTCTGCTCAAAGACTTGAGCTTCATGGAAGTGTAACTGGGATCAAGCCAAAGTCCTTTGAGCAGAAAATTTTTGCTAAAAATTGTGCTTATATGTATGGTGGTAACACGTTTGTACCCAACAGCGCATCTGCAAAGCCGAAAAATTCAGTAACTATATCTAAACTCCAAGAAAAGGTCAAATCTAGTCATAAAGTCAGTACCTTTAGCATTCAAGACATAAAGCCTTCGCCAAAAACAGCAGCCAAAGACAGAAAAAATAACAGAGGACAAAAATGACGTTTTTATGGACATGATTTCTGTGCCGACTCCCGGGGCCATGAATCTTGTGGCCCACAAAAGAAAATTGACAAGGGCGTCCGTTAAGGGCAGCCCGGGCAGTTCTAAGGCAAGGCGGTATGTGGAGAGTGTTTCGGCAGGCGATCTTCTCAAGCAGCATCGTCAGGCACTGAGAACGAGACAGCCGCCAAAGCCTAAGGCTTCAGACCTTCTTTTGGCAGGCAGTGGAAAAGGATCTCCAGCTCCGACTGCTAGTGCTCATCGTGATCCTCTAAAGCAAATGCCAGTTTTGGGCAAAGGGCTGAGCTTGGGCCAAGACGTCAGCCTGTCCATCTCTGGAGGAAACAACTCTCTGTCTGTGGCTGATAGATCCAAGGTGAGTTAAAGAGAAAAGGTCTTAATGTTACGTTGTTACTTTTGTGGTTAAGTCACTAATTAATGTCTCTGCATGCGGTTGGCGGGTGCTGCTGATTGGTCCTTTTTCTTTCCTGTCCTTCTTTCACTTATCTTTCATCTTGCTGTTATATGGCATGAAACAAAACACTAGCATATCTAAAGGTGACAGATACCACGACACTGAAGAAAATAAATCCCACCGAAATTAAACACACTTAAAATAAAACATTTGTGACATTGTCTTACTTTAAATGCTTATATAATATTTTTTTATATATATATATATAATATATATATATACAGTGGAACACGTTTAAACCGAAACGGTTAAACTAAAAAGATCGATAAACCAAAAGGATTTGGATCTTTTCTTCTCTTTGTCTTTGTTAAATAAATAGCGATAAACCGAAATGGCCCTACCGCTAAACCGAAATAAAAATTCACTGAGTTGCGGTCCAAAAAGTCAACCTTCATCTTTGCCGTGCTAGTTTAAGACATCCAAGAAGGCTACAATTACTAGGCTATACACTATATATGTGTACAATCACACGCAAGAGAGACGGGGGGGAGGAGAGATGGGTGGCGTGATGCTACGGTCAATGGCTGCTGCACAGTGCGCGAGAGTGCGAGAGGCAAATTATCCATGTGGCACCGATCAGTGATCGTAATAGGCTGGTTCACTGCGTTGTCACTGATTACGGCCACACGCGACGGCATTCCATCACGAATGTGTAAGCGGTGTGTATGCGAGTGTACACCGTGCGTGTTGACGATTGTAATTTCTTCCTTTCCACAACCGAATTTTCAGCCATGCGGATGTTTCTTGCTTTGCTCTTCGGTACCACTACAACCTGTGACTATAAATTCCATCCATAATTACAAAAATCATGTCGAAAAGAAAGCACAATGCGTATACCCTGCAGTTTAAGCATCAGTTGATTAAAGAGGTTGACGGGGGAACAGAGTAAAAGTGAGATATGCCGGAAACTTGGAATTCCGAATTCTGTTTGTTTTTCTGAAAAAACAAAAAAAAACCAACTAAACATCAATGAAGACAAACAAGTGCATCATAGGGTCCACGGCAGGCCACGCGGTGGGCATGACGTCAAGGGAGACAACTCTAGAAATGTTTTCATACATTATTACTTCCCTTTACCGAACGTCATTTCCGAGGGACTAGCGTTAAATCGAAAAGACCTCTAAACCGAAATACGTGTTCCACTGTATATATCATTGCCCTTCATCTGTATTTGTTGTTTTTTTGTTTTTAATGAGATGTTGTAATGTTTGTAATGAAGTTCAGTATGTTGAAATCAATATATATATATATAGTGTATTTTGAATTCGATACTTAAATTTGCTTGGAGTGGAATTGACATTTATATGGTGGTTGTTTGTTTTGTTAATGTTGGGTTGGTTTTTTTAATGTACCTTAATTGGTATGACTCAACACAACATACTCAATGTTTCTGTGAGAGCCTTAACATTTTTTATTGACTCTCCTTAAGCGTAGCAAAATTTTACTCTAACTTATGTTTAAATGTACTCTACACTCATAACTGGGAACTGGATATGTTGGTCATGATTATGTAATGTGTAATGTACAAACTCTTTGGGGCCCGAAAATGGATCGGGTGAATATCACGTATGTGTAAAAAGAAGGATCTTGGCTGGGACTCGTCATGAATTCGGGAATTCTGTATTTTCATCTGAAACTTGTTCGGGGAGTACAGGCTGCACTGTACATTGATATCCATGGAGGTAAGTCTGTTTGCTCAGTCAAAAGTTATCTTATATGTCATCAACATTTCTCACTTTTGTTTATTCTTTTCATTTCCAAGCTAAAAGCAATCCAGGCCCTTCAAAGTAAAGGTGGTGTCGTCAAAGAAGACCCTAATGCAGTGAGGAAAGCCAAAGGAGAGAAAGATGTTCAAGCCATCGGGAAAAGAGCCCACAAAGAGCTGAAATCCTCAGGTCAGAAGCAAACCTTTAGTTGGTTTTAGAAACGTTATTTTAGATGGTTTTAGAAACACTATTTTGGTTGGTTTTAGAAACGTTATTTTGGTTAGTTTTAGAAACATTATTTCAGGTGGTTTTAGAAACACTATTTTGGTTGGTTTTAAAAACATTATTTTGATTGGTTTTAGAAACATTATTTTAGGTTGTTTTAGAAACTATTTTGGTTGGTTTTAGAAACACTATTTTAGTTAGTTTTAGAAACACTATTTTGGGTGGTTTTAGAAACACTATTTTGGTTGGTTTTAGAAACATTATTTTAGGTAGTTTTAGAAACACTATTTTGGTTGGTTTTAGAAACACTATTTTGGTTGGTTTTAGAAACACTATTTTAGTTAGTTTTAGAAACACTATTTTGGGTGGTTTTAGAAACACTATTTTGGTTGGTTTTAGAAACGCTATTTTGGTTGGTTTTAGAAACACTATTTTGGTTGGTTTTAGAAACACTATTTTGGTTGGTTATAGAAACACTATTTTGGTTGGTTTTAGAAACGCTATTTTGGTTGGTTTTAGAAACACTATTTTGGATGGTTTTCTGGCCGAGTCTAGGCAGCCTCCCTTTGCCCCAGTTGTGTGTGTGGAAATTAAGTTCTGTATAATTTGGAACAGTGGGGCTTTCCCACCAACATTTTTTCTGCAACAATGTCGATGGTTGTGTAATTGATACTCGTGTTGAGTGATTTCATTCAAAGGTACTTTGTAATCAGCTTTTAAAGGATTTCTATTTGAACATAAACACACATATATACATCACACACACATATCATTGGTCTTAAGCAGGATTCATCTGTCACATAAAACAAATTTTAGAGGGTAGAGAAAGAATGAGGCACTGTTCCTAGTTGTTATTTAGGATAATGGAACAGGATCAATCTCACCCAATGTTTTTTAAATGATTTTATTAGCTCATAGCATTTCTAAGATGGTTCCAGTTCTTGAGAAATTCAACAGCTATATATACTTCTCTGTTGATCTTCACACATCACTTCTCAAAGCACAAACCACATACTGTGACGTAGCTGTTGGAATTTCAAGACATACGTATTTAGTCATTTGTATAAAGCTTTTCAGTACCAACAAACTGATAAATGTTGCACACTATGGAAAGTTAGATTGAAATTATGTAAAAGCGATTCAAAATCAAAGAATGAAACAAAGTCCAATTTAGTTTCATTTTAGAATAGGTAATGGGAAACTTAAAATTAAAAGGCAACAGGAAAGAGAGGTCAAGGTGTTATGATTTTATTTTTTAATTGTGTCCCTTCTATGGTTTTCCCAATGTAGATTGAGTTTCTTGAAAGTATTGTTATTACTATACAATAGTTGCTGTGTAATAGCGTGCTGACTAAGTTGAATATATTTTGATAGAAATAAAGAAATACATATATGTATGTATTTATATATATTTATATCATTCTCCTATTGTCTGTTTTCTTCCATAGAAAGTGAAGAGGGTTCCGACAGCTTACCATCAACGTCATCAGCATCCCGAAGGGTTCAAAAGCAAAACGATCAAAGTTTCTGGGGAATGTGGATCTTAACTCAGCAGAGGTCAAGGCCATTTTAAAAGCTAAATCAAAGCATGTTGGAGCTCTGGCCGAGGTGAGCGTGATTGAATTGTTGACTTTTTCTTGAGGAAGTAAAAAAAAATTGTTATGTTTGTGTCAGTTGTGTATTTTCTGTGTCATTCATTCATTAAAAAAATCAATTAAAGAATAGGAACATCAAGGAAGAAATATTTCAGAAATGTGTAGGAACTACGTTAGGATCTATTTTGAATTGTCACGAGTATTGTAACTTATATATGAATTTCAGGAAATATCCCATTTGGGGCATGTATTTTCTTTTATCTGCCAAATTCAGAATGTTCATTAAATTCAGTCATTTTATTTTTTCTTGCAGAAAGAAGCAGAGAGAGAGGAAGCATATTTTGATAACTTAGAGAAAAAAAGAAGTGCTGGAAGAGAAAATGAAGTCAGTTACTTCAATTGAAATTCGTGTATTTACATGCAAACAGGTGAGGAATTATGAATTTTACTATCCATTTAACTGGAGCCAAGTCTTCTCTTGGAGAAAAAAGAATTCTTTTCGATCCCCTTAAAACTTTGTTTCAGAACTGAAAGGTAAAAGGCAGATTCTCAAACAATTTGTTTTTAATTCCTGCTGTTATTCCTTTTTTTCTTCTTCATAGTTTGTGTCTTCAATAACTAAAGATTTGGATGTAGTTTACAATCCGTATCCCAGCACGATTGCATGGTGACTGATATTACATCATTATTTTCTTTATTTTCTCATAAGACTACTTCTTACACAATTTTTCTCAAAGCTCAGGGAAGTTGACAATCGCTGCTTCTTTTGCACCATTCATTAATTGTAAATGTTACATTATTACATCCCATTAGTAGTGTCAAAGAGACAAAAAACCGGGCTGAAGATATTTCAATCTAGCTGATTCATTTGACATGGAGCATTGATTTCTCTTGTACGAAAAGGAAATGGTTGTTTAATTTGGGTCAAACAATAGTCTCTTAAAACAATATTTTGGGTTGATTTTATTTTTCTGTTAATCAACTCTTTCCACCCGGAGTGACGACTCAGTCGTCGATGAGATTTCCCAATTCTTCGGGAAGTAGGAGCCTATCATCGATTCATTTTCCTACCTCCATGCGCATTTGCTGGTAGAAAGATGATGGACAGATGGTAAGTAAATGGTAGACAAATACGAGACAAAAAGTGTAGGAACTATGTTAACTTATTATAGACAGATGGTAGACAAATACTAGAAAAAATAGTGGACAGGTGTTAGGTAGGTAAAATAGTGGATAACTGTTTGAGAATACACCTATTGTTCACCAAACTATTATTAGCATGTCTCCTGGTGTTGTCCGGTGTCTAATTTCTGTTTTGCTTTATTCTAATGTTTTATTTCAGTGTCATTACACTGCCCAGTCAGCCTTGGAGCAGTGTAAGAAAGAGCAACATTCCATTGTCAAAAGCAAGGCCAAGAAGCGTTTCTTTGCATGCAAGAAATGCAAACACAGAACTATAACCATCAACGGCATGTTTCCCTCCAGCCCTTGTCAGTAAGTACAAGGCTGTTGATTGTCTTTTTGTTTGTTTTGTTTTAAATTTGTGCAAGGAGAAATAAGGGGAGGTTATTTGTCCTTTGAGGTGGTGCCAGTATCTCACTTGGTAGAGCGTTTGACTACCTACCACTCAGGAGACCCAAGTTTGATCCCCACTCTGGGCAGATTTTTCATGGCCCTCCTGTCAACCCAACAGCAGATGGGTAGCTATGTCTTTTCTAGAGCTGTAGCTTGTAACATTTTGATGCAAAACTCAAGCCTCAAGATTGTCATACAACATACAACAGTCTTGCTGGTATCACAGACATAACCACAATGTGACACTCACACACAGTCAGAGCGAAGTCGCCTATCTTGCTTTGAAAAAGCCTGTACGGCTTTACTTCCGGGGGACGGAATTGAGTGTTTTAGGGTGTTGCATCCATGCGAACTGAATTGAGGCTTGTAAGCGATTTGCTTCTGACAACACTCACGTTACCTGCTCACTGTGACGTCACTGCTCACAGGATACAGATCAGTTTGCAATATGCAAACCCCGGAGATTTGGTGAAAGCAAGGTCGGTGTGGAAAGCAATGGCAAATTTCCACATTAAGATGACGTATGCCTGGAAAAGTTTTAAGTCTTCTTCATATTACCGTATGATCAGCAATGCGAGTTTTATGTTTTTATTTATTTGTATTAGAGGAAATAGGTGAAGGGAATATGTCTTATTCTTAAAAAATTTGACATCTCACCAACGTCATTTAGACAATACTTAACATTAAAATTTAAGCATTTTGTCGAGTTGATTTGATGTCCCAAACTTTGAGCAAACAAGGATCAAGATGCGATAGTTTTTTTTCATCATATGAAGGGATTCTGTTAACTGGTAATTAGTCAAATTTTTGTGGTTTAGAATGAAGAAATACGTTTATTTGTCTGTATTGAGAGGAAGAGAGTAGAGCAGGGAATGAGGGAGTGACCATGGAATTTACCACACAGTAAACAACAATTGGTCAACGAGTTACGATCATCTGTGCGTGCACGATTTACCTGGTGTCTGCCAACGTCCTCTTTCTGTTCATTGCAATGCAAAGCATTCATGTGTTTGTCTCATTTACACACACACAGTGTCCACCATAAATTTAAAGTGAAACTGCAATCATAGATTAGATCTGAATCTCTATCATACTTTTAAGCATCAGAATGGCTTGAATACAGAAAATGTGGAGATGAAATTAATGAATGCTAGAAGAATCAACAAAGTTTTTATCTTGCCTTTTGTTCTTAGTTCACCCTGAGAGTCACTGTAAATGGTGAGTGGGGTAAACTTCAATGAAGCAAATCAAACAGCTCTTTCCAGCTTGATGGTTATGTATTTAAATGATATATGTATGTATGCCAGTACAATAAAGTTTCTGAGTGGAGATGATTAAAATATTTACCGTACAGTTATCTCATGAACATATATAAAACATATACATACATAAACTTGCTGTTATAGGGTGTTTGATTTATTGTAGTCTGACTTTGGAGAATACATTTAACACATTCCCCTCCCCCTACCTCTGAAATTTCCTTTGCAGAAAATGTGGC
The DNA here is from genome assembly GCA_037039925.1 of Doris montereyensis. Classification (NCBI taxonomy): domain Eukaryota; kingdom Metazoa; phylum Mollusca; class Gastropoda; order Nudibranchia; family Dorididae; genus Doris; species Doris montereyensis. The sequence goes on along the minus strand of JAXRKP010000605.1, from coordinate 118,496 downwards.
TCCTTATGCTTTGAGAAAACATCCATGTACAAGGTAAGCAAACTGGTATTCTTTCATCCAAACTCAGCAGCGTGGGAATCTATCTTGTTTCTTCCCTTCTCCTTTCTCTGTTTACGTATCCTCCCGTTAATTCTCTTTCTTGTGTCTCATTCTTTGGTCTTGAGGCAAGTTCAAGGTGTTGGCAGTTTGGTAATGCAGGTAAAAAATTAAATCCTCCGAAAAACCCTGAGATCACCACAGTCGAAGTTGTGGACGTGGGTAAAATCAAACGTAAGAAAACATTTGGGCAGGTGGTGGGTACTACTGGTGTAGATCCTAAATTCTTTTCATGTCTTTCATCTCGTAGTTTCCTCTGAATTCACCATGACATCACCATGCATGGTAAAAAACCCAACTAAAGTTCCTTTAAGGCCATTACAGCCCATAGAGCTGGAGCTTATCCTAGTCTCTGTAGCGTGAAGCGAAACAGGTCATAATAATCACTTCCTGGGCAGGCCGCTAGTGTGACGCATGTTTTACTCCCAAGCCAGTACTTGTACCCATTCGCACTTGGGTTGAGTGAGGAAAATGTGTGCACTGCTAAGTCTCTTTCCCAAGGAACAAAACGTGGTGAAAGTTTCAGTGAACAAACTTTTCAGTCCAGATTGTATCTTTGTTTCGTTTCTGTTTCTCACTAACAATGATAAGATTTCTTGATGAAGTTGTATTGAATTGGTGCAACAGAGATACTATAATTAATAAAATCATGGGATCTATTGCTACTGATGTCATAGATAATCCATCTGATTTTTAAATGTTTTGGCTGAGTGTTTCCCCATTAATTTTTATTTTTTACCAGCTTTCTTGCTCTCCTTTTGTTATGAGTGTTTGGGTCCACTTTTAAACAAAAATTCTTTTGTTCTTTGAAATGGATAGATATCTTCAAGTAAGAGATAAACACTACCTGTTGTTCATTACTGCAAGTCGCTATTTGCTTATGGAGCAATTTAGGACAGAAAATGTATTCTTTCTCAAACATCTAAAAATAACCTTCGCCGTTACCTCCATAATGGTTAAATTCAGCCAAAAGAAAATGACTAAAACCCTTCACTGCTCTATCCGCAGCAGTGAGCATTTCCTTCAACAGTAAATTTTTTATTTAAGGTCTTATTCAAAAGTTTTCAAATGATTCATGCACAGGTAGCAAGCAGCAGTGATGATTTCTATACTAGCATTCATTGACTTTTCCCCTCCATTTTTAAAAAGTAAGCTGAAATGATTACTTCTGTGTTTTATTTAATTCATGTACATGTTCTAACTTTTTTTTTATACTGATTGTTTTTCAGGAAAGAACAGGCCCCAAGCTTGATTCTGAAATTCTGAGTCTCAGGGGGGATGAAGTCAAGTTTCTGAACTCCTTGACAACAAAGTTTTCATGAACACTGTTGTAGATTAATAAACGACATGGATCAAACATTAAATATGTAAAATAATAAATTGTTATTGTAAATGTAATGGCTATACTATTGGAGGAAATAAGATGTGTGACATTAAATCGTCAATGTGTATGACTTTGTGATAAAAGTCAGCATATAGATATGAATAAGAGATGGAAAGTTGGATTGAATGTAAATAAATTGCTACGTTTTTGACATGAAGTTTATACCTGTGTTTTCACTCTCTGTTATATTTTTTTTATTGTTGATAAGATAAGTTTTGATCATGAAACTTATAAAAATACTTTGTTTTTGATTGTTTTTGTGATTGTATTTGTGTAGATGTATTTATAAAATTGTGATGCACATTACTCCTAGTGGGCAAAAGCTACTGGTAGGTTCTTCTTTTCTTTCACTCTGGCTTATCTTTCGTTTTGCTGTTTCCCGTTAATTCACCCTAAGATCACCGCATTGGTGAATGGGGGTGGCGGGTTGCGTAGTTTTCCTCTTAATTCACCCTGAGATCGCCACAATGGAGGACGGTAAATTTCAATGAAACAAATGAATTGGGGTAAATTCCAATGAAAGAAACAGACAGACATCATCCCTAACCTTCTTTTACACAGGGTGGTACTATTGAGATCTATGCTGACCTGAAAGTCACGGGGATTACTATCCAGACAGGAGAATGCAAATTCGTACATGTATTTATTTGTTTGTGTTTTAGTTTTATCCTGACTTTCCCCTTCAAAGACTGTCCTGTATTTCTTGTCATGACTTTATATATCATTTACATCATTGATTGGTTGTTATTTTTGTAGCACATATGTCCATCCAATCAGAAAGCTGCTACAAATCCAACACAAGGCATCCATGCACGACCCCTGGCTAATGAACCCTAGCCCAGTTGTCATGCCTTTCCATCACTCCCCCGAAAGCAGACCTGCCAACCGTACCGATTCTAATCGGGACAGTCCCGATTTTGAAAACTCATTTTTTTTTTTATAAGAAGAATTTTTAAATTTTTATTACGTCGACAGATTTCTTCCCGCTTAAATTAAGTTAAATGCTATTGTACCGATTGATGGTTCCTTGAACGGAAGTGCCTATACAGTATATTATTGAGCGATGACGGAAATGTTGTTGCTTGAATGCTACTGCACCGGTTGATGGTTCCTTAAACGGAAGTGGCTAGATCTATACAGTCTTGTTTTTATTTTGCGAAGTCGAAGCATTCTTTGTTCACTGCTCTCCACAAAAACTTTTCTCTTAAATAATCTAGATCTAGAGCTATCTTGGGATCAAGGGGCTCTATGTCTACCAAGGTCCTTGAATCCTTAATGGTTTCTAAGGTGAGTTGCCCTACTGGAAACTTCACACTTAAAGTAAAGAAGATTTGTTAAAGAGATGCAAGAAAGCAACAAGGGAGCATCTTGTACTTGTACTTGTATCCTCTCAGGCTATTTAGATCCAGCTATACCACTTTTGTAGATAGACAACTTGTACATATAATATAACTAAGTATAAATCATCCTTTTTTTTTACTGTAAAACCGTAACATTTGGATAAATGCAGTGTGTTTTTTAGTTTTGTATTCTTTATAGTGCAATGCTTTAGAAATTTGTGCGCCAATGTCTTATTTATGGCTGACTTTGAGGGTTGTTCGCCCAAAACGTGCTCAGTAAAATTCATGATTTTGGGAGGTGTCCCTATTTTCATTTTGAGAATGTTGGCAGGTCTGCAGAAAGTAACCATTGAAGATATAATAATACTTCATGTACATGTATAATATTAGTAATCCTTGAAATCCATGATTTTGATTTGATTTACCCACACCCACAACTGAGAATTTTAAATTTTGCCCGGACTGCCCTGTAAACAGCCATGGGATCTTTAACGTGCACAAACTGTTCTGATATGCGCACGGGACTGCCTTTTTATCTTCCATCTTCAATGGGACTAGACCTTGCTGTCTCTTCTTAATTCACCCTAAGATCACTGCATTATGTGCTGGCCGCGGTAAATTACAATAAATAAACACATATGTGACTGACAAGGATGTACAAACAGGTATACAAATACAGCATACAGTTTTTATTATGTCAGTCTTCTTTCTTTCTTTATCAGTTCCCATTCTACCTTCTGGTGTATGGGTTTAGCTGCCCGAAATGATCCTTCTCCAGGCTGCCCTGTTTCTTTCCGTGAAAGTTAAATTTCTTTGTTTTAATGCCTCTTTTATACCTTTTTCACTTTCTCCTTTTATCTTGGGTTTTATTTAGCTATTCTATCCTCATTCATCCTGTTTACATGCCCATACCATCTCAGTTGATTTATTTCTATCTTTGTTTTTATGCCAATCATGTCAATGATAATGTCATTGTCAATGATACTTAATACTTAGGGTCATCCATCCATCCACTGTATGTACATGTAGTATGTATGATGTAGCCTCCCTCCCAATGCTCCCACTGGATTCTGTTCCTCCCTTTGCTAGGCTACGTTGCGCTCTTCTACTTTCTAATGTCACACCGCCATCTTTTGTTACTCGTTGCTGGTCCTTTCCTGATTTCAATTTCAATGTACTATCAAGCTGAAGCAGAAAACCCCGTTCTTTTGAAAAGGTGAGTTGTTTGGACAATTTGCCTGGCTGGAGGAGCTAACTGCAGAGATACATCGGTAGAATGCAGTCAGCAAGAAGATTGTATTGATGTTGAGTCTGCATTTGAAACTGACACAAAAATGGATGTAAGAAGGTAGCATTAGCAAGTATGCCCGCCATAGTGATGGATATTCAATTATTAGTTATACTAATAGTCCTAAGCTCTGTTCAGATATTTATAAATTAAAGATCCGGATCTAGAAATGAAAACAATGTAGCAATTCCCTCTCACTGCTCTGGGTGGTTTATATATCAATATCATGTTGATATTCCTAAAAGAGGAACCTTCCTTTGGCATTGCACTATTTGTAGACACATGTAACTTGATAAATCACAATGTCTACACAGACTAGTCAACATGGAAACGGCTTAGGTCAATGCCAAGCACATGCTACATGGACAATGCCTAAGTCAATGCCAATTGCCATTGCCAAGCACATACTGCAGTATATGGACAATGCTCGAGTCAATGCATTGCCATGCACAGACTACATGGACAATGCTTAAGTCAATGTCAAGCACATACTACATGAGTACTGGGACAATTTTTAAGTCAATGCCAAGCACATACTACATGAGTACATGGACAATGCTTAAGTCAATGAATTTTCAAGCTAATGCATTTTTTTGGCTACTAATGTGTTGCTTGCATCTATTACTATGTAAATGTAAAATATTTGGGAAAAATTATTCATGAGTAACATGGACAATATTTAAAATCAATGCCATTTTTTTCAGACATATTCAAACCATTAAATAAGAGTACATGGACAGTATTTTATTAAAAAATAACTACGATCAAATTTGGTAATATTTTGATTTTGCTTAAAAATCAAAATAAACAGTCAATTTCAACACTCTGGCATGAATACTTTCTGAGAGTTTAAGATTTTAAAAACGCACAAATCACATACTACAGAATGAGTATCATGGACAATGCTTAAGTCAATGCCCAAGACTCAACAAACGCTGTCTGGCACATACTAGTAGGACAATATTTTAAGTCAATGCCATTTTTTGCACAACATGAGTACATGGACATGAGTACAATGCTTAAGTCAATGCGCCAAGAATAAGACATGAGTTAACATACTACATGAGTACATGGACAATGCTTAAGTCAATCAATGCCAAGCACATACTACATGAGTACATGGACAATGCTTAAGTCAATGCGCCAAGCACATACTACATGAGTACATGGACAATGCTTAAGTCAATGCCAAGCACATACTACATGAGTACATGGACAATGCTTAAGTCAATGCCAAGCACATACTACATGAGACGTGGACAATGCTTAAGTCAATGCCAAGACAATGGACAATGCTTAAGTCAATGCCAAGCACATACATGGACAATGAGTCAATGCCAAGCACATGACTACATGGACAATGCTTAAGTCAATGCCAAGCACATACTACATGGTACATGGACAATGCTTAAGTCAATGCCAAGCACATACTACATGGACAATGCTTAAGTCAATGCCAAGCAAGCACAATGCTTACAATGCCACATACAATGCTTAAGTCAATGCCAAGCACATACTATGCTTGGACAATGCTTAAGTCAATGCCAAGCACATACTACATGGACAATGCTTAAGTCAATGCCAAGCACATACTACATGGACAATGCCAATATTGCCAAGCACATACTACATGGACAATGCCAAGCACATACTACATTGACATTATTGACAATGCTTAGGACAATGCCAAGCACATACTACTTTGATTATTGACAATGCTTAGGACAATGCCAAGCACACACTACATGGACAATGCTTAGGACAATATATTGAAGCACATACTACATGGACAATGCTTAGGTCAATATCAAGCACATACTACATGGACAATGCTTAAGTCAATGCCAAGCACATGCTACATGGACAATGCTTAAGTCAATATCAAGCAATGCTACATGGACAATACATATCAAGACATTACATGGACAATGCTTAGGTCAATATCAAGCACATACTACATGGACAATGGACAATGCTTGGGTCAATGCTTAGGTCAAGCACATACTACATGGACAATGCTTAGTCAATGCCAAGCATGCTATACAATGCTTAGGTCAATATCAAGCACATACTACATGGACAATGCTTAGGTCAATATCAAGCACATACTACATGGACAATGCTTAGTCAATATCAAGCACATACTACATGGACAATGCTTAGGTCAATATCAAGCACATACTACATGGACAATGCTTAGGTCAATATCAAGCACATACTACATGGACAATGCTTAGGTCAATATCAAGCACATACTACATGGACAATGCTTAGGACAATATCAAGCACATACTACATGGACAATGCTTAGGTCAATGCAAGCACATACTACATGGACAATGCTTAGGACAATATAAAAGCACATTACATGGACAATGCTTAGGTCAATATCAAGCACATACTACGTGGACAATGCTTAGACAATATCAAGCACATACTACATTGACAATGCCAATATTGACAATGCTACATGGACAAATATCCAAGCACATACTACATTATTGACAATGGACAATATCAAGCACATACTAATATCAATGCTACAAACACATACTACGTGGACAATGCTTAGGACAATGCCAAGCACATACTACATGGACAATGCTTAAGACAATGCCAAGCACAACATGGACAATACATGGACAATTATTAGGTCAATATCAAGCACATACTACATGGACAATGCTTAGGTCAATATCAAGCACATACTACATGGACAATGCTTAGTCAATATCACAATACTACATGGACAATGCTTAGGTCAATGCCAAGCACATACTACATGGACAATAATGTCACACATGCTACATGGACAATGCTTAGGTTTAATATCAAGATAAATACTACATGGACAATGCTTAAGTCAATATCAAGCACAAAACATGGACAATGCTTAGGTAATATCAACAAAATATGGACAATGCTTAGGCCAATATCAAGCACATATTTTCATGGACCATTGCTTAGGTCAATATCAAGCACATACTACATGGACAATGCTTAAACAATCAAGCACATACTACATGGACAATGCTTAGGCCAATTTTCAAACACATACTACACGGACATTTGATTTTCAATGTTTCAAGCACATTTGAAAACAACAATGCTTAGGACAAATTACAAACAATGCTTAGGACATTCCTTTGGACTTTTAATTTTTACGTGACACTCACAGTCAATTGTATCAAGTTGGCCCCAACTGCATGAATAATGCCAAGAACAACTACATGGACAATTAATGATAATAATAATAATAATAAGTAAACTAATAATAATAATGAATAATAATAATAATAATAATATATACTGTACATAATCTGTTTTGTTTTCAAATAAACTTACAAACGTGAACCCTTTTATTTAAACGAGTTTTTCTTATCCGTTTTTTAAATTATATGAAATGTTAAATATTGTATTCCTAAACATTTGAAACTGATAGTATTTTCAAATGTTAAATATGTTTCAAGACATTTGAACTGATAGTATTGTCAAATTTAAAAATCGTAGCCCTTCCTTTGACTTTAATATTGTCAAATGTTAAATATCAAGTTGGCCCCAACTATTTGCGAACTGAAAAGAAACAATTAATGATAAAATGTTAAATAATAATAATAATATTTGAACTGATAGTATTGTCAAATGTTAAACATGGGGTCCTTTTATTTGAACTGATTTTTAAATTATATGAAATGTTAAATATGGGGTCCTATTATTATTATATGAACAGATAGTATTGTCAAATGTTAAATATGGGGCCCTACTATTTGAACTGATTGTATTGTCAAATGTTAAATATGTAGGTCCTATTATTTGAACTGATAGTATTGTCAAATGTTAAATATGGGGCCCTATTATTTGAACTGATAGTATTGTCAAATGTTAAATATGGGGCCCTATTATTTGAACTGATTGTATTTTCAAATGTTAACTATGGGGCCCTGTTATTTGAACTGATTGTATTGTCAAATGTTAAATATGGGCCCTATTATTATGAACTGATATGTATTGTCAAATGTTAAATATGGGGCCCTATTATTTGAACTGATTGTATTTTCAAATGTTAACTATGGGACCCTATTATTTGAACTGATAGTATTGTCAAATGTTAAATATGGGGCCCTATTATTTGAACTGATTGTATTTTCAAATGTTAAATATGGGGCCCTATTATTTGAACTGATAGCATTGTCAAATGTTAATGTTAAATATGGGGCCCTATTATTTGAACTGATAGCATTGTCAAATGTTAAATATGGGACCCTATTATTTGAACTGATAGCATTGCATATTTCTATTATTTGAACTGATAGCATTGCGAAATGTTAAATATGGGGCCCTATTATTTGAACTGATAGCATTGCGAAATGTTAAATATGGGCCCTATTATTTGAACTGATAGTATTGAAGTATCTTCTTCTTCTTCTTCTTCTCCCCTATTCCTCCTCCTCCCCTATTATCCTCTTCCCCTTCCTCCTCCTTCTTCTCCTCCTCCTTCTTCTTCTTCTTCTCCTTCTTCTTCTTCTTCTTCTTCTTCTTCTTCTTCTTCTTCTTCTCTTCGTCTTCACACTATGCAGTAACCGACTTAATCACAATCATTGAGCAGTATTACTGTCACTGTTAGTGTGCATGCTTTGAATGCTTGATTCTGTTACTGAAGTGATCGGTGCAAGACCTACGTGCAAAAGCAGGACGTTTTGCTCTCATAATGTAATCCCTGAATTGATTTCTAAATATTAACAGTTAGACATATCATAAGCTCAAGCATTATTTAGACTATTGATAATCTTCCATAAATTAACATTGAAAGAAAAAAAATGTTTTCGTTTAGTCCTTCAATTCACATTTAATATTCCAAAATGTCTTTAATCCGAATTGCTCGCTTAGGTCCAAAACTACGGATTACTCATTCAATCATTGGTAAAGATTTGTTGCTTTGTTTTATTGTCAAATTTAGAAAACTTTACTGATCCCAGCTTATCACTGTGTAAAATTATTTAAACATCTTCAACATTAGAAAGGAAAACAAAGTACAGTTTAGGCACCATCTGATCACCCAGTACACTAGTTATTACTTGTGTTTCTTTGGTTTTCTAGAGCTGAGGTGATATTTTGAGATTAGTGTAGACAACCTTTGGCAAAAAAGCCTTGTGGGTGTAAATCAACTGATGCTATCAGTGATACTGATGCTATCAGTGATACTGATGCTATCAGTGATACTGATGATATCAATGATACTGATGATATCAATGATACTGATGCTATCAGTGATACTGATGATATCTGAGTGATACTGATGATATCAGTGATACTGATGATATCAGTGATACTGATAGCTGATGGTAATTGATTTGCACACCGTCGGCGAAACATAAAGAAGTGTTGTCGTAATTTCAATCCTTGATCTTGAATGAACGTTTAATTTTGATTCAATCAGTAAGGAACAAATAATTGCCGACAACCATTCAGCACACATTTTGGAGAAGAACTTTATTTGTTCCAACAGGAGGCTAAGCATTGACGTCACCATAAAGATTCCTTAGTGAGTCATAGCTCGACCAGTGATTCATTGATCGTTGGTTCTGGCATTCATTTGACTCTCTATCCATGGCAAGTGGGACCTGACCCTGGTGAACACGCTCGGGTAGCCATTTCGGGTGCAGTCTTCCGTACCCCACGAGACGACCCCTTCCAGGAAAAATCGGCCGTCACGTTCGCAAGAAAGAGGCCCGCCAGAATCGCCCTGTGCAATGCATACAAGAGAAGAAGATCAATGCATTATCGTGTAAAGTAAGTGTGAAGGACTGCGGACTTTTACATGGTAAAAGTATCAATCCTCGATAGTCATTAGTAATTAATTAAACTTTAACGACCAGTACGTTACCGGTTTCAAGCACGAGAAAACAATCCTTAAACTGGTGTCTACGGTACATGCATGTATATCAACTATTTTTCTTGTTTTAGATCCTGCAACGCTACTACTACTGATAGATACCGAAATTACGATGTAGCCGTAATGGTTAAAATCATCAGCCTGCAACAAACTCTAACATGCCATTATTGAGCCATTTGGTATTATTATAGGCCGAAAAGCGTTCAACGCCTCACAATTAGCGTTAACATTGCCTTGCTTCACCAAACACAACGATTCTGCAAGTGAATGTATGTTTGAGTTAGAGTTGACTTCTCTGACCTTAAGGCAAGAAGAACATCTCACCATCCTTTTTCTTGCCTTGATTGTTATGTTCTTCCTTAGCATTCCATGCCAAGATAAGATGTTATACAAAGGCTATACAAAATCGAGTTAAATTTTTCGACTTAAATTGTTCCATTTGTAACGAACTTTTTAAATGTTTTTAACTAATTTGTCGTGTAATATGTCAGAAATTAATGCGGCATGTCTCATTTTAATTTAAAATTATCAATTCACCAATGTCACCCACTCCCCTACTGTGCTTGCCTCTTCCAAAAACAGGAAACTGTAGAAGTTAGGAAGAATTGGAAAACCGGATCAGATCAATGTTTGATAAATGCTTTGCTTTGCATGGAACTTCTCACATAATTTATAGGAATTTCTGCAATTAGTCGTACATGTATATCTATAACTATACATAACTTAGAAACACGAACGTTGGCATCCCTCTCTATGTTACTGTTAGGAACATTATGTCTAAATGTCAATGAAGTTCCAAGTGCTATTCATCAAGTGAAAACATAAAGTAAACGATTTAGAGCTATGATTTAGGTTGTACATTTTTCATTCACATAAAAGACATTATATCTTATTTTTGCCCCCCCCCCCCTCCCCCCTTCCCATCCGCCTTTCCATAAAATATAGATTTTGTCTTGTTAAGTTATTTGAACTATTGTATATCTATTGATGAATGTCTGCAACTACTTTCAGCCCAATGGCCAAAGTTAGAACTATATCTATTGAATGTCTTCAACTACTTACAGCGCAATGGCCAAAATTAGAACTATATCTATTGAATGTCTTCAACTACTTACAGCCCAATGGCCAAAATTAGAACTATATCTATTGAATGTCTTCAACTACTTGCAGCGCAATGGCCAAAATTAGAACTATATCTATTGAATGTCTTCAACCACTTACAGCCCAATGGCCAAAATTAGAACTATATCTATTGAATGTCTTCAACTACTTACAGCGCAATGGCCAAAGTTAGAACTATTTCTATTGAATGTCTTCAACTACTTACAGCGCAAGGGCCAAAATTAAAACTATATTTATTGAATGTCTTCAACTACTTACAGCGCAAGGGCCAAAATTAAAACTGTATTTATTGAATGTCTTCAACTACTTACAGCGCAAGGGCCAAAATTAGAACTATATTTATTGAATGTCTTCAACTACTTACAGCGCAAGGGCCAAAATTAGAATTATTTCTATTGAATGTATTCAACTACTTACAGCGCAAGGGCCAAAATTAAAACTATATTTATTGAATGTCTTCAACTACTTACAGCGCAAGGGTCAAAATTAGAACTATATTTATTGAATGTCTTCAACTACTTACAGCGCAAGGGCCAAAATTAAAACTGTATTTATTGAATGTCTTCAACTACTTACAGCGCAAGGACCAAAATTAGAACTATATTTATTGAATGTCTTCAACTACTTACAGCGCAAGGGCCAAAATTAGAACTATGTTTATTGAATGTCTTCAACTACTTACAGCGCAAGGGCCAAATGTTCCATTGCCAAAGCATAGCATGTCTTCCAGACGTGTGCCCCACATCTGGCTACACTGCTGGCTGTCTACCACTTCCCCAGTCACGTGACGCAACAGTTGATCTTCCACAACGGTGTCTGGAAATCCAAGCAAAAGAATCATTTGTACAAACAATGTAACCATGAGGCAAGGGGTCGTGTCGAAAGTTAAAAAGCATGGACATGAAATACGTGCTCAAGAAGATAAATTTCCATGAGGATAAAGACGAGAGAATAATTTTAAAAAGTTAGATTTCTTAAAAGCCATTATGGCCCACAAAACCGGATTTAATCCCAGTTTCTATAGCATTAAGAGCAACATGTGATACTAATCACTTCCTGGACAGAACGCTAGTCTGACGCAGGTTTTTACTCCCAAGATAGTGTTTGCACCCATTTACTTCTGGGTTGGGTTGGGGAAATGCATGTTAAATGGGTTTTCAAAGGAACACAACGCCGGAACTAGCTTTGTCAGGATTCGAACCGGGGACCTCATAATCCCTTCCCAAGCCTGGCGGCAGCATAACCTCTAGACCATCGATACCACAAGACGAATATACAAACGTATAAATAATAGATAAGATATAGATCCCAGACAGGCTCGAACCAGTGACTTTCGTATCGCTACTCATTGCCTCTCGACGTTAAGAAAACAGAGAAGAACTTAAGTAAAGGGAACTTTGTTTTACTGAAACTAAACCTCTTCACCATATGCGGCAAGATAAAAGAGAAGTGAAATAGTTAAAGTTAAAAGGAATGAAGTAGGATCTACCAGCAGAGCCCGCCATATGTGATGATCTCAAGGTGAATTTAGAGGAAACAGTAACATGAAAGTGAAAGAGAAGTGAAAGAGTTTACAGGAAAGAAGTAGGAGCTACAAGCTGCGTCCGCCATATGTGGTGATCTCAAGGTGAATTAGGAGGAAACAGTAACATGAAAGAGAAGTGAAAGAGTTAACAGGAAAGAAGTAGGAGCTACAAGCAGCGTCTGCCATATGTGGTGATCTCAAGGTCAATTAAGGGGAAACAGTAACATGAAAGAGAAGTGAAAGAGTTAAAATTAAAAGAAAACAATTAGGAGCTAAAATGTGTCTGCAACAATTCTATGGTGAGCGAGCTTTTGAATTCTCTGCCCGAAGAGTTTGGAACAGTCTATCTCGGGAGACCAAAACGAAGAAAACCCTTAAGGTCCTTCAAACAAACTTTGAAGCACCATCTATTTTTAAACGTATATCCACCTAACTAATCGCACATGCATTGTTAATAAATAGCTTAAGTTGTATACATGTCATTATTTTTATTTTTGTACTTAATACTACTCATCTCCTCTTGTCATTTTATTTAAATTATTTTATTTCCGCTTGTACTACACAATTTAAAAAAATTCTTGTATTGAAGTCTTATTTTATTTCATTGACATTCTTTGTGTTGGATGTACTATGACATGTCAATGTAAAAGCGCTCAGAGGTTGATCATAGAAATGTGTTTTATGATTATTACAAGCAGCGCCCGCCAACGGTACAGTAAAGGGAACACAGCGGACAGGTTCATAGTGTACTAACCTACCAAAAATACTACTATGGAGACTCGGTTGTTATTGGTTCGAATCTGTCTGGTATTCATATTATTTCAAGGAGAAAAATGTAAGACGTCATCAAAGGAAAGGAAAAAAAGAGTTCGCGGTGTCGGTGGCTTCAACTTAGAGGTTAGACTACCTGACTTGGGAACCGTGAGGTCCTGGGTTCGAATCAATGCATCGCTACGTCGTGTCCCTTGGGTAAGACTTGAAACGCTTTTTCCCCACTCGACCCATATGCCAATGTGTAGCAGCATCGACTGGGGGAGCAAAATCTGCGACATTTGTAGCGTTCTGTCTATGAGCCATGAGGGGGGGGGGGAGAGAGAGACAGAGACAGAGAGATAGACAGCGAGAGAGACAAAGACAGAGACAGAGACAAAGAGACAGAGAGAGAGAGAGAGAGAGGAGAGAGAGGAGAGAGAGAGAGAGAGAGAGAGGAGAGAGAGAGAGAGAGAGAGAGAGAGAGAGAGAGAGAGAGGAGAGAGAGAGAGAGAGAGAGAGAGAGAGAGAGAGAGAGAGAGAGAGAGAAGAGAGAGAGAGAGAGAGAGAGAGAGAGAGAGAGAGAGAGAGAGAGAGAGAGAGAGAGAGATTCAGAGAGAGACAGAGAGAGACAGAGAGAGAGAGAGAGATAAAGAGATCCAGAGAGGCAGACATAGAAACATTCATTGTTACCCTGTTACCATACTGATTACCATGATAATAGTATCCAGGTGATGGTCACGCAATCTGGATAATATGTTCCTTTCCATGGACCATAGCGGATATGCATCAATTTGACCTTTAGTCGTTTTCTATCCATTTCTTCACCCATTTCCACCACAGGCTCTACATGATTTCGAATCTTTGATAGATTCTGTAACATTGAACGCACATCTCTTAAAACGCGGAGGGATAAAATTGTATTATACTTATACAATGAAACCCGAAAGTAGCGAGATCGGAGATCACGAGAACTCGGGAATAATGCGATTTTGGGGTCAGTCTCGGCGATAGCGCTACTTCCAAGTTCCACTGTACAATGAAATCGCTTGGCTTCGAATCATAGTTTCTGTATGTCTGATGTTTTACTCTGAGAAATCATAGTTTCTGTATGTCTGATGTTGTACTCTGAGAAATCCTAGTTTCTGTATGTCTGATGTTGTACTCTGAGAAATCATAGTTTCTGTATGTCTGATGTTGTACTCTGAGAAATCATAGTTTCTGTATGTCTGATGTTGTACTCTGAGAAATCATAGTTTCTGTATGTCTGATGTTGTACTCTGAGAAATCATAGTTTCTGTATGTCTGATGTTGTACTCTGAGAAATCACAGTGTCTGTATGTCTGACTAGGTATTTACCCAAATGCAGACAATTTATATCCCAAATTTCGACATTTATGTGACGACAGTGACCAAAGAGATTAGGATGCCGGACAGGGTTTTGGGTCCTGGGTTCAAATTCTAACAATGCTACGTACTCCACGTTGTGATTCCTGAGGAAAACAACTTGCCCCCAGTACCAGTGAGTATCAGCACCATATTTGGACATACCTTACCAGTACATACACCATTAACCATTCACCTCTTGGCCGAAAAACTATGAATGAATTGATTGCTTTCCATGAATGAGACAGGCCTTACCAGTGCGTACACCATTGACCATTGACCATGTTTCTGGTCGACTGTCGATTCCTGATTGACTTTCCATGAATGGATTTGACAGGCCTTCAGTGCATACACCATTGATCATTGACCATGTCCTATGTCTGTCGAATGAACTGATTGCATTCCATGAATGAGACAGGCCTTACCAGTGCGTACACTATTGACCATTGACATGTGAGGACATACACACTATTGAATGGCCCCTTCAATTATCTACACAGGACATAGACACACTATTGGAATGACCCCTTCAATTATCTACACAGGACATACACAATTGATGGCTAATTATCTACATGACATACACACACTATTGGAATGACCCCTTCAATTATCTACACATGACATACACACTATTAGAATGGCCCCTTCAATTATCTACACATGACATACACACACTATTAGAATGGTGCCTTCAATTATCTACACATGACATAAGACACACTATTGGAATGGCCCCTTCAATTATCTACACATGACATACACACACTATTAGAATGGCCCCTTCAATTATCTACACATGACATACACACACTATTGGAATGGCCCCTTCAATTATCTACACATGACATACACACACTATTAGAATGGCCCCTTCAATTATCTACACATGACATACACACAACTATTGGAATGGCCCCTTCAATTATCTACACATGACATACACACTATTAGAATGGCCCCTTCAATTATCTACACATGACATACACAAACTATTGGAATGGCCTCTTCAATTATCTACACATGACATACACACTATTAGAATGGCCTATTGGAATATTGGAATGGCCTCTTCAATTATCTACACATGACATACACACACTATTGGAATGGCCTCTTCAATTATCTACACATGACATACACAAACTATTGGAATGGCCTCTTCAATTATCTACACATGACATACACACACTATTGGAATGGTCCTTTCAAGTATCTACACAGGACATAGACACACCATTAGAATGGCCCCTTCAGTTATCTATACACAAAGCAGGTTACCAAGTACGATCGCAAATACATGCAATGTTTGTTGGAATTTATTTGTGTCATTTTTATGACTCGGTAGTCCAGAGGCGAAGCGTCGGCCTCGCAACCTAATGGTAGTGGGTTCGAACGCTGCCGACGCTTGAAACATTTTCTCGAGTTTTCTCGAGTAAAATCTACCCCTGGTCCAGGTAGGTTGATCGACAGCTAGTCCCATCGGAGACGAACGATAAAAGTAGGTCCCGTGTGCAGATCACAACACTCTTTACAAGGCAGCCTGGACAAAATTTCAAAATCCTACCGAAACCCCAGAGATCACCTTAGTTGTGGATGAGGGTAAATCAAATGAACCTAACACAATATCGAGTAATACTTGTCTACACATAAGCATGCAAAACCCTGTGTGTTACCAAGTGCGATCACAAAACACGCAATGTTTGTTGACATTTATTTGTGTTATTTGGATGAGACTGGGGCTGTGGCATTTTTACTAATGTTCACTTTGTCAAAGTGGCCGGGGGTCGGGGGCAGTCGGGGGCAGTGGTGTAGAACACATTATGGACGGTGGCCAATGATACTATTAATAGGTTTTGTTTATGTTTACTAGCGCTGGAGACGTCGTCGATCATAAGAAAGAGAAGATTTGGTTGTGTCGTAAAAACTTTGGAATGAGGTGATTAAAACTGAGGTCATGACACAAGATTAAACATTAAAATGAGGCAAATATTAAACTTCATTCGAAAATCTTCTGGATTCACAAATACATCACTGTTGATATTTCACAAATTATACACCCAGGAAGTGTAGAGCTCCTTGTTGACATTCACAAGTTAGAAAATCCAAGTAAAAGAAATCGAGTATATCCAGTAGAAAATGTAAAACTCAGAGAGCACACAGCAACAGCCAGTTAGGCGCAGTACGCACTATACAGTACACAGTACACAGTATACAGTACACAAGCAACCTACAATTCAATAAGATTGTAATTATCCGTGTGTAAATTTCGCGATAAAAATTGACCAGTTCTCATCAGATAGAATGATGAACCACGCCCAGCTTATTTTGGCATCCAAACTCACAGTGATCTTGATTTTGTCAAGCATCCTTAAATTCTACACTTCTTATTCTTAAATCTACGTCGATCTAATAAGATAGTGGGGGGGGGGAGGAACTCTGAACTCTAAGCATTATCATTCTATATCTATGTCTAGATCTCTGATGGCAGTTTGTGTAATTCCGATTTAAATAATCCTTTAAAGTGTGGTGTGTGTTGCACCTCACCGGCTGCTGGTTTGTTTCGTTCTTATATTTCCATTTTTAAAGCATCTACAGCTAATTCTAACTCTTTTCCATTTATTGTCCTAATATTCCATGTTCAAAGATCAGACGTCCGTATTTGCTCCCAGCGTCATCTTCTTATCGTCAATCCGGATACTATATCTTATGTTCTCTGAATCGGTTGGTTTTGGGTAAACAGGTGATTATCCTATTGTACCCTAGGTAGATGGTGGGGCTGACCCCTTGAGACGCCCTACCGGGTCTTGTTTGTGATTTTCTGTCGGGGTTAACTCACTTAACCTTTTGGTCAGCCAAGACCTGTCTGTAAGGCAGCAGGTTGTGATTCTATGTCAGGGAAAGCTCCCTAGCCATTGGTCAACCGAGACCCGTCTGCAAGGCAGCAGGTTGTGATTTTATGTCGAGGTTACCTCCCTTAGCTTTTGACCACAAGTGCAGCATGATACATGGAAGGCGGGTCCACCTAATCTGTTAACCTTTCTCTCTATCAATCAATCAATTCATATATATACCTATCTATCATCTATCTATCTATCTATATACATATCTATATATTTATCTACCTTAACTATCTATCTATCTATCTATCTATCTACCTAACTATCTACCTATCCATCTATGTATCTATCTAACTATCTATATATCTATCTACCTAACTATATATCTATCTATCTATCTATCTATCTATCTATCTATCTATCTATCTATCTATCTATCTATCTATCTATCTATCTCATCTTTCTATCTATCTATCCATCTATCTATATATCTATCTATTTATCTATCTATCTATCTATCTATCTATCTATCTATCTATCTATCTATCTATCTATCTATCTATCTATCTATCTATCTACCTATCTATCTATCGATCGATCGATCTATCAATATATCTATCTATCAACAAAATTAGTCAGTGTAATGTTTTATGTATCTATCTATATCGCCTTCTATATATCGATCGATCAATCTCTTTATCTTTGTATTCATCCATCTATCTATATGTACCTTGTCGCTTCTCTCTTTTCATCTCTCTCTACTTATATAACATGCGTGGCACTAATGAAATATTCCAAATCATACGATGATGTAACAACATAATGTAATACATATCATATAGAGAAGATGGGTTTGAAGCCTGTCAGCTCCATACACACACCCATTTGTACATGGAGATACAATTATTTGTCCCTAATGGCACTATTGATGAAAACGCTCCTCGTCTTCGCAAATTGGTTTTCCTCTGTAGTAGAGGTTATTTATCCCAAACAGTTGGCTAGTTTTACCAGTAGTCTTTCATGACTGGAATTCTGTGTCCAGCTAGTTCAAACTCGTATATTATACAGCATAAAAACACGTTCGGTAACATATCAAACGATGAGAAAATATAAATAGAATTTGTACTACACGTAATTGGTATTTTGAAGAACTGTGTACGTAAATAATGAGGACATCATTTCTTTTGGAACAAAATACCGTATCGGAATTATGCCAATACAAATTGTACAAAATACCGTATCGGAATTATACCAATACAAATTGTACAAAATACCATACCGGAATTATGACAATGCAAATTGTACAAAATACCATATCGTACGATTATTATGACAAAACAAATTGTACAAAATACCATATCGGAATTATGACAATGCAAATTGTACAAAATACCATATCGGAATTAGGCGACAATGCAAATTGTAAAAAAATACCGTATCGGAATTATGCCAATACAAATTGTACAAAATACCGTATCGAATTATGCCAATACAAATTGTACAAAATACCATATCGGAATTATGACAATACAAATTGTACAAAATACCGTATCGGAATTATGCCAATACAAATTGTACACGGCTACTATCCTGACCAGGCACCGGTAGTCAGCATGGGGAGTGTCTGACTACAACACAGGAGGCCCAAGTTCGATACCCAGTCTGGGCAAATATTGCTGGTCCTCGTGTTGACCCAGCAGCCATACAATATGGGTACCTAAGTCTTTTCAGACTTGGCGAAAGTAAAAGCGGCATGGAAAGCAATGGGCAAACTACCGATTAAGCCGTATGCCTAGAGAGATCAGACCTCTATTCCTGGATTCCCTCTTTACGCCCAACACTGGAGTGAAGGACTTTCTTTATGCAAAAATCATGACTTTAAATATAATCCATCTTTGTTTTTTTTTTAAAACTCTAGCGTCGGCGTTTGTTTTCTAAATCAAAACAAATCAATGACTCTCCCTCTCTTAACTCTCTCTCTCTCTCTCTCTCTCAAAAAAGGTCTATCTCACAGGAAGGGGTTAACTAAATCTCTCTCTCATCTGTCCTCTCAAAGCTTGAATCTCTTTCTCTCTCTCTTTGCTCTCTCTGCTATGCATATGAATAAAGAGATATCAAACCAAACTCATCAATTTGATTCCTGTTGTCGTTATCTCTCTCTCTTTGGGATTCTTGATGAAATCTAAGTATCTCTCTCTCTCTCTCTCTCTCTCTCTCTCTCTGAAACAAGCCGTTAACTAACTGTTTAATCACAAGAAGAACATATTTTGAAAACCTCTCTCTAATGTGAAATCAACTGTCATGGTCAATCTCTCTCTCTCATCTAAATCTAAGGTGTTTGATCTGAAATAAACAGAAAATCAATCTTCTCAATTTATCTACCATCCTCTCTCATCAATATCTATCTCTCATCTGTTTTAAATCAGAAAAATTCTAAATTTTAAATTAATACCTCCTGACTCATCTTTTCTCTATACGTCATCATGTTTAAAATGGAATGAATTCTAAATTTTAAATTAGTTCTCTACTCCCAGTCTTTACATCTGTTTGTCTCATGTTTTAAATTTTCTATTCTAAATTTTAAATTAGTACCATCCTGACTCATCTCTTTCTTACTCTCCTAGTCATCCCGTCTTTAATTCTAATAAATTTAAATCGATCTTACTCTTATAATCCAATCCTACTCTCAGTTTTTCATCTCTACGTCTCATCTTTTCTCTCTCTCTTCTCTTTTCTCTTGCTCTACCATCTCTCTCTCTCGCTCTCTCTATCTCTCTCTCTCTCCCTAGAATAAATTCTAAATCTTAAATTAGTCTCTCTCTGACTCTCTCTTTTTCTCTCTCTCATCATCTTTTAAATCTCTCTCTTCTAAATTTCTCTCTTAGTCGCTCTCTGACTCTCAGTTTTTCTCTCTCTTTCTCTCTCTCTCTTAGAATAAATTCTAAATTTTAAATCTAATCTTCTCTGACTCTCAGTTTTTACTCTATACGTCTCATGTTTTCTAGAATCTCCCTCTCCTTCTCTCTCTCCCTCTCCCTGACTCATGTCTGTCTGTCTCTGCTGTCTGCTTATGTTTCTAAATAGAATAAATTCTAAATTTTAAAGTGTGTGTCATCTCTGGGCTCTCTCTGCTCTTCTGCTCTCTGCTCTAATCTAGACAACTCTCTCTCTTCAATCTCTGACTCTCTCTCTATTTTCAAGCTCTTGAGGTAAATTTCTCTTTAGAAAAGTCTCTAATGTTTCTGGTTAATGTCTCTTAAAGCCTTTTGTGCATTTTCCCTTCTAGTTCTGTCCTCTCTCTGCTGCTGCTGCTCTGCTGCTGCTCTCTCTCTCTGCTGCTGCTGCTGCTGCTGCTGCTGCTCTCTCTGCTGCTGCTGCTGCTGCTGCTGCTGCTGCTGCTGCTGCTGCTGCTGCTGCTGCTGCTGCTCCTGTTTCTGTAGTAAATCTGTTGTCTGTCTGTCTTTCTGTGATGTCTCTCTCTCATCTCTGCTCTCTTTGACTCAGATCTCCACGTGCAATCTAATTTATTCTCTATTCCTTCTGCACACATCTCTCTCTTCTCTCTCTGATCGTTGATCGTTCTTTGTGCGTCAAAGAGTCTGTTACCAGGCTACTAAAAATTACCACATTGTGCATGTATGTTCTCAATGATATCGAAACAGTTTTCACTTGAGGAATCATTCTACTAGAAGTGTCTTTCGATCAAGAAAATTTCAATGTTTCCCCATGTCTTTGAACAGAGTTTTCCTTAACATAAACCGCCATTTAAAAGAGCTTTTACGATTAAGAAGTTGTAATGGCACCTTTTACACCTGTACGGTTAACTGTACTATCGAATACTGACTCGATCTTATAATTTCACTTGATATCACCATTGGTGTAACATGCTTGTATTATATAACTCTGAGTTGGTCGTCCTTTGTGTATGTCAAAGATAAGCCTATTTTTGGGGTACGTTCTAAATTTTGATGATCCCACGATAATTTTTAAGATAGGAAGTATTCTACCAGAAGCGATGTTTAATTGCGGAACATATTATTGTTTCCTCGTCTTTGAGCCGAATTTTCATTTGCCTTTCGCTATTTTCAACAGGTTTGATAATAATAAAAAATTAAATGACATTACTCACGCCAAAAAACTCATCTCAATGGCATCGTCGTCACTGACGCGCATGTAAACATATACATGTAATATAGAGATTTCTTTTATAAAAGGATACGTGTAATATACATATTCCTTTTATAAAAATATACATATAATATAGAGATTCCTTTTATAAAAGGATACATGTAATATACATATTCCTTTTATAAAAAATATACATATAATATAGAGATTCCTTTATAAAAAGATATACATATAATATAGAGATTCCTTTACTTAAAGATATACATGTAATATAAATATTCCTTTTATAAAAAAAATATACATATAATATAGAGATTCCTTTCATAAAAATATACATGTGATATAGAGATTCCTTTATAAAGAAAATACTTTGGAGATCCCAAATTGTGCTTATAATACCCACTGCTCTTTCTTGTTGATGGCTCCAGATGTCTGTAGAGGTTTTAAATATGCATTAGTTGTTTTATAGCTACACATTCTATTGCCGCAGTGTTTCCATTCAACATTTGGCGAAGTCTCAGGTACGTTGGTGTGTAATTTTCCTGTGAAACCGGATTCTTTCAGTTACTAGAATCTAGATCTACCATTTCATTTTCACTGTAGTGGTTTTCAAATCATAATCTTGACCGACTAAGCTGTCATTGATTCTATCTGCAATAAGGCATGTTCGTATTGATTCAGTCGCGATCTAGAAAGACAAACATTATCGACCAAAAGATCTCAATCTCAATCTAGATCTAGATCTAATATCTGTGAATCCTAGGGAAGGAAAACAATATCATCGTTCACAACATCTACAACTACCACTGTTGCACATTGCCATAGAACACTCACTGATATCAGATCTTACATTTCATAATCACAGCATGAGAAGCTGTGTCAATGTCTCGATTATCTAACGCAGGAAGATGACAAAGCCCTACCCATTTAACCTCCGTTTTGCTATTTTTGTGACAAATTCTCTGTTTCCTGTGTTGAACTATTTTTGCAGTCTTTGTACAATGCACCAAACCATTCGGAGAACGCTTAACATTTGATAGCAAAGTTACAACAGTCACTGCTTTACACTACTACTTCTGTTTCTTTTTTCTTCTTTTCCTTTTACAACAATCAACAACTACTACTACTACTGCTGCTGCTACTACTGCTGCTACTACTACTGCTACTATTACTACTACTACTACTGCTACTACTACTACTGCTACTACTACTAATACTGCTACTACTACTTGACTACTAGATACTACTGCCGCTAAACTACTGCTACTACTTCTACTACTACTAATGTTGCTGCTACTGCTACTGCTACTACTACTACTACCCACTACTACTGCTGCTGCTGCTGCTGCTGCTGCTGCTGCTGCTGCTGCTGCTGCTGCTGCTGCTGCTGCTGCTGCTGCTGCTGCTGCTGCTGCTGCTGCTGCTGCTGCTGCTGCTGCTGCTGCTGCTGCTGCTGCTGCTGCTGCTGCTGCTGCTGCTGCTGCTGCTGCTGCTGCTGCTGCTGCTGCTGCTGCTGCTGCTGCTGCTGCTGCTGCTGCTGCTGCTGCTGCTGCTGCTGCTGCTGCTGCTGCTGCTGCTGCTGCTGCTGCTGCTGCTGCTGCTGCTGCTGCTGCTGCTGCTGCTGCTGCTGCTGCTGCTGCTGCTGCTGCTGCTGCTGCTGCTGCTGCTGCTGCTGCTGCTGCTGCTGCTGCTGCTGCTGCTGCTGCTGCTGCTGCTGCTGCTGCTGCTGCTGCTGCTGCTGCTG